>JALIGW010000005.1:26782500-27095000 GCA_023053685.1 Diadophis punctatus similis | reverse complement strand
GTGGCAGGCCTCAGAATTAATAAACAAAAAACCAAATTATTAATTAAAAACATGACACTAAAACAGAAAAAAACTTAGAAGAATTGGGACTACAAATTACTAAAAAAAATAAATATTTACAGATTAATTTAATAGCTAGATGCTCCTCAATTAAGGAAAACAATTATATGAAACTAGTGCAACAAATAAAAAATTGATTTAGAGACATTGCAATTAACTTTACTAGGTCGGATAGCAACCATAAAAATGAATATTTTACCAAAATTACTATATATCTTTCAGACTATACCAATAAAATTGGATAATTTTTTTAGTGATTTGAATAAAATGATGTTGAAATTTATATGGCAAGGCAAGAAGCCGAGAATAAAATTAATTGACCTACAAGATAGTAGAAGTAGAGATGGCTTTGGGCTCCCAGATTGGAGACTATACTATAAAGCAGTAATATTGGTATGGCTCAGAGAATGGATTAATTTGAGAAATAGAAAGATATTGACATTGGAAGGTCACGACCTAGAAAAGGTATGGCACGCATTCCTATGGGACAAAGAAAATAAACCACAGAAATATTTCTATAGACATATGATTAGAGATTCATTGATGCAAATATGGCAGGAGGTAAAGAAAAAATATTATTTGAAAATTCCTAATTGGCTGTCTACCATGGAAGCGATGATCTATCCAAACACGATTGATATGAGTAAAATGGTTAAATACAAAGATATCTTAGATGGATTGGTGAAACTAAAAAGTAGAGAAGAGCTGGAAAAACAGGGCATAATTATAGATTGGTGGCCATACCTTCAACTCCAATCAAGATATAAAAAAGACAGTGAAGAAATTGGAATTGAGACAGAGCCACAAAAATTATATAAACTTTTGACAGGCCCAGAAGAAAAGATGATCACCAAAATATATAACTATTTATTACAATTCGACAGGGTCGAAGTTATAGTAAAAGGGACAATTATAGCATGGGCAAAAAATGTGGGACATAATATATATTTGGTTGAATGGGAACAAATTTGGAATAGAAATTATAAAATGACAAAATTGGTATCTTATAAAGAAAACCATTTATATTTATTTATTTATTTATTTATTTATTTATTTATTTATTTATTTATTTATTTATTTATTTATTTATTTATTTATTTATTTGTCAAACATGTATAGGATAGTAGTAGTTTGTATAAACATAAGTAAAAAGTAACGATAAAAGAGGACAATAGGACAGTAGGATAGGGACGGTAGGCACAGTGGTGCGCTTATGCACGCCCCTTACAGACCTCTTAGAAATGGGGAGAGGTCGACTATAGATAGTCTAAGGTTAAAGTTTTTGGGGTTTGGGGAAGAAACCACAGAGTCGGGTAGTGCATTCCAGGCATTGATCACTCTGTTGCTGAAGTCGTATTTTCTGCAGTCGAGTTTGGAGTGGTTTACATTTATTTTGAATCTATTACGTGCTCGTGTATTGCTGCGATTGAAGCTGAAGTAGTCATTAACAGGAAGGACATTTTGATATATGATTTTATGAACTACATTTAGATCAGATCGGAGGCGACGTAGTTGTAAATTGTCTAATCCCAGTATTTCAAGTCTGGTGGAATATTGCTGGCATCTGGCCCCCTCAAGATATACCCCAATTTAAATTCAACCTGTTGGAAATGTAAAAAAGAGCAAAGCACCTTCTCTCACATGTGGTGGTTGTGCCTGGAAGCGAAGAAATACTGGAAGAGGATACATAATTGGTTACAAGAAGTAGTAGGGTTAACAGTAGAATTCACCCCAGAACTCTTTTTATTAGGAATATTTAAAAGACAATATGACAAAAATATTAAGTATTTGATTTTATATATTACAACCGCTGATATGATTGCATATGCACAATGTTGGAGAAACCAAAATACACCCACTTAAGGTCTGATAATTAAAAAAATATTTGAATGTGCGGAGATGGACAAATTAACAATAGAACTTAAAGGACAAAAAGATTCAGATTATTATAGAATATGGGAAAAGTGGTATGATTGGATTGATGTAGAAAGTTGAAGAGAAAGTGTGAGATGAAGATGTAGAACTAGAAAATATTATAAGATAATGTATAAATACAAAAACAATGTATACAAAAGGCTGTACATCTGCTTAAAGAACTATTGTGATATGTAAAATGTGAAAATCTAATAAAGATATATTAAAAAAATAAAAATAAAAAAAGAACAGATATATTTTCAGATACAGTTAGAACTATGTTTACTCAGACAGCTGCCAGATTTCTAGTGTGATATTGAGCCTGCTTTTGAGCCTTTTTTTATTTAAAATAAATAAAATAGCTGCTATCTTGTGTTTTACCTCAGTGTTTGGAAAGTTATTTGAAAAGTTAAATTGTTCACAAACACTGAAGGAACTATTATGGTTTCCACCACAGCCTCTATATTTGTGGTGATCATCCTTTTATCCCACGCTATCTTCAAGAAAGGCTAATCATCTGTGGCATCTAAAGAACATTTAAAATGGCAGCAATTGGAAGTCAATTACCACAGACTGTTGGAGTTGTGCATCCCTTCCCCTCCCCTCCCTTCTGCTCCCCTCTCCTCAGGAAAACATGATCCCTAACTTGTACACAATTAGAAGGATACTGTGGTCAATAATACAGAAAGCTATTGTGGAGTCTAAGAGGAAGCAAAACAATGCTCTCTCCACATCATGACAAAAGTAATCTACAAGATCAACTAATACCATCTCCTCCATCCCATGCCCATATCTGAATTCTGGCTGAAAAGGATTAAGATAAGCTGCTTTCTTTGGGGTGGTCTAGTGCAGTGATGACGAACCTTTTTTCCCTCAGGTGCTGAACGTGTGTGCGAGTGCGCACTAGCGTGTGTGCGCATACACCCCCCCCATAATTCAATGCCCCCCATATGCCTCACACCCCTGAACATACACACATGACCACCCCCACCCCCCGGTGCCCTGCCCTATGCACATGCACTTTCAACCCCCCGTGCTCTCCCGCGTATGCACGCACGACCCCACACATGACCCATTTTGGTCTAACAGGCCTCCCTGAAGCCTCCGGAGACTGGAAACGGCCCGTTTCCCGACTTCTGATGGGCCCGGTAGACCCATTTTTCACCCTCCCCAGGCTCCAGAGGCTTGCTTGGAGCCTGGGGAGGGCGAAAATGGCCTACCCTGCCACCGCCCGCTGAAAATGCCCTCCACACAAGCCCTCTACTTACCTGGTATCCAAAACAGGTCATATGGAGACTCCTGGGAGGGAAGGGGTGGCGTGGGCGGGGCCAGCCGAGAATCGGCTGGCCGCGTGTGCATGCATGCTGGAGCTGAGCTAGGGCAACGGCTCACGTGCCGCAGATATGGCTCCACGTGCCACCTGTGGCACGTGTGCCATAGGTTCGCCATCACAGGTCCAGTAGTTTTTTGGGGTTTCAACAAAAGTTAGTTTTTTGAAACCCAAGACGTATCTTCATGACATTCTCTGGATGGGTATCCAATAGGAGCACCACTTTCATACAAACTTTTTCAACCTTGGGTGGTTACACTTTTTAAAGGTTATTTTGGATTTGCTTTATTGATCAGCTACTGCATTTACATCCTCAGAGATATATCCTATGTATTTAGTTTATTAATAATTTATTAAGTTTATTAATAACTTATTGATGGGACTGGGAAGACAGAATAGTGGAGCAGTTTGTTATTCCATGAAATTTTCAAATCTTTGCCCTACTTAGCATAAAATCAAAGACATAATAATTATGAATGATGTTTGAAGGAAAATGTCATACTTTTTTCCAAGTGTTTTTTTGCCCAAGTGCATGATCTGCTTTTTTCGGATCAACTGAGTGGGCTGAGAGAGAGTGATTGAATGGTCCTCACAAAACACAGGAGCTTTCATGATTAAAGTGAGCTAGAACTCCCAGTTTCCCGGTTTCTAGCCTGGTGTCTTAACCACTAAACCAACTAGCTCTCCAATGATCTGAAAATTATTCTTCATTAAAACTTATCATGATTCTTAGTCAAATGCCAAGTGACAGCTTTAAGATCTTACACTTCAGAAGGAAACAAAGTTTAAAAATATGACTTGACTTTTGCTATTAGGAATTCTCTCTCTCTCTCTCTCTCTCTCTCTCTCTCTCTCTCTCTCTCTCTCTCTCTCTCTCTCTCTCTCTCTCTCTCTCTCTCTCTCTCTCTCTGTGTGTGTGTGTGTGTATTGTGTCCTCAGAAACTACAGCCTCTACATTACATCATTCCTATGTACAATCCTACTTTGTTCCTTTAGAATTCCCAACCCACCTGGTGTGATATAATACTTGTTGCTCATTTTATGAACTACTACAGCTAAAACCCAATGAATCCCTAATTATAGTGTAAATGCCTCCCTCTGCTGCAATACTTCCTGTCTCTCTCTCTCTCAGGGGATTTTCACTGGGGTTAGAATTCAATGTACAGTAATTTTATTTCCTTGTGAAGATTTACACAGAAACCACAACATGTTTATGCTGATATTACAAAATAAACTTATCATTATTGAGGCAGAGGAAAGGGATGAATCCTTACATACAAAAATAGTTTTCATATAGGCAATGAACAATTAATATATTCTTAAATTACAATACAGCACTTAGGTTATGTGACAAGACAAAGACACCATAATATCCAAACTAACACAAGTAAAAAGAAAGTTAGATAAAAATCACAGTTAGTTTGGAAAGCTATACCAAAACGTCTACATAACTTTTTCAAACTTTCTTTTAAATGCTGGGATTTAAATGCATGAAGGGAAATAAACAAAAAATAGGAAGTCTTTTTTAGATATAGTTGCACAGGGAAAAAGTGTGTTTTAAGTAGCCTTGTAATTGAATAGAAAAATATAATAATGGTAAAATATAGACAAAATTAGTAAAACAGAAAATATTGGGTGTTGGGAGGGTTATTTTGAAATGATCCCATAACACATTAGAATAATATTCAACTTTATGATACAAGCCAGATTTCAATTCTCCTCTCTATATATTAGTATTTGGTCTTTCCTTTCAATGCTATATGACATTTAGCTTTTTATAAGTAGCCATAGACTTGTAGTTTAATTCTAACTGCTATTCAGTTAGTAGCTCTCACTGCTGCACCATTTGATTTCTTGGAAGGATTTATGACAAATGTTTGTAATGATGCCTATATCCATGATATTGATGATGGTATAAATAGCTTAAGATCTTATCCAATTTTATGTCTTTATTTCCAATGTGTATATACACATTAGCCAGAGAGGTGAGAAATGATTTAGTATGTTATTTCCATTGGTCTATACCAGGGGTGGCCAAACTATGGTTCTTTGAGGACCTGTGGACTTCAACTCCCAGAATTCCTGAGCCAGCCATGCATGCATGGATGGCTAGCTCAGGAATTCTGGGAGTTGAAGTCCACAGGTCCTCAAAGAACCATAGTTTGGCCACCCCTGGTCTATACTCTTTCAAGACAAAGAGCACAAAAAGCAAAGGAAAAAATGACAGAAAATTACTTCCATATTCAACATGAGATTGTATAATAAAAACAAATATCCCTCATGTAATTGTGACTCACATCCTTACAGTGGGCATGTTCCAGATCCCACATTGTTTTCAGTTCATTTGACAGGAGTGTCCCTTATTTCCTGCTCGGCAATCTAGTCCAACCAAAGTTTTATTTTGCCTCTCTGTCTCCCCCACTTGAAATCTAGCATCTTAAGACTACCAAATGCATGGTGAAACTAATTACTTTATTTAAATATCTTTTATTTTTCCAAATGTAAAGTTGCCCATTAGTAAATCACTGCCTGTGTCTCCATTTCTCTAGTTTTCTTTTAACTGTCATATTTATATGTTATGTGTTCAGCCTTATTCTTTCTCCATGACAGACTTCCAAGTTAAACTTTAAGGTTCCAGGAAAGTTCAAAAAACTATTTAAATCACTCAGAAGCTACGATGGGGAAGAAAATAGAAGTTATTTGTGGAAGATACGTTGATTAAAATACGTTTCAATCCTCAGCTTTCAGTAAGTGAGAATATAGCAAAATGTGGTTATTTGCCTGCAAATAGGAATCCCTTTAATGCAGAAGTAATACCAATATAGTATTCACTGAGACTAATCCAGCAGACGTCTCTCTACCAACTTCCCCCATATTGTATGCATCAGGTATTTTGGACTCAGAAAATTTGCTGAGAAATTTGCAGAGACATATCTTAGCTTTTTCAAATGGGCTTTGACAACTGAACATTTGTGTCTTGCTATATCTATTTTGGTTCTATTACAGTTTCCATTCAAATTATTATTTGCCTTTTTTAAAGAGGGAAAGAACAATATTGGTAGAAGAATAAAAGAATATTATGGTGGCTGAAGATTAGTATGAGATCTGTTCCAGAAAGTTAGGTATGATTTATATAAGGGGTACTATGTAACTGCCAAGGACGTGGCTCAGTGGCTAAGATGCTGAGCTTGTTGATCGAAAGGTCGGCAGTTCAATGGCTCGAATCCCTAGTGCCGCGTAATGTGGTGAGCTCCCGTTACTTGTCCCAGCTTCTGCCAACCTAGCAGTTTGAAAGCACATAAAAAATGCAAGTAGAAAAATAGGAACCACCTTTGGTGGGAAGGTAACAGCGTTCTGTGCGTCTTTGGCGTTTAGTCATGCCGGCCACATGACCACGGAGACGTCTTCGGACAGTTCTGGCTCTTTGGCTTTGAAACAGAGATGAGCACCGCCCGCTAGAGTCGGGAACAACTAGCACATATGTGCAAGGGAAACTGTTACTTTTATGTAACTGCCAATAGATTGCATATCAACTACCACTTCCCTATTTCCGTGGCCCTACTTTAGCATAATGCAGCACGATTGTAACAAAAAATATTGCTCATATACCTCAGGAGATGTGAAATGCAGAATAACTACAATCAAACATTAGAAATATTCAGCGATAAGGTATTTGAAGATCAGCATCTCACATTAATCAGTCACTGCTTTTATTTGATTCGTTTATATATTGCCAGTCTGATCACAAGCCAAATTAGATTTAAGGAAGAGATAAAGGAACCATCTGGAAAAGCCAACTTGGAACTTTTTATATTATTGCATTTGCACATAATGTGCATGCTGATATCCTGGCATGTTAATCTATTTTTCCTCAGCCCAGCCCCTCCACCCTGAGCCCTGCCATTCTAAGTGCAAATAGGCTTGGTGATATTTTCAAAAGGTTTATGATATGTTCTCTGCAAGTTAAACTTTTTTTTTAGCTTAGGTTTAAGGTATATTTCATATTTGGTGTTCTTTCAATGGTTTTTTTTTTTTGCAGACATTTCATTACTGGGTTAGGTAATAAATGCATTAGTTGGGAATGTGATTATAGTAGATAAAATGTGATAAGTTAGAAGTTTCAATCTCCAAGAACTTATGATTGAGTTTATTCAGAGAAGAAAGGAGGTTAATAAACAAATTTTGTCTGACAGACCAGAACTTAAGAGGCCTATCAGAAATACCCAGGATAACTGCACCAATATGGACAGATGCATGACAGATCTTTTATTTCTTTTCAACACTGCTTGTTCAGTTTGGGTTTTACATTTGCTCCTATTCCCAGTTTGGGTTTTACATTTGCTCCTATTCCCTGTGCTTCTACCTCTTTGTTAATTTTCTCCGACAAATGAATATAGTCTTGACAGGCAGATTTCAATTTGAGGTAGTTTGATGCAGCTAACACATTTTTACCCACTTCCTTTTGTCGCTTTCTGAAATGGTCTTACCTTGAGGCAAGATGAGATGACAATCTTGGGCCTCATGCAATAGGATGGAGGTGTAAAATATGGTTAACTTTTTATATATTATTCCCTCTGCTCTGGAAGCATAGAGGTAGTAGAACAGAGTTCCCCAACCTTTCCAGGTTGGTGGCCTGGAGTGGGGGGAGGGGGAAAAGATTTTGTGGGAGGGGCAAGCACATGTGTGCATGCACGCACATGCGCATGAGAGCCCGTGATGTACATGGTGATGCTCACGCAAGTGGGGCCGTGAGCACCTGCGATGAGGCTTGTGCGAGTGGGGCCATGAGTGCCCGCGACACTTGCGTGAGTGGAGCTGTGCATATGCGCAGAGGTTCATGCACTGGACGGACACTCCCACAGCCCATGGCGATTACCTCGCAGCCTGCTAGTGGGCCGCGGCCCACAGGTTGGGGACCCCTGTAATAGAATGGTGTGCACCAGGGACATAACTGGTGTGTCAGGCTCCAAGTAATGCACCCATTACAAATTGAACTCCGAGGCATTGCTTTTCCTGAAAGAACAAATTTATTTAGGTACACCATCTTGGAGCTACTGGTGAAAAGCCAGTATTATTTATTTATTTATTATTTGCATTTCTATGCCGCCCAACTCTGCAGGGACTAAAGTTCCTGGGCTTTTCACTCCAATATAAGTTTCAGTTTCTCAGGTTTCCAAAACAACTGTCACATTGTCCAACCAAGATGTGAGCTGGTTGCTCAGCAACATCTCTCCTCCTCCTCATCCAGTCAGCTAGACGTTGGAATGTGGTTGACTCATCAGCTAGGAATGATGTTTTGACTGGAGGCTCCATCCCCCTCCAACTCCAAGCTGTGTCAAACTGAATTCATGTCAGAATGCCCCAGGATGCAAACAATCCCACATCCCAATCAAATTCAGGCTTGATATGGTGAGCATAAATCGAAGTCATCCTAATCACAAGGGGACTCCCATTCAATTAATCTTGGGGAAATTAATTATATCTGGGGGAAAATCCAGGTCTTAACAGTTTTCCTAAAGGGAAGAAGTTTTAAGGCCTGTCATATCAATAGGATGCAAGAGAGGAGGCATATTCCAGAACACAGGAGCAGCCACAGTAAACGAACTCTTCTTAGGTTTCACAAGATGATAAGTTTTAAAAGAAAAAACTTGGAACATACCTTTCCTGTGGGAACATATGGGTCAGGAAGATATTTTTGGGAGAAGACATATTTGATGATTATTTCATACAAACTTTTCACTGGAGAACAGTAAGAGTAGAAATGGAATGACTAGAATAAATCTTCAAACATTGTTGATTGTCTCATTTGATTTTTTAAATTGATGAACTTTCTAAAGCAATATATTTCTTGTCTCCAACTAAAAGAAATGTGTTTTCTATTATCTGATCTTGTATCATTCAATAGCCAAAAATAATGAAAAATGTTTATTTTTGTATTGATGGAAAGTAAGGCAAGACTCCTACTTGGTGAGTGATTGCTTCAATCATGTGTTGCCTTACTTCACTTTGAAAGTGTATATTGGATTCATATAAAGGTATTTTATGCCAAATACACCACAATTTCAGAAATGATTTTAAGAGATGTATGTGCATTTTTGCTTTCAGTTAATAATTTTTCACTTTCCATAACACTTGAAACGTGTACTTCTAATTTCAAGGAAGTAAATAAATATGATGGACAATATATTCCGAACCATTTCTACCAACTCCAGGAATTTGGCTTAGTTCACAATTTTTACCAATTCAGAAAACCTTGATTTGTACACCACTATTCAGAGGACTTCAGATGCAACAAACAAAATATGAATTTGTACTTCTTTGTTATAAAGTGGTCTTTATCCAAATTAGACTGTACAGTATAATGTTCATACATTTTATGCATACAAAAACATGTAAAATTATAAGAAAATAGATTTAATAACATTTAACTTTAACAGGTGCCCTTTATTTGTCCATAAAATCAAGGTTTACTGTACGTTTTATTTATTTATTTACAGGTTTACTGTAAATGAATTCAATTTAAATCTCATCATAATGATTTATTATAAAACTCTGTTCCCTTTCTATTCTTCCTCAAATTCATTCAAAATCTCAAAAGCCATGGAAGTGATTTCTTATAACTATGAAGCTAAAATTATTTGATTGTGGCTTGCATCTCAATTAACTGGAAGCAGGGCTACATTTTCCTTCTGAGGATGAAACACTATAATGATTGTTATATTCTCATAGAATTATAGCTGCAAACCTATTTGTAATATACTTCTTCATCTACTTCACTGCATGTATACACCAGGGGTGGGTTCTAACTTACCTCGCTGATGGTTCGCTTCCTCCCACGCCGTGTGACTGTACCCTGTGGGCGCGTGTGTGCTGTGCACACGCGGTCATGCACAGTGCTGAATTTTTTTAAAAAAATCCCCCCCCAAAAAGCCGAAAACAAAATGGTGATGCATGCGCAGTGCCGGAAATTCGGCTTCTGTGCATTCTCAGAAGAAACAAAAACCTAGGAAAAATTCAAAAAAATTCAAAAAAAAGATGGCACGGTCCACGGACAGGCACTACCGAACCGGTTCCATGACATCATCATGATGTCACCAGCAGGCTGCTACCAGTTTGGGCAAATCGGTCCAAACCAGGAGCAACCCACCTCTGGTATACACCAGTAATAAACATATATAAATGTTGTTTAGCGTATAGAGTGGAGCAACCTTTTTCAAACTTTTTAACTGGTATAGAAATATTTTCTCGCTAGCAATCTTCCAGTTTACATATGACATTGACAAGTGCCGTGTTGGAAAATGCCTAACTCTGTAATTAGGATTGTGCCCTTGCATACAGTAGTGGGTTCTAAAACCCTTTGCTACTGGTTCGCGCGTGCTCTTGCACACACGCATGATGCTTCTGCGCATGCGCAGAAGCGTCCCGGGTAGTGGGCAGAGCTGCCCGCTGCCGGCACTACCGGTTCTTAGAACCGGTCCGAACCAGGAGCAACCCACCGCTGCTTGCACAGTGAAACTTCTGAAGAAGAGGGGGAGGGAACTGATCAGATTCCTGAAAGAGCAAATTACATGTATCATGTACTTCCTCGCAATCATGTGGTTTTAATTATATTTATAATATATAGTAATTATAAAGTAATAATACTGTTGTACAGCCGTGTTCAAATACAACCAGTAATTTAAAACTTTATATCGAAAACAAATGGCAAAATCTTTTAATAGTTAGTTGAAAGCTAAAAATTAAAATAAACTAATCCTGAAACAGTGCTAATTAAACAATGCTTCCTCCAAATAATTTGTTTTACAAAGGAAACCATTTTACGGTTTAAATTCTACCTTTAGATTCTTAAATGATATGGCAGGCACTTACCATTATTTGTATTCTTCGGTTTGTGCTTTCTTTAGTAGTGCTTTAATGATTATTATTAAGCTTAATTTCTTTTATATGTAAGGAACACTTTTGTTAATAATATATTCTCCTCCCTACATTTGTCTAGTGGGATAGGAGCAAACACAGCAAGGAGTTGCCAATCAGCTCATAATCTAAGCCCTTCAAATGTTAATTGAGATAGTCAGTATGCTAATTCAATGTGTATGGGATTCTTGGTTCTCTCTGAGCTTGGTGGTTTTCTTTAGATGTTTCATTACCAAACTAGGTAACATCATCAGCACACTGCTAATGAAAAGTCTGCAAGAAAATTGCCAAGCTCAGAGAGCACCTAGGACAGTTCAACCCTGAGCTACAATATTCTCTTCTATCAATTTCAATGTCTGTATTTATGCTCATTTTCTGGACTCTGTGCCACCCTTTCTGGTCATTTTAGTGGATGAAGAATGCCAAACCAACAACTGTCCTTGCTTCACATTTGCTGCTTCCTCTCTTCCTCATATTTGGGTTAAAAGTGACCCTCTCCTCTTCACACAGAGACACAATAAAAACATAGTAAGAATTTGCTTCCCATGTTACTCTTATTTAAAAACAAACAACACAAGTTCTTTGGCAGATGGATAATTGAATGGACAGGTGATCAAAGAAACATCATACCAGACTGAAATATTGCGGGGATATGGAGAAACTTGGGGGGGAGGAGAGTATCCCTTAGAGCAGTGATGGCGAACCTATGGCACGCGTGCCACAGGTGGCACGCGGAGCCATATCTGCCGGCACGCAAGCCGTTGCCCTAGCTCAGATCCAACATGCATGTGCGTGCCAGCCAGCTGATTTTCGGGTCACACAGAGGCTCTGGGAGGGCATTTTCGGCTTTCGGAGGGCCTCCGGGGGGACAGGGGAGGGCGTTTTGCCCTTCCCAGGCTCCAGGGAAGCCTCTGGAGCCTGGGGAGGGTGAAAAACGGGCCTACCGGGCCCACCAGAAGTTGGGAAATGGGCCATTTCCAGCCTCCAGAGGGCCTCTGAGGGGGCAGGGAGGCCATTTTCGCCCTCCCTAGGCATTGAATTATGGGTGTGGGCACTCGCACATGCGCAATAGCGCGTGCACGCGCGCTTTTGGCACCCGAGGAAAAAAAGGTTCGCCATCACTGCCTTAGAGAAATGATGCAGAGGACCTCTCTCAGAGAAGAGAAAATGTAATTTCGAAATCTGGTTGTAATGGTTGTAAACACTGGATGGTTGAAGAAGAAATATACTTTCTGTAGGAAGGGAAAAATCAACTTTGTTAATTTGTTAATTGTTAATTAAATGTATCTCACCTGATTCTGAGAATGATAAAGTCTTGAATTATATCAGTAAAGAGAAAACCAATTGCTTGGAAGAGAAAATAACCAAGAAGTGAGAACAATACAAAATAAAATTGAATGAACCAGGAAAAGACTGAGTCAAGGGGATCTGATAGAAAGCAAGAAGTTGTATCTACTAATTCTTATGAAACAACTACACGAATGAGCCCAAAATTTCTATTGCTAAGTGAGATAGTTGTTAAGTGAGTTTTGCTCCATTGTACGACCATTCTTGCCACAGTTGTTAAGTGAATCAATGTTAGTAACATGATTGTTAAGGTGAATCTGGCTTCCCCATTGACTTTGCTTGTCAGAAGATCACAAAAAGGGATCATATGACCATGTGACACTGCAACCATCATAAATATGAGTCAATTGCCAAGTATCTGAATTTTGATCACATGACCTGTTGCTGCAATGGCTGTAAGTGTGAAAAACCGTCATAAGTCACTTTTTCTTTTTTTCCCCATAATCCTGTCAAATTTATTTCTTCACCTGTCTCTTAGTAAGGGCCTTTGTTTTTTTTATAAAAGTTTCTTTTATTTACACAAACACACATTAAACAAACATAAAAAACATTGGACACTTTATGACCATCCTGTTTGGTCATTTCTTTGTATAATATTTACCTAACAATAAATACCATTATTGTTCAATATACATTGCCTTTTTAATCTTACATATGTATCCCTCGTCATTGTTTATTTATATCTGAACCTTCTTTCAATTTCCCTTTTTCCAAGGGGGGGCCGGGCCAGCTGCCGAGCTGAACGGTATGTGTGAAGCGGCGCTCTGTGTAAGACAACCGCTTTCAGCCATTCGATAAGCTCCATCGGAGCCATAGATCCCTTGGAGGGGGATCGGAAGAAAGGGGCATTCTGGAAATCAATTTTTGGATGGCGGTCCAGGTCAGTGAGACAGGGATAAGTCAATTTTTCAAGTGCCATTTTAAGTCTGAATAGTCACTAAGTGAGCTGTTGTAAGTCAAGGACTACGTGCATGGGTTGGATAATTATGCTGAGAAAGCTGACTTTGACATGTTCTTTCAACTAATATAACTTCATGTACATATTACAAAGTGTCATTCCTTTGAGAGGAAAGGAACAGAGGTGGGTTCCTCCCGGTTCACACCAGTTCTATAGAACCGGTAGCAAACTGCTGGTGACGTCACGGTGACCTCACGGAACCAGTTTTGTCGGTGCCGGTCCGTGGACGCTGCCATCTTTTTGGGGGGGGGAATTTTTTTCCGGTTTTTTTTCTTCTGTGCATGTGCAGAAGCCAAGTTTCCGGCACTGCGCATGTGTCACCATCTTGTTTTTGCCTTATTTTATTTTATTTTATTTGGATTTTTCAGCACTGCGCATGCATGCGTGTGCACCCACAGGGCGCAGCCACACGGCGCAGAAGAAAGCGAACCTGCGGTGAGGTAAGTTAGAACCCACCCCTGGAAATGAACATGTACTTAATATAGTATAGGCTTTTAAAAAACAAATATTTAATGGGTAAAAAGTTTTACTTCTTGGTACTGGCCTGAACATATTTAAAATTGACAGAAAACAAGATAACACAAAATGGAATGTTAATCTGAAGTTGTATATAATGCTTCTATTATAAATAGAAGTAACCTTTTAGGAAAAGAATGTGTGAGTTAACTCATTCTACAGCAGCAGAATCTTATGTGCCAATGTGTTACATGCGGTGTAATATTTCAGCATAATAATTCAGTCATACTTGTCAGCATGGAGCTTATTATACTATTATCTGGATTTTAAACTCTAGTAGACAGATTTACAGCATATCGTATACTACGCCTCTTAGGTAAAAAAAAAATCCCACTGCATTAATGAAATTTAATTGGTATTTAAATGCATTTTAATATACCTATTTATATTGCATTGTAGTGAATTGAATTATGTTATAATAATAAATATCTTTACCTTTACCTTTACTACACAGGACTATTTCTTTAGTTATTTTAGTCAATTTTTAATTTTTGTATTAAAAAACTTTAATATATACATAAAAACTAACAAGAACTAATATTTAGAATGAAAAAAGAGGATAGATGAAAGAAGGAAAGACTAAAGACAAAGATGCAGAAATCAAGAAAATGAAAAAGGGATTATAAAGAAGTTACTTCTGATTTTCATTTATAAGCATAAATGCTGGTTACAGTATTGCTTATACTTTCTTTATAATCTGTTATGTTTATTGTAATTTTCCAAACCATATAACATAATAGCATTTTTTTCTGTTTCCTGCAAAAAGATAATATGGGGTTTTCAATCATCATTACATTTAGATAATGTCCTATCTCTAATTAGAGCTTTCAGTTTGGCCATCTCAGCAAGTTTCAGCATCTTCACCATCCATTATTCCCTTGTGGAAAAAGTCAGATATTTCCATCTTTATGCATATAATAGTTTTTCTGCAGTCATCATATATAAAAATAAAGTTCCCTAATTTTTTTACAGTTGCTTATGCATCAATCTGAAAAGAAAAGTCTCTGGTTTCAATTTTATATGAGTCTTTAAAATCTTTTGTATTGTTATATGTAACTGAATCCAAAATTTTCTGGCTCTTTTACACAACTACCAAGCATGATAAAATGTGCCTTCTTGTTGATTACATTTCTAATGTAACTTCGAAGAACCTTTATATATTCTAGACAGTTTTTCCGGTGACCTGTACAAGCAATATATTATTTTATAAAAATTGTCTTTAAGACTATAACATAATGTAAATTTCAGTTCTTTCAGCTACATACACATGATTCATGTGCATATTGTAACCAAAGTTTAACCCTTTTTATCATACATTCATTTGTTCTCCTCTTGCATATTTCAATAACGTGATCAATAACATGATCACAGTTTGATTTCAAGTTCAGTCTTACAATGTTCAAAAGTTTTTTTATCTACTTTAAATCTTTCTAATAATTGTACATACAAAAACCATTGACATGAATACCCTTCTACTGCGAGTTGTTCTCCTGTTTTTATTCTGCATTCTCCTTGATGTATCAGACAGAATAAGTCAACCATTTAGGTTTAGTAACCATATTTAGTCAATGTATGATGTTGCCCAACTCCAACCACTCTGGGTGTCTCACATAGTAAAAAAAAAAAGGCAACAACAAATAAATAAAAATTCAATTTAAAAAAATAATCCAAAAATTACAAACATTTTCAAGGTAGAAATATATACTACATTAATCTGAAACAAGATATCCTTCCACTGTAGCCCAAGGCCTAAAAGAAGAGCCAAATTTTCAAGACCTTCTGGACAGGCATCAAAGTGGAAGTTGTTTAGATCTCAAATGGGACGTCATTCTAGAGGGCAGACAATGCAACAGAAAAGTCACATTGCATGGGTTAGATCGGGGGGGGGTCAAACTAGAGGCCTGTGGGCTGCATCCAGCCCACGGGGTGCTTAAATCTGGCCTACGGGGCTGACCTAGAAATAGCAAAGGACTAGCCCACGGTGCCTCTGGCAGCCAAAATTCGTCCCATTTTGGCCAGCAGGGTGCTGCAGGAGGCGGCCGTCCCATCTCCCCCCCCCCCCCGGCTGGCCCACAGAGGAGAACTACAATGCTGATTCGGCCCTCGAAGAAATCCAGTTTGACACCCCTGTGTTAGATGATAGGTGATGCTGTTTAATGTTCCCAAATGTATCCTGAAGATTCCTCAGTCAAGAAGAATAGTTTTCATTAATCTATTTTAGTTTAGTTTTTGAAAATATCAAGATTCCTCCAAAGTTGCTGAACCTTGATTGATATTTTAATTGCAAGAAAGTTACAGAATTTCTATCCTTTGTTAATATTTTAGGATATTGAGTAATATTTAGGCCCAGGAAATCATTGTTTCCGTAAAAAACACCTTGTTTCATACATCAGTTCCACTGATGCATTCTCATATATCCGTATATAAATGATGCCCTTAAAGGAAGAAACTTATTCCACTACCACTTTATTTGGACCGCATGGCGTGAAAAAGACTGCCTTTTTAATCTTGTGACATAGAAAGATGGTAAAATGCTTTTGGAAAAACAGCCTATACAGTTTCCATAGCCACTTGGCTGCAAGTTCATGTTTTATGGCGGTAAAGTAGTTGAGCAGCGTGGAAGAGGAGCTTGAGAAAAGGAAAATTAACGTTTACTTTTTCTCTCTCTCCTTACAACTTTTACTTCTACTCAGCTGATCCAAAGAGGGTAGCTCAGCAATAGGAAAAAGGAATCTGCGAGGAAGGGCTGGGAAAGAGTTTATGGATTCATTGGAGAAGCTCTGGAATTCAAGTCCAGACTACCAGTTGAGAGTCCAACAGTTAGTAAGAGTTTGACAAAGCCAGGATGCTCTCAAATTCCATGCAAGATCTGTAAAGGAGCATTTCTGTGCCACAAATAAAAAATAAAAAATGCCATGATAGTATTTCAGCTCTGTGTTTGTTTCTTTACACGCTGACTAAAAGACCAATGAGATATAAGAAAAGATTCTAAGAATGATAAAACCAATCAAAGCAAATGTTGCAGAGTAGAATGCAAGTATATTTCAGGTCCCCGTTTTTCTTTTTCCTTCTTCCCCCATCTCATAATAGTTCAGCAGTTATGTTCACTAGGCATGGTCAGTCTTCCCTTTAGCAGAGGAATTATGGTCGATACCAAAGCTCTTTATGAATGTGTGTATGCATTGTTTTAACAACCTCTGCCCAAGAAAAAAGTCCCCCCCCCACACTTTTTAAAAGCAAACTTCATACTCAGCTGTTAATTCACAGCACTATTAAATCTCTTTGCTGAATGCCGGCAGCTTCTCATCTTGTTATCATGAATAGGCCTGACCATTTACATCTTTGGCCTCAGCTCCATTTATTTTCATGTTCTCTGCCCTGTTCATCACAAGGTAATGAAGACAGAAGAGTCTAGGTCTGCATTCTTTCTCTTACTCCTATAGCCTGCTTATCTTAACAAAGTCCAGTCTGGGTGATTTCATAGAAATCATCTTACTTAGCCTTATCTGCAGTTATACTTCTATATTTAAACAGAGAGGGCTTTGTCTTGCCAAAGAAATGTAAAACATAATGCTACTTGGTGGCTGGCATGCAAAGAAAGGGCATACATCACTTTTATGTAGCTATTCAAAAAAGGAGGCATTTAATAAAGCTGAAAGACCAAGCCAGGGTCTCCGTTAATATAAAACCAGCAGTTTAATTATTAACGTCTTACAGTACTAAATCAACTGGTGGGAGGACAGTGCAAAAACATTACTGCAGTCTGGATAGATAATGGGTTGTTCAGGGCAAAAGGTGTCAGAAGCACAATACAAAGAGTCAGTGTTTTGTTTTGCTCTCAGGATAGATCACCATCTATGTTGGTCTCAGTTGAAACTTGCACACAAAGCAAAACTTTTCTGCAACTTAAAAGCAGCTAGTGACTTAAAAATAGCAAAGAATTAAAAACTAAAATTACAATATTTAAATCATATAATTTGGGGGTTTTACATATCATTGGGAACATACTATTTTAAACAAGCCTATCTGCATTTTTCATGATTTAAACTGACTGCATCTATTCATAATAGTCTAATATCATCCTTATCTAAATAATGCTATTTATCCAAGTTTCTGATGGTTTGAGAGTTTTGGTCAGTTCTGTAAAACTTGTTAAAGGCACACATAGATTTGAAATCCAACACAAAACTGTGCCTATTTTGTCTGTTCAGAACAGTTGCAAGTGAGCATGTCATGTTGCACAACACAGTGGTTAAAAGGATCGCTTTCTTTAGAACCACAACTTTTGTCATGCCTAAAAGGCATGACAGTTCCAAAGTGATTTAATCAGGCTGGTTCTTGAAGAATCAGTGTAAGTGGGCTATAAAAGAAGATTAAAATAATGTTTACTTTCCCTTGCTTTCATTTCTATTATGATTTTTCCTATTAAAAATCTGGAGGAAGGTGAAGACTTTAAGTTAGATCCTGATTGCAGTGAAGTCTAACTCCAAGATAACAACATGTTGGAGTTGATGATTTAGTAATTCATTCTTACTTTAAGCCTCAGATATTCGTAGTGCTTTGTCCAAATTTATGTATTCACCCAATAAGGCAGACCTGTTCTTATAATTCATTGAAGAGCAAATCCCAGACAAATATAATAAATTACTTTAAGGTGCAGTTGAAATAGTGTGGCCTCTTCTAAAATATGAAACCTCATAATTCAAGATTTATTCAATCATTGCTGCCAATCACAAAAGCTTTTGTGAACAACTTGAGATTCCTTGTCATTATGATGACTGAAAAGAGCCTTTGATAAGGTACAGCATATCCTCCTGCGAATCACACGCAACAGCCCAAAAGCAAGAATAGAAAGCTTTTATTCAAGTGCAAATATATGACCTCCATGAGAAGTCCTTTGAAATTTTAAAAATGATTGAACTTATTATTGCTTTTATTTTCAGTAAGAAAAACCAAGAATGAAAATCACAAAGCACATTCACTGGACTTTCCATATGCCTTTATTTTAATGTTTCTGTTATACATTGTCTACTGCTTTTGGACTGATGACACACTGAATAGAATCTTGTATGAATGCAGAATCTAAGCAATGTCAAGTCTGGTTAGTACTTGGCTAGGAGACCAACAGATGATCCCAGCAGTAGGTAGGTTTCCCCCACCCCCATAACAATTTGGAAGAATACAGTGATAAACAATTTCTTTGCCTTACCTTGTATTGAGATCTGCTAAAAGGCATTTTTAACTTTATTACAAGTATCAAATGTATCTATATTTCAAAATATTCATATTTTTCTTTTTGTCTATGGAGTAATTGGAAACCAATTTGTACTGGTGTATATTATATATTGGGAAAGTAATCATACTATCAGAAAGAGACTCTAGCTCAGTATTTTAGTTTAATTAATTAATTAATTATATCATGCTGGACGATTGCTGTATGGGTTATTTTCTATGTTATTTATGATAAGTGTCCACATTGTATATAACTCAGCAAATTAATTTTATAATCTCAGTGGGGTAATAAATAGCAGATTCTGAAATTATAATTAGAATAATATTAGAATAAATGTATAAATTAGAATAGAATAGAATAACAGAGTTGGAAGGGACTTTGGAGGTCTTCTAGTCCAACCCTCTGCTTAGGCAGGAAACCCTACACCACTTCAAACAAATGGTTATCTAAACTCTTCTTTAAAAACCTCCAGTGTTGGAGCATTTACAATTTTTGGAGGCAAGTTGTTCCATTAATTAGTTGTTACAGGTTTGGGATGCAGTGAATTTAACATAAGAAACATAATTGAAATTTATACACTACATAACTAGACAGTATTAATTAAGTATATATTGTATAAGTTTTATATCAATATAATGTTTATGCTATTCTCTTCTGATGCATCAATTAATGCTGCCTAATCCTTCTTCCAAGAGAGAAACACGTAGGCTGGAATTTAGCAGTTAAAATGTCCAAATGTTGATGTTAGAAACATGCGCTTGTTTTGCATCTAATAAGTTGAGTGATCCCTGCAACAACACAAAAATGCTGCATCTGATAATACAGAGTTTACATTTCTGTAAGTGTTTTCTTCTGTCACTACAATTACAAATGTAAGTAGTAGAAAGATAAAGTCTCCTTGAGATTGAGCTTATCCCCTGGTAATTTCATGGACTATTTATATAGATATATTTATTTATTTATCTATTCTATAAGTATATAGATTAATAGATTTTTTCACCCTACAGTGCTATATTAAAAAGTTAGGAATTAAATTTACTTTTAAGTAGGATTCATTCATATCAATTGAGTTTGTACAAGATAAGTGGACTTTGTTTATTTGACATAGCTTCTGCTTTTAGTGTTTCAGTAATGATATTTATAATGCTATTGACATAAACTATGTCTGGTAAGTTTAATATTTATCTCTTTCAGAATTATTGAATTCTAGAGTTCATCTAATATTCAGAAGGTTTTTGTTTTGTTTTGGTTATTTTCTTCTATATTTGTCAGCAATGATAATAATAATAATAATAATAATAATAATAATAATAATAATAATAATAATAATAATAATAATAATAATAATAATAATAATAATAATAATAATAATAATAATAATAATAATAATAATGAATGTCAGACTAGAGTGCAGCACTGCAGGCTACTTCAGTCGACTGCTAGCTGCAGTTCAGCTGTTCAAATCTCACCAGGCTCAAGGTTGACTAAGCCTTCCATCCTTCCGAGGTGGGTAAAATGAGGACCCAGATTGTTGGGGGAAATATGCTGAACTCTGTAAACCGCTTAGAGAGGGCTGTAAAGCACTATGAAGCGGTATATAAGTCTAAGTGCTATTGCTATTCTGTAAGTAAAATAAAATAGTTTCATCATTGCATTTAGTCTTTCCACTAGCTACCCTACTGGAAGGATCTAGTTTAGTGTTTCTGAACGTTAGCTACTTTAAAATGCGTGGACGTCAACTCCCCAACATTTCTGGCCGGAAAACTTTGAAAGTTGAAGTCCACACATGTTAAAATTGCTGAGATTCAAAAATACTGATCCAGTTGAATGGCAGTTAAGGCTTCATGTCATCAAGAGACTTATCCTGAAGGAACGGGAGATTTGCCTTGTGCTGTACTTGTCATCTCTGCCAGGTAATCAGTGGTGTCTACTGCTTGACACTTGAAACCCAGTTACACACAGTGGCAAAATCTCTGCCCGATTCAGCAGTACAATCCAGAGTTATTGTTTGCCCAAATGGCAGAAACAAAATGTGACAAGTTCACCCTGCCAAAATAAACTAAGCTGTATTGGCCGATGATTTAACATTCCCTCCCTGATATGCTACTTTTAAAAGAGTGCCAACTCTCACCCTTTGATTGAATTTAACTCAGCTTTCATTAAGTTACACCTAAACTATTTACGTTCTTTTGAATGCATATCAACACCTCACCACACCCATCCCAGTACAGACTTATCAAATGAAGCATGACAGAGTCCAAATTTTTGAAAGAATGTCTTTTTTATATGGAGCATTTCCCAACTGAAGTATGGGCTTTCTGTACACATTTCCATTTTCTCTGCCTTGTTATTGTTTCATCCATTGCACAGCTGAGCACTGAAGTTAAACATTGGATCATATTGAGGTGGTGGTAAATGGTTTATCAGAGCATTATCTTTTTTCAGAAAACCTAGACTCTGCTTTTAGAGTCAGATCCCTATCCTGAGCAAGAGTTTATCAAAAAGAAAGGGAAAGCCAGTTGGAAAAAAAAAGAAATAAATATGAGAAAATGTATTTGCATACATTTCAGCTTGTTTGCACATGAGGATGAAATCTATGTGGATTAATACAGATTCTTGGAAAAGGAGGAAGGAACAGAGATAGGTTGTACAATCTTGTTTGGATTTCATGGATATTTGGACTGATTTCTAAATTATTTGTGCCCCTGAGCAAGAAAGAAAGCTGGTAAAAGACAAGCAGCTGTGTTTAGCCATTGCCAGCTGATTATCTTACTTTTCCCCATCTGATATACCATGCATAAAAGCCATTCCTGCTGATGACAGACAATCAAAGAGACTTCCATATAATTTTAAAGGTGCCTAGAGTAGAAGCCTAGAGCTTCTACAATGTGATGGCGGCATATACATTTTATCTCCATCTCCATCTCCCTATCTAATCTATCTGTCTGTCTGTCTGTCTGTCTGTCTGTCTATAATTTATCTATCTATTTATTGACACACACACAAGCACACACAAATCATTTCGAGTCTCTCCAAATCAGACTGAACTCTACACTCTGGATAATCTTGAAACACAATGAGCATTATGATCTAACCAGTGTTCTCTTTCCATACTATCAATTAGAGCTTGCAGAAAGCATAATTTAACCAGTGCCCGATACGGAGCAAGAAATAACCCCTCATCTCCAAATTACACAAAAAGGAAATTAATATAAATTGCTCATTCCTTCCTTCAGGCTTCAGTATATGTTGTGTGTATGGTTTACTCATTCACTTAAAAAAGCTGAGAGTTTGTACCATTTATGCAACTTTTTATTGCTTCAATCCCTTCTGACCCTTAACAGTTTACAGTTGGTCATACACTTTTCCCAATGCATGATAAAATAATATGCTATAAAATGACCACAATAAATAATTGTAATTTCATTATATGCTAGTCTGATGTTCAAGGCATTATATCTGCTTTACCAAAATGATGCAGTCTCGTAATACCTTACTAAATATCTAGACTTTCACCGATTTTGGAAGGCTTTAAGAAAAGGGATCATTGTTGCCTCAAGGGAAAGCTGTTCTATAAGACGTAAAGTCCCATAGTTTTCAGAACTGAAGAAGCTTCTTGGATGAGAAGCAAAACATTTTCAAGGGAAAATATCAAGAAAGTTCAATGGCCTTTTGGAAAAGCACTTTTGGCACAAACATGACCTGGATGATTGAGAATCTCCCTAGGCATTGTCCCAAAGAGGAAGCCAACTTTCATGCCTCTCTTTCCACTGAACATCTCAACATGTAGGGACCCTCAGCAGGATTTATCTCCTTATGGATATTGAATAGGAAAATTCTCCCAGCAAGGGTAGTCTCAAAAATAGATAGGTGTCTAACTCTATAGGCTTTTTAAAAAATACTTTTTATTGATTTTTTTCACATTAAAAAGACAAAACATAATTTCACTAATACAGCTTGTCGCTATCGGAAGTTTCTTCTTCATTCTACATTTTCTATATCTAAGGCTATTATTCTTAACTTAAACATTATTTTTTCTATTTACAATTTTATACGTGTTGTATATAACTTTACATCTATTTACATTTTACATTTACACTTATTTTGTTACATAATTTTATATTACTTTACACATTAATTTTACTTTCCCTTTCAAGCCGATCATACCATCTATTCCATATTTTGTAATACATTGTTTCCTCTCTCTCTCTTTCAATTCCATTGTTAGTTTATTCATCTCTGCGCATTCTAGCACCTTTTTTATAATCATTGTGTTCGAGGGTGTTTTTTCTTTCTTCCAATTTTGGGCGAATGTGATTCTCGCTGCGGTAATTATTTGTTGAATAATATAGTAAATTTCCTTTCTCATGTTTTCTTTTATTATTCCTAGAAGAAACAGTTCTGGTCTCATCTCAATTTTCTGTTCTGTTCCGCATAAAATAAAGGTCATTATATTATTTCCTCAGCTGTTGATGATGGAGTTGTAATGATGTCCAAACCAGGGGTGGGTTGTTCACTTACCTTGCTGCCGGTGCGCTACGCGTGCATCACCACGTTTCGTGTGCACGTGCACTCGCTACACGCATGCGCCCCCTCGCACAATTTTGCCTCCGTGCATTCTCGGAAGCAAAATCGCACCGAAATCATGCACGGAAGTGAAATCTTGTTGAAATCTCTCTCGTGCGCACGTCCCCTCATGAGATTTCGGCGTGATTTTGCTTCCACGCATGCGTGGAAGCAAAATATCGCCAAAAAATTCACGAAAAAGATGGCGGCTCCTAGGGACCGGCAACCGACCGCACCGGGTCGGTAACCTCTTGGTGACATCACCAGCCCGCCGCTACTGGTACGATAGCTGGGCAGCACAAGCAAATGACAGCTAATGGCTTAAAAGCCAGCCATTAACACACCCTGATCAACATCTAAAAAGCCACTTACAACAAGCACTATAAACAGCACACACAGAACAGCACACACTCTGCTAGAGCAAAGTTCCCTGATCTAGCATGAGTCCGAAAGCTCAGAAAACAAAACTTCTGGTCCTGGTGACTGACCCAGATTGGATCCTGCAATTAAAATCCAATTGAAATAGCAGTTAAAATATCACTAATTCAAAAGGTTTGGGCGAAGAGGAAGTTTTGTAAAAGTTGAAGGAATCAAAGGATCTTCTATGACAATGTGTCCTAAAGCTTGGGAGAGACATAGGAAAACATCCTTTTCCACATGCCAGTAGATGGAAACAGAAACATGTTTAGACATTCATAAATTTTCATGCTGACATGAGTGGTGTTTTTTTTTCATTTAATCACTGTCTAAACACTTTAACTTTTAAAGTTGAAGGAGCCTAAATTTTACCTGGAAAGCAGTTGGTGATCATAGGAACAATATGGCTAGTCTCAGAGACTGAACCCTCTGTCTGGAATTAAATTTGAACCAAGTTATCCAGATTTCTTTCCAATTATTCTGGTAATTTTTTCAGCAAACTGAGGGTTGAAATAACCTATGGATAATCAGGTCTCCAGAACTTTGGGAATCATACATTTTCTACATGTATTTTTCTTACCCCATTAGTATCTAAATGTAATTATTTGACTTTAATAAACCTATGAAACTGATAAACCTCAATGTTAGTACACATTTTTGATTAGAAGACATTTTGACAATAATTTTAAAAGATGCTATTCAACTGCCTTAGTTGGAAAAAGAGAATTTCTGTTTTACAGTCCTTGTTAATCATTAACTTTCATTTGACCTTAATTTAGTCTTTAGAATAAGCTTTAAAAAGCCCTCCAAATCTACATTTGTGTCATCAATTCTGAATTCAAATAATAATAATAATAATAATAATAATAATAATAATAATAATAATAATAATAATAATAATAATGATGATGATGATGATGATGATGATGATGATGATGATGATGATAATAATAATAATAATAATAATAATAATAATAATAATAATAATAATAATAATAATAATAATAAAAATAAAAATAAAAATAAAAATAAAAATAAAATAATTTTATTTTACAGTCACAGACCAAAATATAAGTGCAAAAAAAAAATACAATCACAAACAATTAACACCAGAAGCCTTGGCTAAAGGGAATTACAACGTTCTCCTCTAATAGTTACTACAGCTCTTAAGAAAATTTTTGAAATCTGAGAATTATTTCACATAAATGTTTCAGCCTCTTAGAATACAGAACTTGCCTAATACTTTTTGATCATGAACATTGGTTTTTCTTCTGACCAATAATCAATCTTATTTTTCTTTCTTTCTTTTAAAAACTACTGTGCTTATACAAAGTTGCTGTTTCACAGATTTCTGCCCCTGGACCAAAACAACATTTTACTGAGGTGGGATCAATGCACTTTGATTTGCACACAATCAGTAGGAATACAGGGGAAATTTACAACATGACGCAAACCTATTTTAAACAGAAACACAGTTTTACTTTGAAATTTAGTTTTTCTTCAACTTTTGAATAAAAAAATATGCATACAAAATGCATATTCAAAGCAAGTACACACAATCTCTGTGATATTAACATTTAAAAAATCTCCCTTTTAACAACCCTGTTATCCCTTAATTTGGGATAATATACTAAAATAGGAAATTATTTGCAATATATTTGCAACATCAGCAATAGATATAAGCATGGATTAGTGAGAAAATGTTTGTGTTGACTGTTAAAATGTTGGAAGAGTGATGCAGCAACACAATTTAGAAAAGGTTGAACAAATTTAAACAATTTCAGAGATGTTAAATTATTTGCGGTACATGGGTAAAGCAGTTTATTAATAGGAAAACTATTTTAAAGTACATCTTCAAACAGAAGAGATAAGTGTTAAAGAAAAGGTTAAAGGAATCTACTACAGAATGAATTAATACAACACATAATGAAGTCTTTAGCAGTGCACATTTATTTCTTTTTGCTTTTCATAGTTGGCCTGCCAAAATCTAAACAACTACTCAACCAGCAGATGGCAAAAAAGAGTTAGAAAGGTTTTCGCATTTCTGCTGCCATCTAATAATAGCCTCAGTGTTGGCAGTCCAGATTTCGTAGCCATCATGTTAACTTGATCTAAAACAGTATGGCAGATCTCTTCATCAGGAGTCAGAGCACAATGCAATTTATTTCGGGGAAAAAAAAGTAGTCATTACTTTTCTCAACATGATTTTTAAGAGCCAATTGTTGGAAAAACTTTGATTTTTCAAGCTTATACTGTAGGGTTAATGAACAACTATGGCTTTTATTGGTTGTAACTCAAAAGGTGATGGTAACCTGACATTAACTGACAGGCTTGACACTGAAATAATCTTGGTCTCTGACTTCAAATGAACCTATAATAAGATCAGGTGTTTGAAAACTGGAATCTTTTGCATTCCTGAAGCTTAGAAGGCAGGCTCAAGATGGATTAAAATTGTACCTTGCTCTGCATATTGATTTTATCCCTTTGAAGTTAGTGGGATAAGCCTAAATACATGTACTCTGGTTGATGTAATCATCGATCTCCCTCAAAATGATACATCAAGTCTTAAAGGAATTTTTTTCACCTACGTTTTTCCAAAAACAAAATATTGTACAAACTCAATCAGAATAGCAACGGAAAAAGTATTTTTGAAAATACATTTCCCTATTTGAAATGGTCAACATACTCCCCAAATTAATCTTGATTCAATTTAATATAACCATTTGTTTCAGTCCATTATGGCATATTAGCATAAATTTTTTTTTTTTAAAAACTTTCTCCAACTTCACTGCTGTATATGGCAATACCATAATTTACCATAGCAAGATTTGAAATGTGATTGTTGGTGATGTCTCTTAAATGATACTGTCCTTGCTTCCAACCATTCAACAATGTAGTAAGACATTGCCAATGAAATAGTTCATCTTCATCTGTAATGGTATGAGGGAAAAATCCTAGGAAGATGGGCAGGAGAGATGCTGATAGAGAATGGTTAGATAATAGACATATGATCTGCAATTGAGTAGTGGGCAGGGCAAGGCGCTCAGAAGGGACCCTCCCTAGTTTCTCAGCTTGCAAAGTTGACAAAAAAAGAACTTTACTTTCATATTTGCAATATTCTGATACTGTGGTTTCACTATAAATTAGAATTACCTTATCTGGTTGTTTTTCCTGTCTGGTCTACTTTATCAAAAGCTAGGCACAAAATGAAGCACCATTTAAAGGAACTAAACCAGCACTGAAAATAAATTATTATTTAACTTAGGCTGCACTTTTTTAAATAAAAGGTTTGACTGTGCATTATGCATTAAACTTTGCTTCACATCGTGTACTTTGGAAATATTTTTCAAAGCACACTCACACTGTCTTCTCCAATAAAATGCATCCATTAAAATTATTTATTCCCCCACGAATGGTTCCCATTTAGTTCAAGCTCCTTCCTTCCTTCCTCTGGCGGTTATTAAAGCAATTGTTTTATAAATTCATTATTAGATGTCATTGGTCTTTAATTATAATGTGGTTTACGTCCCTGAAGTTTTCTTTCTTGGAAAAATGACCAGTCTATCAGGCTAGTCCAATATATCATTCTGTCAAGTTAGAGAGCAAGGTATGTTAAGGAGCACATAAGGATATAATGTTAACATCAGTGGCTGCAGAGATGAAATAATACACAGTTGTTATTTCCCAGCTGCTCTACTAGACATTTTTAAAAAATAAAGCAAGAAACCTGTTTACTATAAAACACAGCACTGTGGGGAAAAAATACTTCATTCAACAAATATTGAACTATCATTCATGGCATGGGTGAGACGTATGGCAAATAAAGGCAGTATACCAGGTAAAACAGAATCTAAACATCTTTGGGCAATAGTAAATATTAATAGCACGCAAGCAACTTGGGCTTATTAACCTGCCTTTCACGCCTTGGATATTTGCTTACTCATCAAGGTCAACTCTTATTCAAAGAGGCTTCAACTTCTTTATTTTTCAGAATCTCCAATCAATGCAGAGGACACATCAACAATAAGATCCTTAGGTATCACATGAAGAAAAATGCATTTCTGCAGAATCATGGCATTTGTTCATTTACATTTAATTTAATGATATATGCACAGTATTTGCTGGGACTCTGATAATTTTGAATTTGTAGAAAACAACAGTTGTGCCTTTTTCTCTGATTTAAATGATACAATTGTTTCTTCCAGGCCCCTAAAAGCTGTTCATTCGAACGTGTCTTCCTAACTGTAGTAAAACTACAATTTGTTGGACTTGGTTTTTTTTTAGGCAATCTGAGAGTGATCCTACTGCATTTGAAGAGCACAAGGCTGGAGAAGGTTGACTTTATGTCATAAAGGTCTGGTACTTAGATGTCAAGGCTTAATTTTTTAGCAGCTTGAAGTTCCAAACAAAGGATTTTGTACAATGCTAAAATATTGTACTCTATATCAATGTGAATGAACACCAAACCAAAGCTGTCCAATTAGAGAAATGGGTTCTTGCCTGCACATTTCTTACAGCCTGGTAAACTATTCCCTGTTTCAGCAAGATACGCTATTTTTTTGTTTTTG
Source organism: Diadophis punctatus similis (assembly GCA_023053685.1). Classification (NCBI taxonomy): domain Eukaryota; kingdom Metazoa; phylum Chordata; class Lepidosauria; order Squamata; family Dipsadidae; genus Diadophis; species Diadophis punctatus. The sequence goes on along the minus strand of JALIGW010000005.1, from coordinate 27,066,177 downwards.
TTTGCCAAAGAGTTCATTCTATCTTAATCTCTAGCTTTCTTGCCATACCATTTTCTTATTTTGTTTTTGTTTTCCTCTTAACAGATTGTTAAAAATCTAAATGTGTATTGTATGTATATCTAAATTCTATTACTTTTTTAAAAATGAAGTAATGGAAATTTCTCTGTTCTCTCTCTCTCTCTCTCTCTCTCTCTCTCTCTCTCTCTCTCTCTCTCTCTCTCTCTCTCTCTCTCTCTCCCTCTCTCTCTCCCCCTCCCTCCCTCCCCCCCTCTCTCTCCCCCCTCCCTCCCTCTCTCCCTCCCTCCCCCTCCCCCCTCCCCCTCTCTCTTCCCCACCCCACATTTTCCCCCCTAGCAGTGCCTCTTCCATTTTGTTGAACAGGTCAAATAAACATGTGTCTCTTGAAATCAGGGTTTCATAAACACATCCGGTGCTGCCTGACTGAAAACACCTTTCCTCTTGTTCTGAGGTATTTATACAGTTTATAGCAAGATGTCTTGGAAAGTTGACTGACATTCTCCAGCATAGCCAGGAGCATCTGTGTGCTCTGTGTATAAAATTAAAAATTTCTCCCAACAGCCTCCGTCTCTTATTTCTTACAAGTTCTTACAGGTCAGCAACTCTATTCCAGAGTCTTTTGCCTCCAGTATAGTAGAAGAAATTATCCTTCATAATTTGGTGCCACTTCTCAGTGTATGCTTTTCATAACATACCAAAACATTGTAGATACAAATGAATTACCTGTTCTTTTTTCTTTAACGCAATGTATACAGTATATTTCTTTCTGTTTGAATATAACTAAGAAATTTTTATTTTTAATTAATTTAATTAAATTAATTAATATTGTGTATATATATATATGATTTATCCATTATCATTTTAGTCATTGTCTATCACTGCAGGATGAAGGCCTTTTCTGCATGTTTCTAACCAATAAGGTCTTGCCCTTTCTTTTATGAATTGGGCCCACAATTCTTGCTGATGTCATCGATCCATCTTCTTTTAGGTTACTTTCATTGACGCTTTTTATCAAGTGGGATCCATTCTCTGACTGCCTTGGTCCACCTGCAATCAGTTCTTCTTGCTATGTGACCATCCCATTTCTATTTCAATTCTTTTACTCTCTTGATGATATTGTATACTTTCATTTGTTCTCTAATCCATGTGCAGGTCTTTCTATCTTCTCTTGTAATGCTGAACATGTATCTTTCCATGGCTCTTTGCGCCACTCGTAGCTTTTGTATCAATTGTGAGGTTAGTGTCCATGTTTTACCAGCATATGGTAGTACACGCTGATCAATAACTTTTCTCTTCAGGCATAGGGGGAAGTTGTTCTTGTAGCTTGCCGAATGCCTGCCAACCATGTTTAACATGACGTTCAATTTCTTTTATTGTATCACCTTCCATTGAGATCCATTGGCCAACAATTTTCTTTCTTTAGTGAATTTATTAAACAGATCCAGAAGAGCTACAAAGACACATACAAGAGCTGCACAAAGCATTGATCAATGTAGAGCATTTTATGAACTGCTTTTTAGAATAACTGAATGTGGATTAAATTTTCTGTTTAAGTGGCTTCTAGCCAGTTTGGTGTAGTGATTAAGGTGCAGGTTTAGAAACCAGGAGACTGTTCTAGTCTCGTTTTAGGCATGAAAGCCAGCTGGATGACTTTGTAGCAGTCACTGTCTCTTAGCCCAACTCACACTGACAGAGTTTTCTTGTGGAGAAAATAGGAAGAAGTATTATGTATGTTCTCTGCCTTGAGTTACTTATAAAATACTAAAGATACGATAAAAATCTAATAAATAAATAATATACATTGATGTATATAGACATAAACCAGTGGTGGGTTCCTACCGGTGCGGTGTGGAGCACAGCTCCGGTAGGAGCCCGGCAATGACGTCATTTTTTGGCGCTTCTCCGCGTCCTGAGCTGTTGAGAAAAAGCCCTCCCACCCGCCGTTGTGTGAATACTGACCTTTATTCTTCCTCCGAAGCACAGCTGAGAAGCTCCTCAGCTGTGTTTCGGCTTGTAATGTTGTCCTGAGCATATGCGGAAGTGAAATCGCACGGTGGGATGCGATTTCACTTCTGCGCATGCTCGCGATGCACACCGGTAGCGAAAGTAACCGGAACCCTCCCCTGACATACACATAGATTTATTAAACAAGATGCTAGAACAGAATTATAGTATTAAAGTAAATAAGTAATGAAGGAGAGAGGTGTTTTTTTAAATGATGGATTTGTAACGGCAAAAATTGCTTCATGTTTAAAATACTGATAACTCTTTGACTTGACTTTATCATTGCATTGTATTTTAAAGGATAGGCATTTCTTTTCAAACTTGGCTTGGCAAATGAGTCTCTAGTAAGGGAGCCGGACATTTGCTTTTTAAAGCAAAAACCTGCTGATACTCTCGGCTATTCTGTTCTGTAACATTTTATGTGACAGTCAAAGCTTACATCCCAAGCAAGGTTTTCAAAGAAAAATGGCCAATTGATGAAGTGAGATAGCAGCCAGAGGCAGAGATTAAGAGAAGGAGAACCTCAGCAGGGAAGAAAGACCCATTTTCTCATTATGACTTACTGCATTGTCAGTGATGGAGAGGATTCTCTTCCAGTTAAATCCCTAGATTCATCACAGGCCTGTCTTGGTTCTGAGTAGGAATAAAGAATGGGGGCTTTAAAAAAAATTATTTCCCATAAAGTGGACATTTTCCCCTTATAAAATTCTACATTAATGTAACCATTCTATGCATCTAATTAATAAATTACAGCTTATGAAAGTTAACGAGCCTTAATAAAATTGTGTTATTCAGAAAAAAAGTGCTTCTGATTCACATTTTCCTTAGGAACTAATATTGAAATTAAATCAAATTTTACACAGGTGAAACTGTAAAATCTAAACTATGCAATCATTTTTCTATTAGTTATCTATTGATCTCCCTATCAAAATTTGTAAACATCAGTCCAGTGAAATTTTAAGTGCTTATTGGTGTTCATACAGATATGTCCTGTATGATGCCCAAGGTAATACTTTTCTGTTGTGGGAAAGGTAAACTTTATTTGACCAGTTCATATACCCATGTATGTATAAAGTTCAACACACATCATAAAAATAACAATTAAAAGAAGTTAAAAGAATTAAAAAGGAAAGGAAAGACTGGGAAAGCATAAAAATTTGAAGGCATCAAAGAATTGCAATTTTATTGGCCAATGGCAAAATTTGGCTACATTATAGGTAACAGCGGCCTTTACAATTTGCTAGAAGAAAGGGAAACAGGTAGAGAAGAACAGAACAGGAATTGCAAGAGGGGTTTTCCAACTAAGAAAAGCTTCTGTTTTTATTATCCTTCATATCTGCTCTCTTGAAACACTCCCCATGAGCTCAGAATTAATAGCCCCAACATGAGCATTGCTCATTCAATTCAGCAACTATTGTTTAAAAACCAAAGAAATTGCTGACAAATCACAGTGACAAACTTCCTTGCTACTCCCTTGGAAAGCCCTCACATTTTAAATTGTCCCTGGCTTTGAGAGCAAGCAATATATTGTTCTAAAGCTACAATCCTTTATATAAATTTCAGACTTATCTTACTGACACATAGAATCTCATAAAACTGGCTGTTTACGATAATCATATTCTATTGATAGCTACATGTTTTTAGATTTTTGCCGTTGTCTACTTCCAGAAATTTTATGCACCATTCTAACTGCTTTTTGTAATTCTCTATCATGTGTTTGAATGTAGTTATTTATTGAACTTATTGATAAGGTATGGCCACATGCCCTATCTGCAATAATCTAAGGTGGTTCACAGCACATTTTAGAGTGACATGCAAATGTAAATGGTGCTGCTGGCTGCAAATCTGTGTCTCTCCCATCCCTTTTCATAAGAGTATTATTATTATTATCATTTTTACTAATGTATAAGTGACAGTATGAATTGGAATTAGATTTCTGTGCCAGTTCTATTTAAGTTTAGTTAGCTCCATATCCTCCAGGTACTACATTATTGGTAGTATCAATATTTTATCTTGAACTGAAACTCTCAATGATATACTTAGGTGTCCGTTTCCTGTTTCATACTAAGTCAATATCTATGCAGGTACTGATGACATGGACTTGAAGAAGATTGATGGGGTCTCAAACAGGAGGTTTTTTTTGAGTCCTATCTAGTCTGGTTGTGGGTTCACCAGAGACTCTCCAAGTTTAGGCTCACGCTCAGCAAGAGAGAGTACATAAAGAAGAAATAGTTTCAGAATATGACATGATGTGGAAAACATAGTGATCCTAGAATGAACCATATCAAGGTTGCATCAAACAACAAGGTCTCTTATTATAGTCCTTGTTCTTTGGGTGCTGATGAGAGCTGTAAAAACAGTAAACTCAACTGCCAGCCATCTGCAAAGCCGCCGAAGCTTATAGATTGGACTTGGCTATCATGTTTTCCATATTTTACAAGATAATAAAGCAATAAAGAGGCAAAGCAGCTGCTGGATTCTCTGTTCTCCAGGTGTTGTTTATAGGTAGGTAGGTATACACACAGTTCGGAATACTTTGTGTTTTAAGGTCAGTGCGAGTGCAGGCAGTTGTAGGAGATTAAAAGTGGGCTGAGTATTGATGAATATGAACAAAGTGTGAGTGTGTGCATTCACATGTGTGTGGTATAGACACAGTTTCTTATCAGTTCCATGAAGCCATAGGTCAGCATGTAAGATTAAAGGATTTATGGAAGTACTAATTTAAAAATGGGAAGTTTTTGATCTGTGGAAAACAATACAGCAATGTCTTTTTTTAGCATACTGGAAGAAAGATACCAAAGGGCTAGCCATATTAGGCTTTTTACAGTAAGAACAACCAGGATAAAAGTCTGTAGAGATTCTCAGTCATCCATTTGAATGGTGTGGGAGTAGGAATGGATTTCCAGAGGAAAAATTGCAGACTACAGGAACCAGGAGCACTACTCATGTAACCCTGAGGACTCAGATAAACCTCCAAGTGCTTTAATGATTCTAAAAGGATGCAAATGACCAGCTGTCTGCAAGGAATATAAATCCTTCCATTCCCCACTATCCTGTCAGAGCTGAAAAAGCTTCTTGGATGAAAAGCGAAACATCTTCAAAAGAAAAAAACAAGAAAGTCCAGTTACCGCCTGAAAAAGCACCTTTGGAACAACCAGGATAATTTTTGCAACTTATAAAGTAATATTTTTATTTGAGCTTATTCTGTTGATCACAGTCCAATCTACCCTACGTAACTCATGGAATAGACTATGGTTCATGAAAGTTTGTAATATAAGAATTTTAGTGTACTGCCTGCAAACCAGCAGGCAGAAAAATGCCTGCATTTAATAATGTCTGAATTTTACCACCTATGATTCTATTATTCTATAAGTTCTTTAATATTGAATCAACTTTATTCAGCAATAAGAAATCAGGACATCTAGATTTTCTCCATGCCATTATGTCAATTGGGAAGAAAGTTCCTGAACAAATCAAAACCATGTATTATTTAAAACTAGTTTTTAAAAATGATCCCTTTCTATGATGGGTCATTTTCTAAAAAGGTCCCCTTAATAAATAAGTAGCTAAATTCTGTAGATGTAATGCTTTGGGAATAAAGAATTTAAGTCACATGTTATTCAAAACATTAAACTATATAGCCATGAAAAATTAGGATTTTTCAACTGAATGGATGATCAACTAAAAGCAATAATGGCAATGCAGCCATAGAACATGATACATCAGTCTTTGCAGCCTGCTGCATATTGGTGGTATAAATCACCCAGTTAAGTCAGAGAGGAAATGATGGCTCAAATCCAAAATAGCTTTTCACATGACCAGTTATAGGAGACTGTTGGAATTGGCTCATTAATAATATGGTCTTACCAATGTCAGTACATTCGTGTTTTTAAACAAAAAGAAGCTAAAGGTTATTTAATGTTAACGTATGTGGATATATGTAGAAACTCCTTTAACAAAGCTGTTATATTTATATTTCTATCAAAACAATTACACTGTTGTTTTGTTGGTGAAAGTTCAAGCAATTTCTTATGCTTATTTGTTCTGGAAAGGAAAATAGAAAATAGCATGACAAATGAAAGACACCCCCCCAGGGAAGATTGAGATTGTAGCAAGGCCAATATGTTATGGGCAGAACCCACAACATAGCCCCATGACACCCAGACAGATAATGGTGATGGTGTGACCACTTCCCTGCTTTTTTCTTGTAGTTCTTGCAACATTCACACCAAATATGAGGCGCGCCCACGCGGCGCGGGAGGAAGCGAACCGGCAGCGAAGTAAGTTAGAACCCACTCCTGCTGCAACGTTCATAACAATGAGTTAGTTGCCAATTAGTTAGTTGCCATTTTGATTCCATTTGCAGCATCCCATGCTGCAAATGAACTTACGTGTGAAAAATGGTCATGTCACTTTTTTCAATGCAAAGTTTTATGTAACTTTGAACGGTCACTAAATGAACTGTTGTAAGTCAAAGACTACCTGTATATATGGGGAAATATGTCAAACATGGCTCCTATCAAGTTATAGTTTTTCTGACGTTAACCATTTCTGCCTGCTTCAGTGTCATTTACACATTTAAATATGTGCGTGCATTATTGCATGCTTTCCCCTAGTAGTACATGCACTTTGTACATACTTATACTTAATATACACATTCTTGGGATCATCTCCTCCCTACCACCAATGTGGGGACAGCTGACATAAATAGTTATCATTATAAGAGCCAAGGTAGAGCAGTGGTTAAAGTGCAGCACTGCAGTTCAGCAGTTCAGCTGTTCAGATCTCACCGGCTCAAGGTTGACTCAGCCTTCCATCCTTCTGAGGTCGGTAAAATGAGGACCCAGATTGTTGGGGGAAATATGCTGAACTCTGTAAACTGCTTAGAGAGGGCTGTAAAGCACTATGAAGCGGTATATAAGTCTAAGTGCTATTGCTATTGCTATTGCTATTGCTATCATTATGAGTTTTTAAGCTTGTACTTCTGCAAAGATGATGTGTTTAGGATCACCATATCTTTTCCAATGAGAGAGAGCTACAAAACAGCTGAAAATGACCATTCTGGGTACTGGAGGATTTTGACCTCCCAATTCATCTGTGGACTCCCTTAATTCTACATTGGCTGCTTCATTGGTATAGACAAAGATGAAGAGCCCTAGACTCTCACCATCCTGCATGGAACAGGGTTGTTGTTTCATTTCCAGGAATAAACTGGGAGTCATCTCCCTTGACACACAAAGAATAACTTACACCATTAAGCTCTATCATCATTCGACCTGCGGGATCTGATTCTTGATATGGGGTTATCTCCCCTAATCTATGCCCAGCTGACATTGTGCCAATGTAGCGGAGGGGAGGAGGGGTTGTCCTATTCCTTTGGCCTTCTATACATTTTGAAATAACCTCATTGGTCCCAGATGATGATGAGGAGGAGGAGGAGGAGGAGGATGAGGAGGAGGAGGAGGAGGAGGAAGAGGAGGTGGAGGAGGAGGAGGAGGAGGAAGATGGAGAGGATAACTAGCATTCTCTCTTCCCTATCCTTGGAAACATTCTTGTACTGTGTAAGAAAAAATAGAAATTCTGCATTATCAATCTTCTTTAAATTCCTAGGGGGGGGGGAAATACTCTTTTATCTCTTTTCTGCAGAATTTCCATAGCAACAAAGCCACAATGACAGCAATGAAGGAGATTCCAAGGACTGAACTGCAGGCCTTTTCTTTTGAGGGCAGAGATTTCTATGCCCCTTTGACACTCTCCCCAAATCCATACAAATCCATTCTAAGGTCTTGCCAACATAGAAGAGGTCACCTAAATCTTCAAATGCAAACAAAATAAAAATACTCTTTTTTTTCTCCAAATACTTTCTAAAGTTGTTTAAAAGGAGCATTTACTTAGAGTGCATTAAATCTTGTATAGTGCATTTTACCATGCTATAATAAAGATACTGAAGATAAAGTACATTTTGAGGAATTGATAAGTGATTTATCACTTCAAGGGGATTTAGAATAGGAAAAGAAAGAGACAGCCCACCACATGCATAGGGTAGGTTTAAGTCACGTGCTTTGTCCCTGACCATCCTCACTTCTAGATTTTAAGTCTTTCTCTCTGGTATCAAAGCTAAGCTTGTTTTCAGAAACTTTTATTTATTTATTTAAATGGATTTATATGCCGCCCAACTCCCATTATTTTTCACAAAATAATGTTAAGCATTCATAATCATCTAGGATACTATGGTACCATTTGAGTTCTTTGTCATTATACAAATTGGGACTTTTTTGTTATACAGACAGACAGAAACTGTGGATTAGTTTCTTTTATTAAATTTCTTTATTGGACGAACCAGGAAGACTGGCAGGAATCTGGAACTTTTTCTGTAAACTGTTTAACCTGGGTAAATAGTTTTCTCTAACAAAGTGGGAGGAAAGGACAAGCTTGTTAATAAATGATTGAGAGGTCAATAGTTATAGGATAAGCACTAGATAAGCCAGAAGTGATGTCTGCTTTGATCTGTCAGAGTCTCTCACACACAAAGAAGTGTCATGGTGTTCTAAAGGCTTTCCTAATGTGGAAACCAGGAATGCTCAAGACCAAGAGGTTATAAGAAGGGCTTCTACTTCTACTTCTCTTTCACTACTGAATGTTGAAATAAAAAGACTGATCTTCATTTTAAAGAAGGGAACTGCTTGTGTTATTAATATATATATATATATATATATATATATTGGCAACTCTCTAAATTAGAATTTTGCATAAAGGTTGTATCTGAAGCATCTTACCTCGCAGTCCTTTCTGAATTTATAATGTGAATAATATCTGAAAAAGAACTAGTAGGGTTATAAAAAACTCTAATCCATGGCTAACTTCTATTGGCGATCCTAAGTTTTGCAGACTAGATCTGGTGTCCTATCCCAATAATCTTTTGCCTATAATACTCGACAGGTTCTCATGTCAATTGTGAGTAGGCCCTAGGACCGTGGTGGCGAACCTATGGCACGCGTGCCAGAGGTGGCACGCGGAGCCATAGAAGCCGGCACGTGAGGGTTCCCACCGGCAAACCGGAAGTGCAAAAAAACCGCACTTCCGGTTTGCCGGTGTGCTGTTTTTTGCACTCCGGAGGGTTCAGGGAAGCTCCCTGAAGCTCCGGAATGCAAAAAACTACAAAACGGACAAACCGGAAGTGCACTTTTCCGCACTTCCGGTTTGTCCGTTTTGTAGTTTTTTGCATTCCGGAGCTTCAGGGAGCTTCCCTGAACCCTCCGGAGTGCAAAAAACAGCATACCAGCAAGCCGGAAGTGCGTTTTTTTCGCACTTCCAGTTTGCCAGTTTCGTCGTTCCAGGCTCTGGTAAGCCTTTGTGCGGGGGTGGGGGTGTGTGCGCATGCGCAGGGGGCAGCATGGGGGGGTGTTGTGCGCATGCATGGGGGGGAGGGAATGGGTGTGGGCATGCGAGTGCTGCGAGCGCGCCCCCCCTTTTTCGGCACGCGAGCCGAAAAAAGTTCGCCACCACTGCCCTAGGAGATAAAAAATATATATTCTGGTCTGCCTTTCTATCGTCAACAGTGGAAAACTGGAATTATTTTCTTCATCACTTGACCAGATTGTGTAGATGATCAGATTACCAGATGGTTTTATGGAGTTTGTGTTATATATTTTTGGTTAATAAGTGTTACATTCATTCAAATCATATAGTAATGCTGTAGCAGATTAGCAGTGTGGCATTTCTCCATGAAATACTCCTACCTAATTGATTTGTTAACTTGTCAACAATTAAATTGTTGAAGGTAATTTGCCTGGTTCAAGGTATCCTGAACATTTCAAAAAGATATAAACAAAAGAAGAGGGAGAACTGATAATTATAATACATAGCAGTTCCAAAAGAAATGGTAATATAGCATTGCCTGAGTAAATACAATTGACTAGCACTGTGGAATTCAATTATGTTCCTATTTCTTCCATTTTTACTCATTCATCATCATTTCTTTCTAATGTTCTTTTGCTGTTGAATTCCCAGCACAATTTTGCTGATTCTATTGCTTTCTTCTGACTTTTCTGTCAGTCATCAAAATTGGATTTCCATTCTTTGTACTGTATTAAAACTCTTTCACTCTTTTAAATACTGTTCTCACATTTCCCATTCTATTTATCTCTTCCTTGACCTCTCTGATGTCTTTGACACAGTTAATCATTCCCTCTTCCTTGACTTTCTTGACACACTAGATATTCCTAATTCAGCTGGTGTTTTCTCCCAATCCTCTGTTTGTTTTTCCATATTTCCCCCTTTCTTGCTAAAACTCCCAAGGATTTGTTCTTGCCTGTCTTTAGTTCTTTTCTGCATATGGTTCTCAGTGTCCTCAACAATTCCTATGACTTTCACAGCCCCCTGTAATGGCAATCATATAGACACACCCATTCCTTCAAAACTTCCTGCTTTCTTCCAATTTCATCTTAGTACTTCTGTTCTATGGTTTCATTCTCATTTGAACTTCATTACCTGCAGAATTTAACTGACACATTTTTTTCTAAGTCTTCCTATTCTCATAAATTCTTAATGTCCCATAAGAACATCATTTTCCTTCCCAGGGACTGGGAAAGAAATGTTGTATTTTTGTTTTTGTTCATATATTTAGTTCATCCTTCTATAACATTATAACAATACAACCTTCTTTCATTAATTCATTGTCCAAACATATGGTTTGTGTGTTGGTCATCTCTATTATCTCGGCTTCTTCTCCTCTCTGTTGCACTAATCTCCCCTTATTTGTAGTCCAAATCATTCATATTCTTCTTAGTCTATAAACTAATACACTAATTTACAGTCTAGTTCTGTATTAATCCCTTTCCTCTTTATTCCAAAGCTCCTTTTTGTGAGCTTTCTCTTTAGCTTTCTACTCTGACATGATCTTTCCTCCATCACTTCCATAATCTTCAGATGTATAAAGAGGACTCTTCTGACCATCTCTTCTATCCTGTTAAACTGCACAAATGCATAAAAAATGCTTTTCAGAAGCTGCTGTGATGACAAATATTGGAACAATATTTTCAGATCCTATTAGAGCCAAGCTAAATGCAAACAACTGAAATTGGGACAATTTTTTTTCAAATATTATTTTTGCTTCTTAACCTCTTCTGATTTTCTTATGTCAATTTTAGATATCAAATCTCTTGAGCTATAAACCTGTGCTGTTTAAATTGCTATGCAGCACCACTATCGTAAAACAAATATGACCTTTATTGATGATAAGTTTCATAAAGTTCAATTTAAAAAAACCTATTTGTACTGGAAGTCACCTGTTGTCTAAAGACATGTACTGATATAAGAGAATATTTATAGCTCAGGGTTGAACTGTACAGTCCTTGGTGTTCTCTGAGCTTGGTGGTTTTCTTGCAGACATTTCATTACTAAACTAGGTAATATCATCCTTGATGTTGATGGATGATATTAGGATGGTGTAAGCTAGTTTGGTAATGAAATGTCTGCACCACCAAGCTCAGAGAGCACCAAGGACCCCACTAAAGACATGAATCAGATAGCTGTACCAACAAATTCCTTGTCCCCTCAACCTGACATAGTTAGAAAAGGCTAACTTTCTCTGTCAGGGATGCTGATACCACTCCCAGAATAAGTTGCTAAAAATGAAATTCAACCAGCAGGCAAAAAGCGAGGTTTTCTGCACTTAAGCAATACCCTGCCTTGTTTCTGATGACAGTTTTTCTGGTTCTTATGGAAAATGAAATGTTTAGATTGACTTTGCACTTCCTGTGCATGTGGGGTTTCTTCTTGTCTGAAGATATGTTTCTCAGAAACAGCTTTCTCCCACCACCCAGGAAGGTTTAGAAATGTTTATTTGTCTGCCTATGTATCAGCATGTTCCCGACATGTGGGCGCGTGTTTGTAAGTTTAACTAAGTTTAAGTAAACTTTCTAGTTTGAAGCTGATAAGGGTCAGATGAAAGTGATCAGTGAAAGGGCTGCTTTAAGCACCTCACATTTTCTCTTTAAATGCATTAATTTTTCAAGTATCAGATACAGAGCTGTAATAGACATTTAAGAACCAATTACAACTAGAACAGAATGTTATGCTTGCAAGGATTGATCCTAGTCAATAAAACTTTGAGGGAAATATTTTCCTAGTTATAAATTTAAAGGAGAATCTTGAATAGATTTATGTTGCAAAAAACCTCTGGAAAAATTTAAACTTATAAAACTTAAACTTTAAAGCTTATATTAGTGGCAAAATGTGTGTATTCAATTTTCTTACTATAATACCCAGCTTTATAAAGCTTTATAAAACTTATAAAAATTTAAACTTATAAAATTTAAACTTTAAAGCTTATATTAGTGGCAAAATGTGTGTATTCAATTTTCTTACTATAATACCCAGCTTCTTTTCAGTACCTATAGAAAAGAAAAAATGCACTGGCAACAATATCTTCACCACTTATACCATTTTTTGGGGGGAAATGCTATTCTTACCACTCTTTGTAGGCCACCTATTCCAACAGAGTGCTTGGCACTCATTGTGAAATTAGCACTTAGCATTTCAGAATTATATATCGCTTCATAGTGCTTTACAGCCCCCTCTAAGCGGTTTACAGAGTCAGCATATTGCCTCCAACAATCTGGGTCCTCATTTTATCGACCTCAGAAGGATGGAAGGCTGCGTCAACCTTGAGCTGTCGAGAATCAAACTGCTGGCAGTCAGCAGAATTAGCCTGCAATACTGCATTCTAACCAATGCGCCATTACCCAGGATGCTTAACCTTGGGCTAGTACATTCACATGTAGTTCCAGAACTGCTTTACGAGGTTAGATATGAATGCCTGGGGAAAAAAATTGCCTCTCTTTTTCAAAATAACATTTTCACAGAAACCTAAGGAAGCAGAGTTTTTTAAAGAATGAAACCACAACTGAAGTGATATATACCATTGGCGAATGTATTGCAAAACAGACATAATCATTATGGTAACATTCATGAGAAAATGCACGTAGTTCTTTTGAAATAACACAATGTTCTCTCTAAAACATATAGTTCTTCAACTCTTGATGGTCAACCTCAGGTGACATCTAATACAAAAGGACTCTGACTCACTCTGGATCCCTTAACCACTGTGATCTTTGTGTTGTTAACAGTGTCATACCAAGGTCAGCAATTTCAAAAATAAGTGTCCATTGCATCAGAGATATGCTTTTCATACCAGATTATTAGGAAAAATTTCTACCAGTGGTGGTAGAAGTAAGCTGAAAATGAATATTTTAAAGAAACTGTTTACTTTATGCCTTAGCAATCATTTCAATATTATCTATATGGAATCTAGCAAGATTTGAACAGATCTTGCCTATAATCATCTTTGTTTGTTTGTTTGTTTGTTTGTTTGTTTGTTTGTTTGTTTGTTTGTTTGTTTGTTTATTTATTTATTTATTTATTTATTTATTTATTTATTTATTTATTTATTTATTTATTTATTTATTTATTTATTTATTTATTTATTTGCTGTTCTTATATGCCGCCCTACTCCCTGGGGACTCAGGGCGGCGTACAACAGAGTATAAGAACAATATAAAAAAACAGTAACAAAAAATACTAAATGATTTAAAACATTAATTAATTAAAAATTAAAAAGCCAAACGACACATTCATACCTTCATACCATCATCAAGTAGTTTAGACTATAGAATCTGTAACAGATTATCCTGGGTACTTTTTAACAGATTAATAGAGTTGGAAGGGACCTTGTAGGTCATCTAGTCCAACCCCCCGCTCAAGCAGGAGACCCTATACCATTTCTGAATAATAGCAATACATAATTCTGATTAGAGTGTAAAAAATCCCTATACAGTCATGACAGCATTCACTATTTTTAATATTTCTGATTATGAAATATAAAATATGAAATCCAAACAAATCCAGAATTTTGAGAGCTTGTCCTCTTAAAATCAATGATAACTTGGTTATTAAACTGACCTTTTCTGTTTCTTTCTGTTTTTTTTCACATAAGCTGTATCTGTCTATGGAGATTCTCAGTCATCCAAGTCTGATTGTCCCAAAGGTGTTTTTTCAAGTGGCAACTGGACTTTTTGGTTTTTCTTTGAAGACGTTTCACTTCTCATCCAAGAAGCTTCTTCAGCTCTGAGCTCTCATATTCATTCATTCACTTAACATTTATTTCTCTCTATCTCATCTGGATTTCCTTCAGTTAAATCTGGAAGTACAGTGTTGATGCTGTGAGCAGTTTAGGCAAAGTCCTCTATTCCTGTATTATACATAAATTAACTTACCTTGGTCTGTTCCTACATTTAACCACATATAGAAAATCACTCAGCATAATGACACAAGAGCAAAAAGAAAGGAACATTCCTTATTCTTCACAGTGTATCACATTTAGCATCCACTGTGTTTAATATTTCTGAAATTTAATCATATATTATTATTATTTTTAAAAGCACATGGAAGTCATTTCATTGGTTCAGTATTAAGTATTAACAAAAGGGAATTCACTGCTCTGAACTTATTCAATTTTTTATTTTAACTGGAATATCTGTGTAGAATGTGTCTAGTCACAATATTCTTTATTATGACTGAAGGATTCAATAAAATGCAACCCATGAATATTCCCACATATTATACATGCACAATGCATTTCAAAGGGGTTGTATAAGCAGTAACAAACTGGAGAAACAGGCTAAACTTAGAAAGTTATTTGCTTCAGTTCCAAAGGGATGGTTGTTTGAGCTACCATATGTTGTTTGCTCTGAATGCATGTTTATCTTTTCCTTAAGGCAGCTGTTTTTACATATATGCATATACTTAATTCCTTGTTTACTTTTTAATGATTTCATCCACCTGCTTGTTTCATGCAACATAATTCAATGCTTCCAATAGGTCAGCCTCAATTATTCTGGAATTTGCATGTTGATGTTTGCCTGCAGGATGTATTTTCAAGTCCATATGTAAGAAAATGTAAATATGTAACGTTTAATGATGATGGGGACACACACACTTGTACAAATGTTTTCTCCCAGGCTATACTTCAATAGGAAGAGAAAATCCCAAGTTTATTTTGAGATCTGGATATAATACTACGAAGTGACAATATTTGAGTTATGGGCTGGAAAGAAAAAAGAAAAAAATATCAGTTCATTGAACTGAAAGGATTTTCACATTATATAGCTGAACTCTATGCTCAAGTAAGGATTAATTTCCAGAATCTTTGTCAAGGATCATACCAGCTAGAGAATAATGATAATCAAAGTCCATGTTTGGAGGGTCCCTAAATTGGAGGTACCCTAGGCTCACCTAGGTTAAAGGCATTATCCGGCTTTGACTCATTATTACATCCCAATACCTACACAAGGAATAGACACAGGGGTGAAATCCAGCATGTTCTGACAGGTTCTGGAGAACCGGTAGCAGAAATTTTGAGTAGTTCGGAGAACCTGTAGTGGAAAATTTGAGTAGTTTGGTGAAATGGCAAATACCACCTCTGGCTGTCCCCAGAGTGGGGTGGGAATGGAGATTTTGCAATATCCTTCCCCCAGGAGTGGGGAGGGAATGGGGATTTTCCAGTATCCTTTCCCTGCCACGCCCACTAAGCCATGCCCACCAAGCCACACCATGTCCACCAAGCCACGCCCACAGAACCGGCAGTAAAAAATATTGGATTTCACCACTGACAGCTATGCTTTTCAACCTTAGCAACTTTGAAAAGTATGAACTTCAACTCCCAGAATTCCCTAGAATTCCCTAGAAATTCCACAAATCTTAAACTTGCCAAGGTTAAGAAACACTACTCTATTTGTTCATTTGAGAAAATTCCTACTGAACTTAAACATTAGTGCTTCTTTGCCCAGGTTCCTACATAGCACAGATGAAGGAGGCACAATTCTTTACCCCAGTAAGTATCAAAGACCAGCATTTGGAACAGCCTCAATGCAGCTACAACTTTTAAGATAAGGGAAACAGAAATGTAAATGAATGCTGTTGTGAATTCCCTAGGAGGCTATCCAGGCAAGGATGGCACTAATCATATGTGAAACTCTGCTAGTTGTCTTTCTTCTCTCAAAAAAAAAATCAAACCAAATCTGTAGAGGGACCAAGGGAGGATTGTACTATTTTAAATAAAAGGGGATGGCCAAAGGCTCATTTCCATTTTCAGTAATTTTTAAAATCCTAATATTTATTCCACATTATTTGCCCTTTGGCTTCTTTCTATTCCTGCAGCATATTTTAAGGTTTAACAAAAATGGAAGAAATCCTTTGGGCTTTTAAAAAATTAAATATAATCTTCAATCTTCAGATTTATAATCAACAATCTTCAGATATGCTATACATTGCAATGCGCTCTACATGGGGCTACCCTTGAAGAGTATCCGGAGACTCCAACTGGTACAAAATGCGGCTGCGCGTGCTGTGGTGGGTGTACCAAGGTACACCCACGTGACACCTTTACTCCGCCAGCTGCATTGGTTACCCATTTGTCTCCGGGTCCAATTCAAGGTGTTGATCACCATCTTTAAAGCCCTTCATGGCTTAGGGCCGGGTTATCTCCGGGACCGCATTCTGCCTCATACTTCCCTTCGACCGGTTAGGGCCCACAGAGTTGGCCTCCTCCAGGTCCCATCGGCTAAGCAATGCCGGCTGGCGGGTCCTAGGGGGAGGGCCTTCTCTGTGGCAGGCCCCGCGCTCTGGAACCAACTTCCTCCAGAGACCCGAACCATCCCCACCCTGCTGGCCTTCCGAAAAGCCGTTAAGACGTGGCTTTTCCTGCAGGCAGGGGGCAGAGCTTAACTCCAGCTGAACTCTCCCCCGGGTATGCTTGGTTGTTGCATGGTTGTTTTTATATTGCATTTTTAATTTTTATATTATGTTTTTAAATTTTGTTTATTGGTTTCTTGTATTTTCCTATGCTGTACGCCGCCCTGAGTCCTTCGGGAGTTGGGCGGCATATAAGAAAGCCGAATAAATAAATAAATAAATAAATTTTATTTCACGTTTTTTTAAAAAAATATTTGGAAAATGTTAGACTGGAAATTACCTTACAAAAGGAGACAGTAGAATAATGAAGACTATTGTGGCGGAGCAATGCATACTGGTAGTTACTGATAAATAGATTTGCCCCCATTATCATCTCTCCAGATCTGTCAGAAGAACTTCTGTCTTATCTTGCACATGTTACATTATATTTATGGTGTACTTATTTTTAATCAATATATGAAAGAAGGCTATTTTGATCTTCCCACATCACCATTCCATCTTGGTTTGAGTAGTTTGAGTAAAGAAGAGGTTTTAACAAGCTCCCTATCTATTGCTAGTGCTGATTGCTCAGAGACAAGAAAGGAAGAATTCTGATATTCTGGAAACAGTTGCTTAGCACAACTTCAGAAATGTAGGAAGCTTAACATGAAAAGAAATGGTAGAGGGTGTATTTTTGTCAAAGACAAGTTAAAGCAGATTTGGTTTTTAAGCCTGTAATGATAAACGGGAAAGAAAAGATGTTCTTGTATAGCCACTTAAATGCAAGATAACAAAGAAATTTGCAGAAATGTCAAGGGGAAAGTGCTTATCAAATCATGATTACAATATCAGTTGTGTTCCTTGAAAAGAGGAACAGTTGTTTTTTATATAGTCAGAAAAATGAAATTCTAGCTCTTGCTTCCATCCTCTCTCTCCAGTCATATAGCTGTCTGTGCAAGATCTTCCCGATGAAAGTTATTTAGCTATTATAAAACTCAGGGATTTCAGAATGTGAAAAAATATGGTTTCAAAATCTGACTTTGGGTGAAATAATCCTACAGAACAAGAGCTAGCATATAGCTAGATCAAGTTTAAATCTGTCTTCATTGAGTGACTTTGGCCATCACTATCACTCAGTGCAACATATACCACAAAGTTGTTGGTGTTTAATCACCAAAAGGATCCATGTTGTGTGTGTGTGTGTGTGCGCGCGCGCGCGTGCGCATGTGTGTATTGTGTTTATTACATTTCATCTTTCTTTCAGGAGCTGATGGCACCATCAGTACGTACTATTCCCTCCTCCAATCTTTCCAATAACAGTTTTGTGGTATATGTTGGGCCGAGTGATAGTGATGGCCAGTCACTCAATGAAGGTAGACTTAAACTTGATCTATCTATATGCTAGCTCACTTAATGATTAGAGCAATACTTGTTTATAATCTAGGGTACCTTTTGAAATGTTCATATTAGCTGTAACAGACAGTGATAAATTTTGAAGATCAAAATACTTCTTTTGAAGTTTGTTATTTTGCAGTGTTTTGTAATGTTTCTACAGATCCTACTCTAGGTGAAGTCTATTTTCTGACTTACTGCTGCCTGAAAGATTCTTTGTGGACTTGCCGTTTTGGTAAACATTACTTCATCCTTTCGGTCTTAAATCTCCTACTTCAGAACAAGAATCAACTAGTTTCCAGGGGCACCAGCATTTCAAACAAAGTTAAAAGCTTTTCTTTAAACTAATATGCATCAATGTCTCCTACACTTTAAATGCATTCATTCAGCACATAGTGATAAAAAAATGAACACTTGTAAATACAGCTTTGGTTAATATCTAATGCAAAGTTCTTTTCATTATTATTCTTGTTAATGTACAAATTCATCTGAAGAGTGGTGAATGCAAAAGGTACTAGGGAGAAGATAGAATTAAGCATAAAATGGTTCCTTTTGCTTTCTTACCACTATCATTTTCATATATTATAAGCACAATCAAATGATATTTGTCCTTATACAAAACCCTAAGGAGTCCTAAGGCAATGCGCTAATCTTGGAAATGAAAGGGAAATGGGAGTTGAATTTATCCTTTTGCTATTGTTTAGAGTGGCAACGTATCATTTTGTTGTTGTTGTTTTAAATGGTCCTTTACATGAAAGTTTTTCAGAAAGTCTTCTTTTATTAGTTATGTTCAGGTGCAAAATAAAGAATCTGAAAAAGGATTTTGAAAGGATCTAGTAATAGCATATTAACACTCAACATAGATAAAGTGTGGTTGGGTTTTTCAAGGACAGGTAGTCTTTGACTTACAACTGTTCATTTAGTGACCATTCAAAGTTACAATG
Organism: Diadophis punctatus similis; assembly: GCA_023053685.1. Classification (NCBI taxonomy): domain Eukaryota; kingdom Metazoa; phylum Chordata; class Lepidosauria; order Squamata; family Dipsadidae; genus Diadophis; species Diadophis punctatus. The sequence continues at coordinate 27,047,089 of JALIGW010000005.1, read as the reverse complement.
GCACTGAAAAAAAGTGACTTATGACTGTTTTTCACACTTCTGACTGTTGCAGCATCCCTATGGTCATATGATCAAAATTCAAATGCTTGGAACTGACTCATATTTATGACGGTTGCAGTGTCCCGGGGTCATGTGATCGCCTTTTGCGACTTTCTGACAAGAAACATAAATGAGGAAGTCAGATTCACTTAATAACTGTGTTACTAGCAATTGCAGTGATTCACTTAACATCTGTGCCAAGGAAGGTTTTAAACTGAGGCAAAACTCACTGAATAGGCGCCTCACTTAGCTTAACAGGAATTTTGTACTCCATTGTGGTTGTAAGTCAAGGACTACCTTTATTTGTTTGGTATCCAAATAAAAGTTAAGGGCTTCCTTAACTCTTATATCTTGCTTCACATGGCTTCTTACTAAGATTGAATGTTAACAGATGTTTTGGTATAGGTAGTATAGCAGGTAGAACATGCAAAACTCAAGGGTAGAGTGAGCTAAACATTTATGCCGACTGAAACAAGGCAGTGTATAAGGTAATTTGTTTTTAAAATGTGCATTAAAATAACTTAAATTTCCAAAAGATAAGCATAATTACATGGGGTTAATATCAAGCTGCCTAGAGACCAGTTATTTTCAGATAGCCTTGGGTCTTGTGCGTAACACACCCAATTGTTCCTCCTCATAATCAAAATAGTACATCTGATTATATAGGTTGCATGTGCAGCCATAATTCATTTTCAAAAAATGACGTGCTTTGACTCAAATATTATGTTTCCAGGTGCAGAATTCTTTTTCCTATCCCTATTTTTATTCAGAAGGTATTTCAGAGAGGAACAAAATATTTAGTTCAGTTGGTGGTGTTTTTAAAAATCTACGAATCCCATTCTTTATCTCCCAATCAATCACCTCCCTTTTTCCTCAAAAAATAAATATTGATGCCAGTAACAATTGGCAATATAGTCTGAATCTTATTCATTCAAAATTTGTGTGACTGAAGAATTAAGACGGTAATTCTAAGAAACAAAAAATATTCCCATATATATTTTGTGTGTGTGTGTGTGCGTGCATGCGTGCGTGCGTGCGTGCGTGTGTGTGTGTGTGTGTGTGTGTGTGTGTGTGTGTGTGTGTGTGTGTGTGTAAAAGCAACTAAGATGATTAAAGGCCTGGAGGCTAAAACATATGTAGAATGCAGGAACTGGATATGGCTAGTCTAGAGAAAAGAAAGACTAGGGATGTCATGATAGCAGTATTCCAATATTTTAGGGGCTGCCACAAAGAAGAAGGAGTCAAGCTATTCTCCAAAGCACCTGAGGGCAGGACAAGAAGCAATGGATGGAAACTAATCAAGGAGAGAAGCAACCTGGAATTAAGGAGAAATTTCCTAACAGTGAGGACAGTTAACCAATGGAACAGCTTGCCTTCAGAAGTTGTGGGTGCTCCATCACTGGAGGTTTTTAAGAAGAGACTGGACAGCCATTTCTCTCAGTCTCTTGCTTGAACAAGTTGGACAAGGAGACCTCCAATGTTCCTTCCAGCTCTTGTTCTGTTCTGTTCTGTTCTGTTCTGTTCATATCAAAGCACACAACGTTAGATTTAAATATACAGTCTCCACTTTGGGATTCTTCCTTTTTATTTTTTTTGCTTTTCTTCTTTGAAAAATGACCTTGAAACAATTGTGGACATTTCCTGCTATAAACTTTCTGTTTTTCTTATTTTAGTCTATAAAAAGCATTTCTCCCATGAAGTGTGGCCAACATTCTCCCTTGCATGAGACCGGCCAACACCACAGAGTGAAGAAAATTAGTGAGCTTTGGTGGCCATCCAAGCAACATCATTTGTTTACAGCATGCCTACAACAAAGTTTATTTCAATTTCCCAAATACATCTAAGTTCCAATTTTTTTTTCTGTGAAAGCTGTACCATGTTATATTGTTATGATCATAATTTTGTTTAATAAAACAAAGTACATTGAATTATTTATTTTACGGTCAAGTCAGCACCTATTTGCAAGATGCAGGTAGATGATATAGTCTCGACCTAGGCCAGTGTCTCTGGTACCCAGCAATACAAATTCTGACACTAATTGCAAAGCAAATTAATGTGAAAAAAATAAGACTACGTATAGCCATTTCCTGTAAATTTCACTGCTTCATTTTTCTGCCCCTGTTATTATAGCTGCTTTCAAGAAATCAAGCAAAGTTTGTGGGAGAGAAATTATTGCCAAGAGAAATCACTTCTAAGAAGAGATGTTTTTCTGGCTTCAAGGACCTGTCCTCAAATTTCCTAAAGTTTTACATGCATGGCTGCCAGCCTGCAGAATTAAAACATCTAATCTCAAGGCTGAAGCTTGGTTTGTACAGACAGAAACTGAAGAGACAATATTTACAGAGGTCAGTGCAAATATTTTACGCTGGAACCATTTGCTTTGGTTTAAAATAGGACAAACATCGGAGTATCACATTAAAAAGCCATCAAACTTCACCTGTGTTCATGCTCATGTTAAAGAAAAATGTAATTTAGCAATAAACTATGCATTGTTTGGAGAATGAGAAGTAAAAAAGAAAATCTTTCCCCACTATACATTTCTTATTCAATAGATTATGGAAGATTTTGACTGGCTAACAAGAGGATGGGTTATAGAAGATTTGGGCAAATGAAATGGTAAAGAGAATGTGTCTTCTTAACTTTAATAGCTGTCTAGAAGACAGAATCAATAAACATAGAGACTACTATGTGGGACTACTTGTTCTCTTCTTGGTTTGTGATGTCCCATCCCAGGAATGTGTGTGTGTGTGTGTGTGTGTATATATATATATATATATATATATATATATATATATATATATATATATATATATATATATATATATATATATATATATATATATATATATATATATATATATATATATGTATGTGTGTAGGATTTTTTGCTGATAAATGAAAATAAAGGGAGACTATTATAGATCTATTTCGACCTTATTTTGCTCTCGTCAGATAGCCATACCCCTTACTGGGATTTGAACCCAGGCCGGCTGCCTTGCAGGGCAGCAACTTAACCACTAGGCCATACGCTCTGTTCCCAATCAGCTCTTTCACCAGGAAAGGGTTATATATGTTTTTCTGTCGTGTTATCCTGGTGTACAGGATATATATATATTTTCATTCATTCATTCATTCATTCATTCATTCATTCATTCATTCATTTATTCATTCAACACATGTGCAAGATAACAGGTATGGTATAAACAAACAAAAGCAAAGTATGTATAGGTAAATTTAGACAATAGGACAGAAGGACAGGGACGGAAGGCACGATGGTGCGCTTATGCACGCCCCTTACAGACCTCTTAGGAATGGGGTGAGGTCAACGGTAGACAGTCTAAGGTTAAAGTTTTGGGGGTTTGGGGAAAACACCACAGAGCCAGGTAGTGCATTCCAGGCATTGATTACTCTGTTGCTGAAGTCGTATTTTCTGCAGTCAAGTTTAGCATCTTATATCTTGAATAGACATGATTGTGAACAGAGTGATTTTGAGTGATTGTAACCTGGAGAGGAGGGGGGGAAAGCTAATTTGTTGCTCGGTATCTTTAGAAGTAAATAAATTGTATCTGTAAAGACACAAGGTTATCAGTAGACAGAAACAGTATTATTATTACCCATGCCATATCTGGGCTGAAGAACATCCAGAAGACTGTTAGGTAATGGCAAAGTGATTTTGAGTATCTAACTCTTTCTTCACATCTAGTAAGTGCATGAATTTTGTATGGAGATTTTTTTAAAAAGTCAAAACTCTTCCTCCTACTGTGATAGCATGCCTAATAGACCACAGGATTATAGAAGGAGCAGAAAGACAATTAAGGGAGGAAACAGACCTATTATAGAAGGTATTTTTTTAACAAGAACATGAGCAGATTCAAAGTAAATCTGCTTTAATTAAGCTAAGTAAAGGATATGTGGGAAAATTACTTTGTTAGGCTTTCAAGACTAAATGACATTATCCTATTTTCATAAAAACCCAACTGGTTTTTATTTTAATCTGCTCTTGATATCTACTCAGTCAATTTAATCTGGTTGCACTTAATAACGGTATAAACATGCTATGGCAACATCTTTTTCCAGAGGTTCCCCATGATGGAATCTCTGTGGATAATGTGTGTGTGTTTATTATTTGGTCCACTGAATTCAAAATGGGTTCACAGATTGCAGTGAAGAAAACAGGAGGCAAAATATGAACATCGGAAACCTTCCCTAGAATTAGATCAAGGACTCACCCTTTCCTAAACGACTATAATAAATCCTTGACCACATTGTTTATAGAGACTGCATTCAGATGAATTTAATCAGCACCAATAAGTCAAATAGAAGACATGTCCTATCATTTCAGTCTGACCTAGATTATCTATATTCTTAATATCTGGAGTTTAAAACATACAAACTAGCTAGATAAGCAGCTCAAAGTGCAGCTACTGTCATGACCAAATAAAAGAGGATGGATGAAAGGAAATCATTAAGAATGGAACAAATTATCCATAAGAGTCAGTAGTAACTCTTTTCCTTAATATAGCAGTCTGAGAAAGGGCGTTGTTACTTACCTGAACGCCCATTCTCGTAGGGTGGCGCTAGCCTCCAAGATTGGGATGACCTCATCCATCAGCCAATCAGGACTGAGTCTGACCTCATATAAAAGCTGTCACCGTGCCATAATCCCCCTCTTGAGACGAAGGAGTAGGTCAGACCCATAGTTTTTTTCCCCCACGCACACCTTCAGTAAGCACAACACCCAAAAGGGAGGGACTTGGAGGCTAGCGCCACCCTACGAGAATGGGCGTTCAGGTAAGTAACAACGCCCTTTCTCCATAGTGGGTGGCGCTAGCCTCCAAGATTGGGACATACCAAAGCCGTATCGTCCCCTAGGGAGGGTTGTCACCACAATCTGAGACCCCGTCAGGCGACCCTATGGTCTGCAAGACCCTGCGCCCAAAGTCCGCCTCAGCTGAGGCAAAGGAGTCTACTTTATAATGTCTGATAAAGGGCAACGGGGAAGACCACGTCGCCGCTCGGCAGAGTTCCTCCAAGGAGGCATTAGTAGTCCAAGCTGCCGTGGTGGCGGCACTGCGCGTCGAGTGCGCCGTCAGACGTGGCGGGCGAGGCAGGTCCTGTTGTCGGTAAACGTCCGCGATGACTGCACGTATCCAGCGGCCGACCATCGCCGCTGAAGCCTTGCAACCCATGGACGAGGCGTGGAATCCCACGAACAAGGATTCTGAGCGGCGGAATGCCGCCGTGCGGACATTGTAGATTTTTATCGCCCGCCGGACATCGACAGCGTGCCATTTACGCTCGGTCGGCGTTGTAGGGGGAGAGCAGAAGGATGGAAGAACCACTTCCTGCGCCCTGTGGAAGTATGTATTGACCTTGGGCAGGAATGTGGGGTCAAGGCGAAGCACCACCCGGTCCGGATGAAAAATACAGAGATCGTCCCGGATGGATAGGGCTGCCAGTTCGGATATTCTCCGGGCTGAAGTGATCGCCACCAAAAAGGCAATCTTATGCGTAAGGTGCTGCAGCGAAACTGTCCGGAGGGGCTCGTAGGGGGCCTCGGTCAGTGCCAAAAGAACTTTCTGCAGGTCCCAGGTGGGGTACCTATGTACCACTGGAGGTGAGATATTGACCGCCGCCTTCAAGAAGCGAACGACTAAGGGATGCGTTGACAGAGGTGCAGAAGAGTGGCAGGAAAGGACCGTTGAGAGCGCTGCCACCTGACGCCGCAAGGTGCTGGGCGAGAGACCCCTGTTGAGGCCCGCTTGCAGAAATTGGAGGACCTGTATGACCGAAAGGTCGATCGGGTTACAGCCGGCGTCGACACACCAATCATGAAACGTCCTCCAAGTGGAGTTGTAGATGTGGATGGTGGAGGCCCGGCGGGAGGAGAGCAGCGTATGGACAATGTACTCGGGGACCCCGCGAAGAGTTAGGGTGCGCCGCTCAAGCACCAGGCAGTCAGTTGGAGCCACTGCGGATCCGGGTGCTGAACTGACCCCTGGGAGAGCGACGATGCGGTCTGCGGGATCCTCCAGGATGGGCCGGTCGAGAGCGACTTGAGGTCCGTGAACCATGCCCGACGCGGCCAATGGGGGGCCAAAAGGATCAGTTCCGCCTGCTCGTCTAGCATCTTCCTGATAACACGAGGAATGAGTGGAAGGGGCGGAAATGCGTAGAGTAGGCCCCTCGGCCACGGGCAACGGAGGGCGTCCGTGTCCATCGCACCAGGAGTCTGATACCGCGTGATGAAGCGCGGGAGCTTGGCATTCAGCGGGGTCGCAAAAAGGTCGACCACCGGGTTGCCAAACCGGGCAGTCAACTCCCGGAAAATGTCCGGGTGCAGGGCCCATTCTGCCGTGTCGACGTCGTGGCGGCTGAGCCAGTCTGCTGTGCGGTTCGACACCCCCGAGATGTGCTCCGCCCGGAGCGAGAGGAGGTGCCGTTCCGCCCAGAGGCCCAATTCCTTGGCCTCGGAGAGCAGGCGGCGCGATACAGTCCCCCCTTGCCTGTTGACATGGGCTTTGGTGGTCACGTTGTCTGTCAACAGGAGGACGTGCTGACCAGACAGGAGATGCTGGAATTGCCAGAGGCCGAGGGACGCCGCTCGTAGCTCCAGGAGGTTGATGCTGGCCGTTGATTCCGCTGCGGTCCAGGTGCCCTGCGCCACGTGAGATGAGGTGTGAGCGCCCCACCCGTAGAGGCTGGCATCCGACGTCACCGTCACCCGGCGAGGCTCGAGGAAGCTGGAAACCTTGCTGATCGCCGGGGACCGCCACCAATGCAGGGACCGCCGTACCGCCATCGGGAGCTGGACCTTGGCCGATGCGTTGGACCTGTTCGCCCGCTGAAACGGCAAAAGAAACCATTGGAGGTCTCTGGAGTGCAGCTGTGCCCAGGGTGTTATATGTATAGCGGATATCATCTTTCCCAACAGGGAGGACAGGAGGTTCAGCGGAACCCGCCCCTGCCCGAGAACCTGTTGGGTTAGAGAAGAAAGACTGAGTTGTCTCTCCTCCGACAGATACACCCTGCACTCCAGAGAGTCCACAATGGCCCCCAAATGAGTGATGCGAGTGGAGGGACTCAAGTGGCTCTTCTCCAGGTTGAGAGAGAAGCCATGGTATTGCAGAACGTCCATGGTGGTCTGCAGGTCCAGTTCCCCCTGGGCCAGGGAAGACGACTGAATTAAAATGTCGTCGAGGTAACACTGTATTCGAATCGGCACTGCCCTCAAGTGAGCTGCAAGGGCGGCCAGAATCTTTGTGAAGACCCTGGGTGCCGAGGAGAGGCCGAATGGAAGGGCCGAATACTGATAGTGTTCGTCGTCATAGGAGAACCGCAGGAACCTTTGGTGGGAAGGCCGAATTGGGACATGCAAATATGCCTCAGTGAGGTCGATAGAGCACATAAAGTCACCCTTACGGATGCCGTCCAATATGGACTGTAGAGTATGCATCTTAAATTTCTTGTACACCAAGAATTTGTTCAGGCGCTTGAGATCCAAGACCGCTCTCCACCCCCCCGACGATTTCTCCACGAGGAACAAATTGGAATAGAATCCTTGCCCCCGCTGGTCCTCCGGGACCCGCTGGATGGCCTCAATCTCCAGCAGATGCTGGATGGCTGCAAGCATCTGGGCCCTTTTCTGCGGGTTGGAGGACTGGGAGCACCTCATGAAGGAATCGGGGGGGGGGTGGAGAGGAGATCTAAAGCGAGTCCGAGTGTGAGGGTCTCGCGGACCCAAGCGTCCGTCGTAATCTCCTCCCACCGCCTAGCGAAAAAACGCAGGCGACCCCCAATGGGAGAAGCTGGGTCCACTACTTGTAGCGGCGGTAGGGGCGACCACCTGCCTTCCGAAAAGGGCGCTTGGATTGTTGGTTGGAATTGGCCCTGTCCTGACCCTGGTTCTGACGGGTCGAAGCCCGTGACCTGCTCTGAGCGTACGGAGGCGCCCGATATTGGCGCCTGGGGAACGTCGGGGCAGGGGTTTGCGGCTTGGTCTGCGCCTTCCTGGTGGAGTTGGGCAAGACCTTGCGCTTGTCCTTGGTCTCGATGAGATAGGGCTCAAGTGCCTCACCGAAAAGCGATTTGGTTCGCCACCGGGGCCCCTGCTAGGCGCCACTTGTGACGGCAGTCCGCGGGCCAGCTCCTCAACCAATGCATTCTGCGCGCCACCACCAATGTTCCCATGGCCTTGGCCGCGAACCGGGTGGCCTGGAGCGTTGCGTCCGAGGTGAACTGCGAGGCAGCGATAAGTTTGTTAATGTCCTGCCTCGCTCGGACGTCTGAAGGAGGCAGGTGCTCCTGCAGGGCCTTTAGCCAGCGGATGGACATCCGGCAAAAAAAGGACGCCGTTGCAGAGGCTTTGACCGCCCAGGCGGCCGCCTGGTGGGTCTTCTGTAGGGCCTGTTCCGTGCGCCTGTCCTCGGGACGGAGCAACTCCTCAGAGTCCCCGGGCATCTGTGCCGGGGTGTACAGTGCCTTGATGGCGGGTTCCACCGGAGGTATTGGCAGATGTTGAGCCAAGGCGGTGGAGACATTGAAGAACCTCTTGTCCGCCGCAGAGGGGATGACGCCAGCCGTCGGGGATGCCCACTGCTTTAGCACCGACTCCACAAACAGCTTGGGAGCGGGCACCAGTTCAAGCTGAGAGGTGGTCTCCTCAAAGAGGGGGTCCTCCGGCTCGTCCCCTGCAGGTGGCAGCTCCTTTGCGGAGAATTTGGCCGTGGCCCTGGCCTTATGCAGCAACGACTTGAATAAGGCGGGGTTGAACAATCCAGTGACCACCGGGGCTTCTGGGGCGAGGTCCTCATCCTCAGAGAGTTCCAAGTCCGCGGCCCCTCCTGGTACCTGGTCGTCCTGGGCATGAAGCGACAAGGGGGACCCTGGGTCAGTGTCAGTCAGTGGAGGCGGGTCGGCGGCTGGAATGACCAGTGGACTGGACCGCGCTGGTGGGACGGTCGGGGGGGGGAGGCGCTGCCTGGGCCACATGTTTCATACCTGCTTCTATGCCCTGGGCGATGGCCGCTTGGATCAGGGCCTGCACCTCAGGGCTGTAGAATTGAGAGTGTGTAGACGCAGGTGGCAGGGCTCCAGCGTTGCTTGACCCAGGCCTGGGATCCTCCCAGATATCATCTTCCCCCAGGCACAGGTCAGGGTTGTCCAGGGATAGTGTGCCTGAGGAGCGCCGGTCCCTCTGGCCAGAGGTGCCAGAGGGCTCATGGTGCGCAGTGGGAGGAGCAACAGCAGGGGGTGCTGTGGTGCGCTCCGGGTCCTTGGGGGCCTTGTCCCTGTCCTTGCTAGAGCGGCTGCTCTTGGGGGCCGTCTTGGCCTTGTCCACCTCACGCCTGTGGGGGGAGCGGTCCCGATGGCTGGTAGGAAGAGGAGATGGTTTAGCAGCCCCACCCTCTTGATCCTTGGCCGACCTGGGCTTATTCCTGCCCGAGGTGGCCTTATCAGCCATGCTGGCAGGGACTGGGCCGGCAGCGAAGAGGCGGAAGGTCCCGGCTGGCAGGGAAGGCTTGGAGGCTCTGAAGGCTTGTGCTGCCTCCCGCAGAGCTGTCTCCGCAGCTGGGCGATCCGGCGGCCCGATCGGAGAGCGCGGAGCAAGAGGATACGAAGAGGCAGGTATTTCCGTCGCCGGGGAGCCGCGGGCCAGCTGGAGCGATGACGCGCCGCAGGGGAATTCCCTGTGACGCGGGCGGGCGTACTGCGGCTGCGCCGAATGCTCCAGGAGCCGCCTCCGGCTGGAGATGCCAATCGAGGGTTCCGGCTCTGACGAGGTGGCTACTTGTGCGCCTGCGCGAGGAGCTAAACAGCCCACACAGCTGAGGGGCGGGTGAGTCGCTCCTCCAGGCGGGAAAGTTTCACCAGCTGCTCACCGCCAATCAGAAGAAGGCCTCGCAGCCGAATTACTGCCGGAGAGGCCGCCAGACACCCGACGGGCCTAATTAGGCCCTGAAGCCAAACCGAAGGCCAAAGGGCTTCACGAGGGTGGTGATGAGCCGGCCGATGCCCGGCTGTCCCTCAGTGAGGAGGGGCGGTCGCGCAGGCCGATGTGCCGCCGAGTGGACCGCCGACACTCGCCCTCACTGGGGCCGCTCCAAAGGGGCAGACAATGACTGTAGGCCCAAAGTAGGAGCGGGACAGAGAGGAGACCAGGCCACGCAAGCACTAGGCTACTGCGTTAGTTGTTGGCTAAGGGTCTCTCTCCTGCGGAAGTGGCCAAAAAACCACCCTGGCTGCTGGTCACTCAAGCGCCTGGCTTCTGTGACTAGATGATGGATCAGGAATGCCAGGCCGCAATGTGAGGCTAACAGCCAGCCACTTAAGGTGGCAATAGGCCTTGGACCAGGCCGAGGCCTGTCCAGATATTCCAACACCCCCGATGGAATGGGCAGGTGGGAATCACTCACATTCAATGATAGTTTGATAGTTGATCATAAACTAGTAGAATCAGTAGAAGATGATAAAACTGCGAGATGGGAGAAAACAATCCTAGGCTAGGACTGAGTCGAAAGAGGGGGATTATGGCACGGTGACAGCTTTTATATGAGGTCAGACTCAGTCCTGATTGGCTGATGGATGAGGTCATCCCAATCTTGGAGGCTAGCGCCACCCACTATGGAGAAGTATTCATTCAAATTAATGCTGTATTTCTTTTCTCTGGACTCTATTAGTTCTTAGTTTTATTGTTCTTGGCTTCTTGGAAACCCAGTGAGTTGACTTAGTTCAGTTGGAGGGTAATTAGGTAACACCAACTTTTGCAGCCTTTCTTCATGTTCTGCGGATCAATTAGAGTAGACCTAGTGAAGCTTAGGAAGAACCATTCATCAGCCTTTGAATAAGGCTGATACCAAAACCAAAACAAGCTGTTGTTGCACTGTCGGGGGGGTCAGGGCAACTGTGATTTGCTGAAAGTCAGCCCACTGAAGTGAAGAGTGTCCAGCTGGTTCGGTAATTTGATAGCTCAGAAACCCTGAGTCATCAAATTCTTCTCTCCAGATCAATGATAAGGTATGCAATTCTTGACAAATCATATTCACAGTACATATTTTTTTTAAAAAAACACACCTTAATTTAAACACATTTAAATGACTGATGGGACGTGTCATTTATCATTGAAAGTGTTTTCTTCAAAGAGATGTAACACAATCTTGCAACATTCTTTTTAACTTATACAATTATGGTGTCACCTTAATCATTTGCTTAATAAAAGTAACTAGAAGGCCCAGTTTTAAATATCCTTTGGGAATTCAGAAAACTTTTTTTTTAATTGTCAACTTTATAAAAAAAATAACTAGGAACAGAGATGGGTTGCTACCTATATGGTCCGGTAGCGGCGGTGGTGGGAGGCTCTGCCCACCCGCCCGGGATGCTTCTGTGCATGCGCAGAAGCATCGTGCATGCGTGCGAACCGGTAGCGATAGGATTTAGTACCCATCACTGACTAGGAGCCATCGTTTATCTTGTCATTATGGAAAGGTTTCTTTCCAAGTAACCTGAATCTCTTCCTTAGATATGCTTATGATATTATAGCTTGCAAATTAGCCATTGAACCACAGGGTAAAATATTTTATTTTATAGCAAATTTGTGGAATGTGCTTCTTTATAGGTGTAATCTATTTTAAGGGACAGTCAATTGAAAATAGAGATAAGCAGTGGCTCAGATTTTCCTGTATCATTGAAATTACAATATTTTATTTCCTCCTTCCTTCCTTCCTTCCTTCCTTCCTTCCTTCCTTCCTTCCTTCCTTCCTTCCTTCCTTCCTTCCTTCCTTCCTTCCTTCCTTCCTTCCTGATAGTCTGCACATACTATCTTAGTGAACGTGACCTAAAATAAGCAGACTGAAATGTTGCTTTATTTTAACCATTTTGTAACCAACTATCCTTACACAAAAATCCAATTCTATTTTTCAATTCATGGATTTACAAAATAAATGCATTTTATTCAATCAATAATCCTTGCCTCTTCTCTAACTTCCAGAGCACATGGCTATGTAAGATTCCAAAGCAAATGTTAATGCAGGCACTGATTATCTAGACATGCTTACACTGGGGAAAAACTTACTACATGGTTTCAAATCAGACCTAGGATATAGATGGGGAACCAGTAGCCTTCCAGATGCTACTCAACTGCATCTTCCAATATCTTTTCTATTGTTCACATTATTTAAAACAAAACAAAAAACCCCACCTATATTAGGAGTCAGCAACCTGGATATCAGGGCCTAATTTCTTCCATTTCTCTAATTTCTAATTGTCTGAAATCCATCAGGCAAAGGAAAACAAAGATACAGAGAAACCAAAAGATGGGTATAACTGTCCACAAGATAAAGAGGCTTGTTTAAAAGAAAGGATTCCATACCTCTATCTTAAGAAGGATAAACCCATGGGCAATAATTTGTGAAGGACAGACTAAAATAATTTTCCACCCCTGAGAGGCTGTAACGGCATATAGTCGGTCCCTGTCACTGAAGTTCTTTTTCTGGGACATTCCAACCAGGAAAGCAAAAAACAGAAAAGTCTTACTAATGGCACTAGTTAATTCTGTCTGAAAGACAGAGTTTTAAATGACCTTATCTAAATATCATTAACAGAGGGCATTTCTTCTATGGCTAGGATCCATGCCTGACCTTGGAAGTATTGGTTTTTCTGTACAATGCTTTTTTTCTGCCTGTACATCTTCTACATTCTACCAACCATCCACACAAGACACAGTACATTGTTCATGTACTGAAAAGAGAATCAATAGGAAGAGTCTCTCTCTTTCTCTCTCCCCCCCCTCTCTCCCTCTCTCCCTCTCTCCCTCTTTCTCTCTCTCTTATAATACTGTATATAATCCATATATAATATATAATCCAGGGATAGATGAGAAATCCCTGAACCACAACCCTTCTCTGATTAACACTCTGCATACAATCTATTGCAAACTTCTACTAAAAGCCAATTTAAAAGAAATGGAACATGTTTTAAATAAAAATTAAAGCCATCTTGGTCTTCTTTAGACTGAGGAGAAATGAAATGCTTGTCATATGGTGGAAATATGTTAAACTTCAAAGAAGGAACTAGAAATGTTAAAGATGGCAACAAGTTTCTGATTTTTCTGAGGTTTCAATATTATGCCAGCTTTAACATTATGAAAGATTAATATGTCGTTCTATTGGATAGTTAAGGGGGCAGGGAATGAAAACTTTTCAATTTCCCCCATAACATTGGAGCATTCTTTGGAAGGATAACTCCTTACTTAAATTGCAAAGCTGGAGCTTAATGCATGCATCCATGTAACTTAATCAACCTGCTTTATATTCTCTTTCCTAAGGGAGCCGCTTTCTTTGAGGTGAAGCCCCACCCTAACACTTTATGAAGTGGAGTGTGTGGCTTCCACAGTAGGAAATCAAGCTTCAAGGTAGACCGTTTTGCTTCCACTGTAAGAAGCAGCCTTAAAGCAGAACAGGCAAGCGGTTTTGGTCTCCTCCCTTCTGTTACTCTTTTTATGCTTTTCAAAAGAGTGCCTATATTAGGCAGTTGAAATGACAACTGTTATTCACAAAAAAAATCCATACTTGTAGACTAAATGCCAGGAACAGAGGTTTCTATGTTCGAGTGGAACAGATCTTAAGAAGAAAGATAGAAGAAGAAATACATAACAATAAAAAGTAAGAGCTCTCATTTTCTTGTAATATAATTTCCTGGTTTTACTGTACTATGAGAATCCATTTTAAATATCCTCAGAACATAATAAGAGCTGCCAGGTGAATAAACAATGGTTTTAATGTAAAAGTAGGATAATGAGATTTTCTTGTTCTAATTCGATTCTCCCTCTCCTCCTCTCTTCCTCTCCTCCATCTACTTCTTTTTTTAATTCTCCTACTAATGCAAATCCAAAAATGTTGCATTTGCACTGAAAAAAGGATGAAGTTGAGGAAATGATTTATGAAAGTCCTGTAATGTAAGTTATAAAGACACATGGAGTTCATATGTATGAATGTAGCACACAGCTAATCTAGATCAGAAGAAATGTTACATAAATAGCCACCAATGATTTCTTCCTTGGCCAAAATGAAGAACCCAACTGCATCAGAAGCTTTGTGCTCTAATAACTTGCGGGCAAATGTGATGCAGATTGAAATATTCTAAATTAATTTTAGAAAATGACTACAAATAATTAGATTTAGGTTACAGTGGGAACTCATGTCCTTGAAGTTAACGTTTGTTTTAAGGCTCTCAACAGGTTTCAGTTACATATTACAGATACTTGATCAAAGAGCTGTGGTGGCACAGCGGTTAGAATACTGTTAATTCTGCCGACTGCCAAGTGTTCAATCCTCAGCGTCTCAAGGTTGACTCGGCCTTCCATCCTTCCGAGATCAGTAAAGTGAGGACCCAGATTGTTGGGGACAATATGCTGAACTCTTAGAGAGGGCTATAAAGCACTATGAAGTGGTATATAAGTCTTAGTGCTATTGCTATCAAACTGGGTTCAGTTGTGCACATAATTCATGAATCAGTAGTAAGGCTTGGACTACTTATGTGCAAGAAAAGCATGGGGGATTGAAGGAAGGAGCTGAACTACTAAACAGAAGCCTTCTTCTCTGCAATGTTTTGTTGCAAAACTCTGTTTCTTTTTAATAGTTTTTTTTCATACACACACACCCCAATCCATTTGAATTAAAGTCGTTTGTTCTCAACACCTTATTATTATAGTTGTGAAGTTTTCCACACCCTAGTTTTCCATTTCCTTTTTTGTGATTACTACTACTATCCCACACACATTTTCCACATAGTATCATCCCATCCCTAATGCAGCTTTTAGTCAGGCCTACGGCTATCTAAATTTTCCCCTCTTCTTTTGGAAACAAAGAAAAATATGCTATTCTATATATCAAATGTTGATATACATATAAGCTTGGAGTTTCATTACTTTCCACCGATTGGCTTAAATCCAAGAAACAAATTGCACACTATGCAGGCAAAGTGATGGCAGGAAACTGAGCACAGATAGATCAAATCTGCTGTAAGTCTTTGCCTATGCCATTATCTCCTGATCTGAATTTCTCTTGCTTCTAATGCACTCATAACACACAGTATTTAAAGACTGTAAGAGAAGAGAGAATGTTTCTTTAAATGCTCCCTTCAGACACATATCTAATTCTCCTTGGCCTGCATGCTTCATTATTATGATCTTCCTTCATGACATTTTGTCTATTCAACAGAGGTTCCAGTACACAGGACCATACAGATAAACTCCAAAGCATTCTTGGGATCCGATTTAATGTAAAAGTTTTGCAGTCTAAAGTAAACATATTTTCTTGTCAGCTCAGCACTAAACCATAACTTAGATGGAACTAGGGCAGTTGCCCCTCACTTCAGTAGACTTGGCATAGCCTGCTATTTATAATGTAAGGGAAGGATTCAGTGCCAGGGTTACATCTTCTACTTACCTACTTATTTCTGTTGAATCCTCTTCAGTAAAAGCCAGTTCTATTCCCCATCGTGTCATTAGATTACAACGGGGCACTGATAGAATGAATGAAGGAATGTGTGAATTAAATAAGTAACAACTCAGGAGCCGAGGTGGCGCAGTGGTTAAAGTGCAGCACTGCAACCTACTTCAGCTGACTGCTAGTTCAGCAGTTCAGCTGTTCAAATCTCACCGGCTCAAGGTTGACTCAGCCTTCCATCCTTCTGAGGTCGGTAAAATGATGACCCAGATTGTTGGGGGCAATATGCTGAACTCTGTAAACTGCTTAGAGAGGGCTATAAAGCACTATGAAGCAGTATATAAGTCTAAGTGCTATTGCTATTGCTAACCACAGTAATTGTAATTCCATCATTTAAGCACAAAATTGCTAATTATGGGAATGAATCAATTTTAAATCCATTTGCTTCCTCTTTACTTGCTAGGGGTTTTCCTAATAATGTGGGCTGTTAGTTCCACCTCCTTGCCGGTGCCCAGTAATCAGTGCCCAGTAATCAGTATACAGTTTATAGGCGTTCTGATTCCTGACGACTCTGAAAGTTAAAATTACAATTTTAATACAATAAAATTACTGAATCTGGAAAAATAGCAAGCTTTTTAATTGCTTGCCGAATGTCATCAGGGTGGCAGCCATCCTGATGGATAGGATTCCAGAGAAGTCACACTTCCCGGGTGCCATACGCTTTATTAAATTAATTAAATCAAATGTATTATATTTTTTATAGTTGCCCACTCCATTAGGCGCTGGATTACAAAATACAGAAAAATGATTAAAACAAACACACGTAAAAGGACAGGACTAAAACTAACAGACAGAACAATAATTTTTTTAAAAAGTGAGAAGGGCTTAACAAATACAGCATAAAACAGATGAACACCATTTGTATCTCTGGGAGACGTTGTTCCGGAGGGCAGGTACAGTGACATAGATGTCATGCTTTCTGGGTCCCACAAGTTGGCAGTGCTTAATAGAGTCATCCATACATTCTCTCTGTCTGAACATACCAGGCAGGCAGGAACAATTGGAGATAAGCAGTCTTTGCGTAAGCATAGGGGGATTTATAGTTAACAACCAGAATATTGAATTGCATGTGGCTAACAATGCAGCTCACGCAGCTCTAAAGACATCTGGGTATATCATGAAGTTCCTGTTATGAATGTGCTGCTGCATTTTGTACTGACTCTAGCTTCCAGGTGATCTTCAAGGGCAGCCCTATGTAGAGTGCATTGCAATAGTCCAGTTGTGAGGTGGTCAGGGCATGAGTGTCTGTCTGAAGGGCCTCATGGTTGAGGACAGGATGCCATTGATGCCATTGCTTGATCAAATGGATCTAAAGCATGACCGTTGCTTGATATCACTTAAAAGTCAGTAAGTATAACCAAAGACAGTCAGTCCCTCAAATAACCTGACCCTAAGCCACAAAGGGCTTTATAGGAAATAAGCAGAACTCTGAATTGTAAGTGGAAGCCAATTCATAACCAGTGCAGCTCACAGAGTACTAGCATCGCATGGATATTGTGAAGCATACTCACAATAAAATTCATGCAGTTTTACCCCAAAGGTAGGACCAAACCCAGGGGTGAAATGCTACCGGTTCGGCCAGGTTTGGAGAACCGGTAGCGGCAGCAGCACAAGGCTCTGCCCACCTGCTCAGACACCGCCATTTTCTTTTTATAACCCTCTGCGCATGTGCAAAGCATTCTGCGCATGTGCAGAGGGTGAAAAAGTGTAAGTGCGAGCCTTGCGGGGGCGAAAAATATTTTTTTGGAAATTTGGGAAAAGACCTTGATCAGAAATGTCAAGAAATTTCTAATTGGAGAGAAAGTGGTGATTTGGTCAACGGTGAAATCTACTTACCTTTCCTACTGGTTTAGAAGTGTACGCTTTGCCCCCCACGAGCGCTCATGGGAGTGAATCAAAAATTAACTCCTGCGCATGCACAGAAGCAAAATCCAAGATGGCGGCGCCCACGGACCGGCACCGACAGAACCGGCTCTGTGACATCATCGCCGATTTGCTAATGGTTCTAAAGAACTGGTTAGAACCGGTAGGAAACCACCTCTGATGTGGTTCACAAGAGACCCAAAGAAACAAGGGAGTTTTATTTCTTTTGACTTATCTCCATTTGTATACTACCATCTTTGGAGAGAAGCATCACAGCTTAGGAGAAGCCAAAGCTTAGTTGGATAACAGAGCCAAAGATTTATAGAAAACAAAAGAAAACAGAACAAAACTTCAGGTGCTTCCATCTACGACCTCTTTAATAGTTGAACTCAGAGTTCAGTGCTCAGAGAACTCAAAAACAGTAAACACTATACTTAGTTCTGACTCTCATCTTGTAATGAATGCTCATTTCAGTTTAAAAAAAAAATACGAAGTAGTATTCTATGCTATAGTTCGACAGAGGTCTGAGTAGAAATGCCTAAAGCATAATTAAAAATATACTAAACAGCTCTTTGTTATTCTGTAACCTTCAACGAAGCCCATAAGGAAAATGCATCTTAAGCATATGTAGTAAACAAAGACTAAAAGTATTTGGAATTGTAAAATGAGGAACCAACTTGCAGGAAGTTCAGTCATATTCCTAGCTTTACTAGAGGGCTTTTCAAACATATCTCAGATATGCTTGCATGGGTGGTCTACCTACCACAGCATTTCCAACAGTGTAAGCTAGTTTGTTTACCAATGCAAGTATGATAACAAAGTGTATCAACAGGCCCTAAACAGATTTTATTTTGTTAGTAAAATGAAACAAACCCTAAATGTATCTGTCTTGCACAAAATACATTGTTCTTTTGCATGCATAAAAAGCTAATTTTCTGTGGAAAGACAGATGTGTACCAGTAATTATCCTCTTTGAATCAAACAAATCTGCCTGCCTCTTAATTACAAAATAAATAAGAATTCATAGCCATATGTGGAGAAGTGTGCAGACTCTAATAGCTAGTTGTGGTAGAAAGGAACAGAATGGAAAAAAAGTCATAGTGTCCTTAAAATCCTGTGGATACAAACAGTAAATACCTGAGGAAGTGCAGATGGATAAAAAGCCTGCTTTGCTATAGTAGAATCTTTGTTTTCCATCCTGCTGTTTTTCATAGATTTACAACTTGCTCTGGTGTGGAGCTTTGATGCACATAAGGTGTGCATCTACCTTAAAGCAACAGCAGCAGTTCAGAGAGACAACCTTTCAGACCTGTCCCAATCCGATCCCTTAGGAAAGAAAAGCCCTCGACTCCATTTGGTTAAAGCAAACTATTCTTTTCCTAAGGATATTGGTTTCAGTAAAGTCAAGTCAGCTCTGAAATCTCCTACACTCACTAGATACAAAAATAAGTGTAGGTTTGCCCACAGCCCATCCCTCCTGCCGTGACGAGTCCATTTCCAACCCTTTGGAGCTCGCCAAGATGTTTTGAGAACTCTGAGATATTTGGGGGTTAGCCACATATTTCTCAGGGTGCCTGACTATGGGGTGCTGGTACAAAGAGGATCTGGCTGCTCTGGTACTTATCACCTGTCATTCCACCTCCCAATTTCCTATCACATACACAAAAAGCTTTATTGCCCTTTCATCCTTCCCTCACTTCTTCCCCCTTCTAGCTTTTGATGACAGGATGCCTGTGAGGTGCCAAGCCCAACCAGGCAGAGCTGACACAATCTATCTCACCTCTTAGGTTTCTACACCTCATTCTGTCATAGTTTTTCTTTCTGGGAACCCCAGGTTTGTTAAGTAGCTATTTCCTTCACTTCTCATTATTCCCACATTGCCAATGACTCCAAGGCAGGGGAGAGTTCTGGTTACGTTCGCTACCGGTGCGCATTGCGAGCATGCGCGGAAGTAAAATCGCGTCCTGCCGTGCGATTTCACTTCCGAATATGCTCAGGACAACATTACAAGCCGAAACACAGCTGAGGAGCTTCTCAGCTGTGCTTTGGAGGAAGAATAAAGGTCAGTATTCACACAAGGGTGGGTGGGAGGCTTTTTCCCAACACCATAGGACGCAGAGAAGCGCCAAAAATTGACGTCATTGCCAGGCTCCTACCAGAGCTGCGCTCTGCACTGCACCTGTAGGAGCCCATCACTGCTCCAAGGTATGACATAATCTCTATGTTTGTCTCTCTTTCATTCTAGGCTTTGTTAATGTAAATGTACCTGACATCTGGATGCTGATTTTTGTTCAGATACATACAGGTAATCCTCAACTTACAACAGTTCATTTAGTGACTGTCAAAGTTACAACGGCACTGGAAAAAGTAGCTTATGACTGTTTTTTCACACTTATGAACATTTATGACCCTTGCAGCATCCCCATAGTCACATGATCAAAATTTAAATCCTTGGCAACTGACTTATATTTATGATGATTGCAGTTCCCTTGATTCCTGTGAGCACCTTTTGTGACCTTCTGAGAAGCAAAGTCAAGGGGGGGGGGGAAGATTCACTTACTAACTTTACAACTGCAGGTGATTCACTAATAATTGTAGCAAGAAAGATCATAAAATGGGGCAAAATTCACATAACAAATGTCTTGCTTAGCAACAGAAATTTTGGCTCAATTTTGGCCGTAAGTCAATGACGTCTTGTGGATGTTATTGGAGTCAGATAGAATTGATGTCCAGATTCATCAGAATACATTTTAAAATAATTCATGGAGCCACTCCTTTTGAAGTCTCTGTAAGATATTTTCCTCTCTAAATAGCTTTGAAGCAACCACAGGGTATTATAACTCTCAGAGAAACTTAGTTGTAAAGTTTCATCTTTCTCTGGAGCTATTGATCATTATCTTTTTCCAAGGTATTAGCAATATTCTTCTTGATCTGAACTGTTCACATAGCTAAAACCTACCTTGTCCAGGCATTAAGAGTTTCAGAAAAGCAATATTTCAAGGTTTGAAAATATTTGGATGGATTTAAATATTTTGTCCTGTCAAAGGAATATGCGTCTTCTATCTGTAATTTTGGACACAGACCGCTTTTCCATTAAGAAAGATGCCATTATCTTTTTAAGCAATGTTAACATACTGGTTATAGTACAAATGGCAGAATTCTTTTGAAAGCCAAGGACCACACTCTTCTTCTGAGTGGAAATTCAGGAGATCCAATCCAAAATAGTAGTGGGTGAGTTAAGACAAAACTTTTTATTTAAATACATTGAGTAGCAGTACTTTCCATCATGTATATAGTACTCTTTTCATTCTGTTACAGTAAGAATGACAGAACAGTAATAATTTGTGGTTGCCAAAATATGTCCTTCTGGTAGTTATATAGCAGTTAGATCATAATATAGTCTATAGTTTATCTTCATTTTGTACAACAGATCATAATTCTAAGGATTATAATTTGGTGAAATGTTGAGAATTCCCTTCTATCACTTATAACAGCATATTCAATGTTTCATAGGAAGAAGGAATGGTTATGTAAGTCATACCTGCTTCTATTTATCACCCATAAAAAGAAATTTAGTTCATATGATTCTTAGACTTTTAAATCCCATTTAGAGTGTTTATAAACAGGAGTGAAGTGCCATAAATCCTGAAATAAAATAAAATAAGATAAACAAATAAATAACATACATTGTGTTACTGATAATAGTTTTTGCAGTAAAATGAAATATATCATGATGGAAATTTAAAAAATTACAGCTGTGAAGCACAAGCTAGATGCAGAATTAAGCAAAACCTTTAGGGAACATTGTGATGGTTGTTACAGAATTTCTAAAAGTAGTCATTTGTTCTAATTTCCCTTTTCCATAAACTACTAACTGACAAATGGCATTTGGTCCCAAAGCATTTCTTCTTCACTCAGGAGAAATTTAATCTCTTTTATTTCCTGTATGTACAATTGAAAAATTGAAAAATTGAAAAATATTTCTGTGTGTGTCACTTTGTATGTATTAGCTGATCAACTTGAAATGTATACACTAATGAATTTGGCAGAATATTTATACAAGTGAAATGTGGTGAAAAGGTCAGATAATATCTTAATATCTCTAAATATGGAAGTACCTGCCAAACCTTTGACAGCAATATTATGAACATGTTTTACAGTAATATCTAAAATATACAACAGTAGAGGTAAAGCTCACTAATAATACCATTTTACCATTTTCCCCCTTCTTTTTGTTTTATATTTTCTCACACCTGAAAAATAAGATGTGCTTTCCTCAGGACATACCAAGGGAGTAACATTCATAAAGGGAGAAGAGAATGTTAAAACAATGCAATTTATTTTATAACAGAATACAGTTCAAGAATAAAACTTCTTCAACAAATAGTAACATATATTGTCCCAATTCAGCCTTAGCGTAAAAATCAACTTACTGAAATCTATAGAATTTACTTCTGAGTAGACATGTGTAGGGAGCTAGTTTTGTGCAGTGGTTAAGGCACCAGGCTAAAAAGACCATGAGTTCTAGTCCTGCCTTAGAAGAAAGTGAACAGAATGACCCATTACTCTCTGTCAGCCTCATGAGAAGACATTTATTTATTTATTTTATTTAAATAGATTTGTATGCCGCCCAACTCCCAGGGAACTCTGGGCGGCTACATACATGTAGATCCTCACTTGCATCTCCATCATTGATTTTCTTCTTTTCCTTAACCAAGTTCAAGGTAGCTAAGAGCGATCAGTCAAAACAAAATCAAGAAAACTTGCAAAAGGTGGGGAGAATGTAAAAAGATATATAGTAGAACGTCTGGCTGATTGTCAATTAAGGAAACTACTCATCACACATCAGGTGGCTGTCACGCTAGGAAAAGATGAAGTTGATTACCTGGGGGCTCAAACATGGCAGCTGAGATCTAGAGTTGCCTCCAGGCAAGATGGGTGGCATATACGTTGAACATATATTATAAATATATATATATATATATATATATATATATATATATATATATATATATATATATATATATATATATATATATATATATATATATATATATATATATATATATATATATATATATATATATAATGCTAGTTTCAAATATGATCAAGGGGATTCATAATGCTGTATATCCAATTATATGGAAAAAGGCATTTAAAGAAAAAGCTTCAAATTTTGTAAAACAAGAATTCCCCTCCCCTTATCCATTTGATCCAGTGAAAGCATTTTCATAATTCTACATGGATCTAAGACCCCAAGTTGCATAAGATTCTTTTATATTTCTTAAGGCTCAAGCTTTAGAAAATCTATTTCTATTTATTTCTCTGTCTACATACGGAATGCAAATGCATGTTGTAATCATGGAGAAACTGACTTCCCTCAGAATGATTCATGGAACTCTTCTTATTGGTAGCAATAGCACTTAGACTTATATACCACTTCATAGTGCTTTACAGCCCTCTCTAAGCAGTTTACAGAGTTCAGCATATTGCCCCCAACAATCTGGGTCCTCATTTTACCGACCTCAGAAGGATGGATGGCTGAGTCAACCTTGAGCCGGTGAGATTTGAACAGCTGAACTGCTGAACTAGCAGTTCAGGTTGCAGTGCTGCTTTTAACCACTGCGCCACTTAGTAGACAATGGCTAGGCCACTTACCTGTACTACAAGACATGTGCAACTTCTTCTCCCTATTTGGTTTGGTTGTTAGCCTTCTTTTGAAGCCAAGCATGCAAAAGATGCTCTATCTGCCTGCTCCTTCCTTGCCGCTTGGAGCAGAGAATTGAACTTGTCAGAAAAGAATAAAAAAAGAAAAGAGGAGCAAATCGGGCTTCACATTCACTTACAGCCAGCTCTTTCAAGTAGACCAGGACATGGGGCAGAAAATGCAAGGACTATTGATACTGCACTTTATTGCTATGAGCTTCACTTTGTTGCTATAACAAAATCTATAACAAAATCTGGAAAGCCTTGTAGAGTTTCCTTCCAATACCAAAGAGAATCAAGGTGAGATTATCTTGAGTCTCTTTCTCACATCCCTTCTTTGCTCAGGGCTGAATTGCCGTTTCAAAAGGGTTCTTTCATTTCTTCTTCCAAGATATCTCCAAATCTTCTGCACTTACTGCTGACTTCATCCCCCTCTAGTTTATGTCTTTTAACAGGCTAGCTCTCAAAAAGTGGGCTACTCAACAGCAGAGATAGAGGTTCTTAGATCTAAACGAATGCTGATCCTTATGAGATGTTTCTCTACCAGGTCTCGAGAGAGGAAGATGCAAGCAACCTGTAAATAGTTTTTCAAACATGTAGACATGGATATATAATTTTAAAATAGACCAGGAAGAACTGTGAGATAGAAAAGATTTAAAATAGTACATCCTCTGTCCATTTCCCTCCTTCTTTTTTTCCTTCATATCTTCTTGGGCTTCATCATTAAGCAAATCTATCCCTTGAATGTTTAGCAGCTGGCATTGGACCTGCAGAATCTCAGAATTTCATAAGAAGGGGAGCAAATACAGAAGGGGGGGGGCGATCAAGGGAGCATGCTTACCAGGTGTTAGGCAAAGCCATAATCTTCTCCATATGCAAGCATGTGTTCACAATTGAAGAGATTCTGAATAATTGCATGTGTGAGACATCTTCTCTTTAATGTCTCCAGCGTGTTCAAAGGCATCCTTTCTACCCCATCCTCATGAAAACACCCCCAGTGACATTGGTGTTGTGACCTTTGTTTGTACTTAAGTGGGCACTGCTTCATGCCATAAATATAATTAGAATCACTTGTGCAGTCTTGTTCACTGACAAATATTATTTATAGGTCATTTTCCATTGGCTGACCTGGCCGTTGAAATTCCTGAATCCTAGGATAAAAGAAGCAGGTATATTAATTCTATCCCTTTGGGTTGCAGAGACTATCATTAGAAAACTTCAAACTATCAGCCCCTTTCTGTTCTTCATTGTTGAATTATTTCTTAAGGCAAGGAAGCTAGACTACATCCATGAACATCAAGACTTTTGTGTAACCTCATGATTTTCTTGTCATTGTTATTCTTGCTTATTAATAAGCACACATTTCATTATACCATATACCTGGTGCACATCAGAGTACTGGATTTTTTTTTACTAACTGTGTTGACTATCTACATGAATAGTAACAACTCACTGGCAACTAGTAACAGCTCAATAAGTAAAAACTCAGTAGCAACTTTTCCACACCTATCAGGACATCTTGTGTGCAAAATATGTGCTGCACTATTACTATTAGTATTCTTTTTTAAAATTATTACTTCAGATTACCCACCACTAGTATTTTTCAGTTATTCGGAGGATGAGTCACAAAACTTGAAGGAAAGCAATTCATCACAAAATGCCCTTACAATATAAGAATCACATTTCAGGTCACAGATAATTCTGCTTAAAGAAAGAAGAGTTTCTATTTAGAAAATAAGGGTTGTTTTTCTCCCTTCACTATGATATATACTTTTGCTGTCCATACTTGCAATGTACATTTATCACATACATTGATAAATCTACTAACAGGAAATTGTTTCCTTGCAATAGATCAGTCCTGGTTTGCAGTCAACTTGAACAAAATAAGCCAATTATTGTCACCCAAAACCTTCTTTTTTAATGTATTGACCTTCAACACAGTGATATATTTTCATTTACTGATATTAATGCAAGATATTCTGCATCGATGATGTGTTTCAGTACAGCCGTTCAGAGTTTTGGAGACAGGGGATATCAGCATGTTGATGACACTCAATGCTAGAGCCCAGAGGTGGTATTCAGCCAGTTCTGACCAGTTCTGGTGAACCGGTAGTGGAAATTTTGAGTAGTTCAGAGTAGCACCAGAACTGTTTTCTTGTTACAAAGTTTCCTTTAGGCAGCTGGCCAGAATGTGGAATGAGCCTCAGGCAGGTTTCTTTGTTAGCAGCTTAATTTTTCCTTGCTTTTCTGGGAGACTTTTCTTATGACTAATATTTTATTTGGGGAAATGAAGGGGGGGGGTTGATTCCTTCCCACAGCAGGTTAATGGAGTGGGGACGGAATGGGGATTTTACAGTATCCTTCCCCTGGAGTGCGGAGGGAATGGGGATTTTGCAGTATCCTTTCTCTGGAGTGGGGTGGAAATGGAGATTTTGCAGTATCCTTGCCCTGCCATGCCCACCAAGCCACGCCCACCAAGCCACGCCCACCAAGCCATGCCCCACCCACCAAGCCACGCCCACAGAACTGGTAGTAAAAAAATTTGAATCCCATCACTGCTATAGCCTCTTATTAATTCTAAGGAAATAATTGACTAGAATAATAGACAACCCTGGAAAGAATTTGTGGGTATTCCTTGACTCTTATATATGACTGATAGGTGATGGCTGAGACACGAACCATATTTGCACAACAACAATATGTGTGCCAACTACAATTCATTACAGTGAATAATATATTATAGTGAGCAATATGTTACTCATATCTTGTCTTGACTATTGCAATGTTATCCTTCAAAGGTGTCCAGAAATTACAATTTATGCAAAATAGAAGAACTTGATTTTTAACTTGTGTGAGATCGAAGGATTATATGATCTCTGTACTGAAATATCTACAATAGTTGCCCATTAATTACTGAGTATAATTTAAGGTGCTGGGTTGATCTTAAAGCCCTAAACTAATTAATTTAACAAAAATTATTTTTCCCCAGTAAGAGAAACACTGAATTATTGGAAATACATTAATTTTTTTCCTGTGTTTTGGTTTGACAATTTTAACTAGTTTTACTTCTATCTTTACATTTCTATTGTTAGTCAATTTAGGTCCCCTTGACAAAAAGTTTAAGGTAAATAGATTTTGAAATAAAATTAAACAAATCCACTGTTTAGGATTTTCTGGAATAATTAATTCACTTTTCATTTTATATGGAAAAAGGGGGTATAACATCAAGGCCACTGCCTTGTGTATAAACAATTTTGACTTATGCAACCCAATTTATCCAAAGAAAACATACAAAAACATATTAGACCCAGCTGCTGTGGCCTAGAAGTAGAGCTCTTGCCTCACAATCAGGAGGTTGTGAGTTCGATCCTAGATAGAGGCAGATCTAAGGGTCTCCTGCTTAGGCAGGGGGTTGGACTAGATGACCTGCAAGGTCCCTTCCGACTCTGTTAATCTGTATATGGAATTTTTTTATATTTCTTGCTGTCCCTTTCGCCTGTATTTCATGTCATTACATTTTAAACATTGTTTCTTAATGGAGATGACTTTATCAATTTTTCAGACAAAGGAATAAGATTTAGAGGAGCTTTTAATTAAAATAATTGAATTGGGTGGGTGGGCTTTTTATTGATTTGGGGCTCCTTGAGCTTTTACAAAGGCTTTCATCTCTGCCTGCTTGGCAAGAATTTTTCAGTCTTACCCTCAACCCCAAATGTTTAAAAAAAAACATTTTCCTTCTTCTCTGCCTCTTATTAATTGGACTTTTTAAAAGAACAATCTTTCATGGCAACAATCACATCAGAAGAGTCCGGAAATCTGGGGTGGGGGGGAAATGCACAACTGAAATTATTTTTATACGTGTTGCTTAACTTCTTGAATTTCTCTTCAAAGTAACCTCCCTACACAGGTCATTCTTCTTCTTGTTTGACTATAGAGGACAGCACTGGTGAAGAGTCGAACTTCATTTACACTAACAACAACTTTTTAATTAAAGTAAGAGTCCTATATATTACCCTATTTGTGACAAACTCAAACATCCTGTAAAAACACCAATGAATGTGGAAGGGCTGATTTCTCATCATGCTAATTAAAAATAAAAGTTATCAAACAGTACGTTTTCATTTCAAAAGCTCTTCAGATTTTTCATTGCTGAGCAGAAACTAATTTACTGACATTATAGATAAGGAATGAATAGTAAGAGCAATTGGGTTTCATTTTTAATTATGGAAAGCCTCCAGAATGAAGAAATATATGATGTGCCTTGAGGCTGCCTGCATATTTGACTCTCAGGTTACCTCTAATATAGCTACCGAGACACAGGAAAGGAACTCTTGCAGAAAGGAGTATGTTAAATCTGTCTCACTTATCATTCCACTGGCTGTGCTCCACAGAACAAGGAGGGTTTTTCATTCAGATGTGTTTGAGATGGGCGTACCTGAACCGATATGAGGAGCCCCTTAATACTTTAAAGTGATGATATGATAACCATCATGAAAAGGGGTACTTCTTATTTTTCTGCCTTTTTTAATTATCACCGTCTCCTTCTTTCGCAGCTGTTACATTATTGTGGATTGAAACTTATCTGTGAGGCAAAGTAGATACAAACAGAAGGTGAGAATGCTCATCAGCTATTAATTATGGCTGCCATCTAGCTTTTCATCTCTTGATGAAAAGCAAAACATTTCAAATAAAAGAAAATATTTGTAGCTCAGGGTTGAAATGAGTGGTCCTTGGTGCTCTCCCAGCTTGGTCATTTTCTTGGAGATGTTTCATTACCCAAACTAGGTAACATCATCAATGCATTTCTTATGGTTGGTTGGGTCCTTGTTAATTGATAACAGTATTGTTCAAACAACAGAACAATCCCAGTTCATTTTCAAAATCCTGGGACATATTTTTTGGGGGAATAAGCCTTTATGACAGTGTTTCTCAATCTTAACAGTTTTAAGATGTATGGACTTCAACTCCAAGAATTCTGGGAGTTTATTTTATTTATTTTATTAATGGTTCCTATAGGCTCCCAACTCCCTTGGGACTCAGGGAGGCGTACAGCATAATCTAAGAACAATATAAAACCATAAAATGATTAAAAATTACAAAACGTTAAAAACACATCAACATTCATACATGGGGGATTGATCTCACTATCACCCCGCCTGCTGGAAGAGCCAGGTATTAATGGCTTTATGGAAGACCAGCAGGGTGGCAATAGTCCGGATCTCCGGGGGGGAGTTGGTTCCAGAGAGCCGGAGCTCCTACAGAGAAAGCTCTCCCCTGCGGGCCTGCCAGCTGACATTGCTTGGCTGAAGGGACCCAGAGGAGACCAACTCTGTGGGACCTAACTGGTCGTAGGGAGGTATGCGGTAGGATGCGGTCCCGCCGGTATCCTGGCCCTGAGCCATATAGGGCTTTAAAGGTTAAAAGCAACACCTTAAATTGCATCTGGAGACTAATGGGCAACCAATGCAGCTGGTGGAGAATAGGTGTTATGTGGGTGTACCTTGGGACACCCACTATGGCCCGCGCAGCTGCATTTTGCACCAATTGCAGTCTCCGGATGCTCTTCTAGGGTAGCCCCATGTAGAGCGCATTACAGTAATCCAGACGTGAGGTGATGAGGGCATGAGTAAGGCCTCTCTCTCCAAGTAAGGTCGCAATTGGTGTCTACAATTGAAGTCTACACACCATAAAGCCATCAAGGTTCAAAAACTCTGCTCTATGGTTTGAATGGCTGTGAAGAAGAAACAGGCAGAAGACACTTTCATTAGTAAACTGTTTCTGCAAGGATTTTACTATCTGCAAGGATAGAAATGACTAATGAGCTTATTAAGATGAATACATGACCTGTAGCTGAGGGACACATATGTCTCCTAAAATGTTTTTCATTCAGCCAAGTCCTATTCTCAGCATATGGAGAATATCAGGTGGGAAATGGTCAATGAGTAGGGATCAACTTATTAAAAAGAAAGAAAAATATTTGAATGAACCGACTTTCCTTCTTGTCCCTCTGTCATGTGAGTTCTGATCAGGGGTGGGTTCCTCCCGGTTCGGACCGGATCACCCAAACCGGTAGCAACCCACTGGTGACGTCACGTAACTGGATCAGCTGGTGCCGGTCCATGCTCGCTGCCATCTTTTTTTGTTGTTCAGCTTCTCGAAAAAGGGCCCACCCGCCCGCCCCCGGGTTAATACTGACTTTTATTTCTTCACCCGAAGCACAGCTGATCAGCTCCTCAGCTGTGTTTTGGGCTGATTCCAGCTCCTGAGCATGCGTGGAAGCCTAATTGTACGAGGGGACGCAAAACATTGTGATGCGAACCGGTGGGGAAGGTAAGTGGAACCCACCCCTGGTTCTGATATACCCATTCTGGACATGTGCTGAATCTAAAAGGTGTATATCCATGTTCTTAAAGAAGCTCTGAAGATACTCAGCTTATGAAGTGCTCGGTGAAACTAGCCTGATTCAGACAAGCTCCTCCTTTGAAAGTTATAGAAGTATGACAGCAATAGGAAAAAGTGCAATAGCTCCTTCATTGCTCTCACCCTTCTCTGTGAGTGGAAGGAGGTTCTCTTCAGTAGAGAACCAACTTGTTCTGTGGAGGGTTTCCTAATATGTTAGAATTTGAGATGTGAGAAGTCAGTTACTTATTATGGGCAGGCAGGGCATTTCCATTTGTTCAAAATAGTTCAGTCTACTTCATTTTCACTCCACAATAAACCCTGCTGGATTTTAGGGCTCAGATTCAGCTTTCCTGCTGCCTTGCTTTGATAATATCAATAAAAAGGCCACTATATGGAGTACTTAGATAGGATGGGCAATGTTCTCTCTCCTTTCCTAGCTTTCTCTCTATGGGGTTATGATAACATCTGTGTGCAGGGTGAGAAATAATACAAAATGTGATGAAGTCCATCCTAAAACAAATCTTATCCCAAATCCTACAGTTCCCAGGCACTCCTCTTTCCAAAGTACATACAGTTCAGATAAAAGCTTTCTTTATAGTGCCACCCATTTTGCTTTTATGATTTGGATTCCTGTGTTTTTCAAATTCCTGTAACAGTATGTCCCCAACAGTGCATCTGTAGTTCATGACGTTCACACATATTAGGCCCAGCAGTATATTTTCCTTTGGTGTAAAAAAATAATAATGAGCCTCCTAGTATTTAAATGTATTTCAACAGTAATAAGGCTAATATATTCCAGTCTTTAAAATGTACAGTAACCATGGATTCGGAGCTGATTAAGGTGAACTATCAGCATTTCTCAACCTGCACTTTGTATGCTTCCCAGATGGCATTAATAAATATATGTGACAACTCTGAACAAAACAGAATCTGTCTTTTTGGCATTGATAAAGTTCATGTACACCATTAAACACATGTATGAATGCACAACAATAGGAAATTATGAGGAAAGAAAGGAGAGATGTAAGTCAAGATAATTATTGCTTTTTCTTTTGTAGCCTGGAAATTACAATAGGACAGCATTCATACCTTTAGACAGATGGCTCTTTAGAACTTTCCAATCAACCTTAACTCAACATTTTTCAAAGCAATTAATTAGCACATCTATATTCTAAAACTATAATTTATATTTTTTTAAAAATCTCTCAACATAATGTGTACTTTTATTTGAATCAAGCTTTTCTCTAGAGAGCTTTGTTGTCAGATCTTTCCCCTGTAACATAGGAAGAATGTCTTTGCAAATTTGCAGACATTTTTCTACCTCTCTGACCTTTCCACATGGACACATGGATTGAAATGATGATGTCCAAAATAAGCAAGTGTCACTACTGGAAGAATTTTTGGATCATATCAAATGAGTTCATAATAAATCAGTTGTTACATTCATCAATTTAAGATACACTGAGAGCTTATGCACCAAAGACAAATTTCTTGTGTGTCCAATCACATTTGGCCAATAAAAAATTCTATTCTATTCTATTCTATTCTATTCTATTCTATTCTATTCTATTTTATTCTATTCTATTCTATTCTATTCTATTCTATTCTATTCTATTATCATAAGTTTGTGAGATATGAAAAAGAAAGTTTCTAGTGTCAAGCTGAACAACCAAAACAAGGAAGAAGTTTGCATTATTTTCATCCAGATGTTGTTATTCGCCATCTACCCTACAGCTCTGTGATTTTCTGATTATCTCCCATTGCAGACAATTACTGTATGCAGATAACTTTGAAGAAAGAATGTAAGAAGAGTTTCACAAATAGCAGCTTATCCCTGAAAGAGATGAGATAGCTCAAAATAACTCCACCTTGATACTTTTTCAGGATTCTCTCATTATGCTATATAACAATAATGTGGTCCTTGCATTGTCTGTTCACAATCAGGTCTAATTCAAAGGACTGAAATCTGTAAAGTGCAATTCTGCAACTTTTGTCATCGGTCAAGGTTGACTAGTGCTAACACCTGCTTTACCTAGATCTGGATAGAAAGTAGATGTAAAGAGGCAAATATTATTTGTTTTTAAGTGGTCGTAAAATAAATGTCTTACGCACTGTGCTGTCATATGTAAGGGCATATATCTTTTATTTAGAATTCAATATAAAAATAATATGTTTATGGTGAGATTTCATATTGCTTCTATCATCTCTAACTTTTCTAAATTATCATATTAAATGAAGTAGTATAATGTTAAATAGATAATTGGAGATACATTTTAATCTCAATAATTTAGTTTAATTTAACAAAAAACTCTGTTACATAATTCTGTCATTGGCAGTTACAGTTTTATAAAACACCAGGAACCATAGGGAAAAACTAGCACATCCAGTCTAGAATTTTGAGAGATGAAAAATTTATCTCACAAACTTAATATTATATTATTTCTTTACAAGGAGAAGGAGAAGAAACTTTTAAAGAAGTATGAAATATGAGATTTATAAGTGATATAATGAACCTTATAGAAAGGCACAGAAATAGTAGCAAGACAAGACACAGAACGGAAGATCTGAAAAGTTAACAATACATTAAAGTGAATAGTGACTCTGCATTGATTCTTCATTGTACATTACTGCATAATAAATTTAATTGACAGTTGTAGATTTAGCCTCAAATAAATAAGAAAACTACCCATTTAATTTACTGGGCAGACATCTGGAAATTGAAAGATAATTAAATTAACATATATAATTAATATTGATCTCCACAGCATTTTTCTTTGGGTACTAAAAGGCCTTCCAGTATTTTATAAAGTGATGAAGCATGTTATTTTCCTTCACAGCACATATAAACTACCTTGCTATATTGTCACAGTTAAATTCACATCTCAGAAGAACCACGGGACTTTTTTTTTGCTCCCAATTGACACAAAATCACACTTTCTCTTTAACAAAAACAGAAGAACAGATGATGTTCTTTGCTGAGAATGCTATTGCCTGCTACATTATTTTATAGCTCTATAAGTCTTCAAGCTAACTGGGCAATGGTTTCTAAATAAATGATCGCTCAATTATTACTTTATGAAACAATGGAATGAGACAAACGACCTCCATTTAAGTTCTTTTTAACTCCTTTCTCTGCACTATTTCTAGCAGTTTTGTTGTTTAATAAATGTGTAACTCAATTTTTTCAAAGTGACATACAATTAAGATGCTAAAAATATTTATTTCAAGATAAAAATACTGGTAAAACCAAAGGCGCATGCGCGTGTGCACATGCGCGCGTGCACGTGCGCGCGCGCACACACACACACACACACACACACACACACACACACACACACACACACACACACACACACACCAATCAGCTATCTGGGAGAAAGAGGAAGGGGACTTAAACTGTTGGAGAGAACAGTTCTATTGAAGTGACTTTGCCACTAAGAAAACCTCTTGAATTCGCCTGGACAAATCCACATGGAGGACATTTTCCTCCTATTCATCACGCCATACAATCTAATATTGTCATAGATAAACTCTTATATAGTTTGTTTCTTTAAGTGCACTTTTTATGCCTTGATAAAAACTGTCTTCCCTTACAGCTGATGTTATCAAAATAATAGAAAGATAATGTCATTCAGCCATGCCTTTCCATCCTGTCTTATTATTTCCCTATCTTCCTTTCTTTCTTATTTTCCTATCCCTTCCTATCTCCTTAAATGTCTCACTGCCATCTCAAAACATAACTGCTGGCACTTAGTGATTTATCTTCCTTCCTAAGCCTTCCCTCCCCTTAATCCTTTTCCATATCAGTTGACAACTCCATCATTCACCCTGTTTATCAGGCCTGCAGCTTTTCTGTATCTCTGATGCATTCCATCCTCTTCTCTTGTCTTTCATGTTCAGCTTATTGCCAAGTTGTACCATACTCTCTTTCCTCCTAAACTCTCTCATCTAAAAGTTAGTTCATCTCTGATTGTCACAAGCTTCTCTGGCCTTCCTCCTTTCTCCCATTACTCAGAATTCTGATTTCTGTCCCAAAGCCTGCTGATCCACTTTCAGACCTTTGTATTGGCTTTACACAGGGGCGGGTTGCTCACTTACCTCGCTGCCAGAGCCATGCGCACGCATCTCCATGCTTCGGGGGGGGCGTGCTCGCTACGCACGCATGCCCCCTCGCACAATTTTGCTTCTGCGCATGCACAGAAGCAAAATCACGCCAAAATCTTGTGAGGGGACATGCGCGCGAAAAAGATTTCTGCGCGATTTTGCTTCCGCGCATGCGCAGAAGCAAAATCACCCGAAAATCACTGAAAAAAATGGTGATGCGCCAGGTGGACCGGCAGAAAGGACTCCGGAGCGGTTGCAAAATCTGCTGCTCCCTACCGGAGCTGCGTACCAGGCAGCTCTGGCAGGAACCCACCTCTGGCTTTACAGCCTCCTCTGTCTATAATACAGGTTCTTTAGTTTTTCAGGGTTTTTTTTTAAATAGAACATATTTTCTATTTCTTCATCACTATTTGCTACCTGAAAAGCTCTTTATGACTCTGTCCTTACTCCCTTGAAGTCAAAATGGCTTTATGACTCTGTCCTTACTCCCTTGAAGTCAAAATGGTTGCCTGCTTATGTAATTACCCATCAACAGAGGAATTATATTGTCATCTGGGAAGAAAATAAAAAGTGAACTGATCATAATATACAGATTAGTATATCCACATTACAAAAATCTTTATAAAAGGGGGAAAAAACCAATCCTTTAATTTGTCAATCTCAGAGTTGAAATGCAGAAAAACCATGGGGAAGTCCTCTTGAAGTATCTAGTTTGCCTGAAAGTTCCACTATCAAAAATATAACTGAATGAAACTGTTCTATTATATAGAAGAAATGTAATGCCAAGCTTCCTTTGTAACATACAATTATCAACATATGAGTAACCTACAGAACATCCTGATATATCAACTAATTTACATTCTGAAATAGCATTCTTAATGAAGGAAATTTTCACCTGCACTTATCTTCTGAATGTATACATTGCATACATGCATATCTAATGCTGATAATATATTCAGTCATTCATAACTATCCTTTCACACTCATCTTTTGATATAATAAAATCCTGACTTCAAACTTAAATATTTTACTCCATGCATAAAATAAAGAAAAAAATATACAATTCAATTTGACAGCTTTTGTTCATATCCATACTGGCTAATATTGATTGACTGATTGATTGATTGATTGATTGATTGATTGATTGATTGATTGATTGATTGATTGATTATGTGCTATCAAGTTGTTTCCAGTAACTATTTATATTTTCTTCATGAACTAGATGTATGAATGCATAAAAGAAAGTTTTTTAAATTAACTGTAATATTTTTATATCAATTCTACAAACATCTTTGAGACTTTCATTCTTTCAACGTTCTTCAGAATTACTATATGAATACTATAATCCATCAGAAGAATGCACTCTTATTGCAATATGTACATGTGATTATCTTTCTTGTTAATCATAGTTTACCTTACAAACTAAGCCCACAGAATATCTGACTAGAAACATTTTTCATATGGATGAAATTGGGTAGTAAACAAAGTAGTAAATAACCATTTGCATGTTTACAAACAAGATTACAGATAAAGCATGCCATGTTTATATTCTGTTCTATATAAATAATGTAGAATTAAAATTCTCCCTTCTTTCAGAAAAGGTTTAGAAGATTAACCATAGATTTCAGAATTAGACAAGTGTACTTGATTGCAGAAAAACTTTGCTCACTTTAATAGCAAGAAAAGAGTTATGTTTCTGACACTCAATGCCAAGGAGATAATTTTAATTACCTTGAGTTCTTGAATTGTATGTATTCGGTTGGGGCGGAAGGTAATTCTTATATTTCAGTATTCTGTAACTGATATTATGTGGAATCCTCTTCACAAACAACAATCTCTGACATGTCTTGGTAAAATGATTTAGTAGTTGATTTAAATGATGGAGCAAAACCAAGCAGCAAGGGTGTAAGATTTATATGTTGCTCTAAATCCTGAAATATGCACATTTGTTTACCTATTTATAAATTGTGCTTTTTGCCTACCAAGTGCCTGGAGAAAATAGGACAATCTTAGAGTAATTTATAATACAACCAAGAAATATATGATCCAATCCTCCTCACAAATAAGAAAATGAAAACAGGATTAAATTTGCCAAGTTACATACTGGAAACATTTCGCACATTAAAAAATATGGACAGCAAAGTAAGCAAGAAAACAATCTCATTTATTTCCTTTCAGGTCTTCCAATGGTACCCATCTCTACTGTAATCAATCCACCTTGCTTGCTGATTGTCTTCTTTTTCTCTTTCCTTCCATCTTTTTCAGTATTTGCATAAATTATCCAAAATAGGATAATTTGAGTCAAATCATTTTCACATAGAATGAAAACTGTGGATGGATTTGTTCTAGTATCCATTAATTTGTTTTCTTGGCTGTCCAAGACATTTTCAAAAGTCTTCTCCAACTCCAAACTTCAAGTGGTAACGTTTCTACCCTACTTCTTCAAAGTGGAACTTTTTCTTCTCTAGAATGTCACAGGGAAAACCATGGCCTGGATAATTTAGATCTATGCTGATACAACATAGCATATGAGAAAGCCTGAAGCCCAGTGGTGGGTTCGTACTGGTGCGGTCCAGTGCGCCGTTCCGGTAGGGACTCGCCGATTGCGCAATTTGCATGCGATGGCTCCGGTGCCATCTTCACCAGTCTGTCACATGGTACCATCTTTTTTCCAAATTTTTGGCCTTGTTTTGCTTTCTGCGCATGCACGGAAACAAAATCTCGTGAGGAGACGCTTGCGCGTGTGAGATTTCAGTGATTTTTTGCTTCTGCGCATGTGTGGAAGCAAAAAATCACCGAAATCACGTGCATGTCCCCTCGTGAGATTTCAGTGATTTTTTGCTTTCTACACATGTGCGGAAGCAAAATTGCATGAGGGGACGCGCGCATGTAGCGAGCATGCACGCGCGTGAAATGTGATGATGCGCCCACAGCGCACTGGTAGCCAGGTAAGAGGAACCCGCCCCTGCCAAAGCCTCTTTTTTTGTCCAGAAATTTTGTATTTTTTCCTCCACCACTTTTACAATTCAATAGACATATACCTTAAAATGTTACAATAAAATACACAATTTTACATTTATAACCTTTAATGTAGTCTTGTGATAAGCATTATTGAAAGTCCAAAAGATCTTCAGAACTGCTTCTGTACAAGCAGTTCTTCACTTACAGACTCAATTGAGCCCAAAATTTATGTTGCTAAGTGAGAAATTTGTAAAGTGAGTTTTGCCCCATCTTATGACTTTTCACATTTCTGTAGTGAATCACTGCAGCTGTTAAATTAGTAACACCATTGTTAAGTGAATCTGGCTTCCCCATTGACTTTGCTTGTCAGAAGGTCACAAAAGGTAATCATATGACCCTGAGACACTGGACCATCATAAATATGAACCAGTTATCAAGCATCTGAATGTAAATCACATGACCATGGGGATGCTGCAGCAGTCATAAGTATGAAAAATGGTCATAGGTCACTTTTTTCAGTACTGTTGAAACCTTTGCACAAATTCGTCTTGTGCACCAATTGCGACCCTACTTGGAGAGGGAGGCTTTGCTCACAGTCACTCATGACCTTGTCACCTCACTGCTAGACTACTGTAATGCGCTCTACATGGGGCTACCCTCAAAGAGCATCCGGAGACTCCAACTGGTACAGAATGCAGCTGCGCGAGCTGTAGTGGGTGTACCGAGATACACCCACGTAACACCTATCCTTCGCCAGCTGCATTGGTTGCCAATTAGTCTCCGGTCGCAATTTAAGGTGTTGGTTTTGACCTTTAAAGCCCTACATGGCTCAGGGCCAGGTTACCTTCGGGACCGCATCCTACCACATACCTCCCTACGACCGGTTAGGTCCCATAGAGAGGGCCTTCTCCGGGTCCCATCGGCCAAACAATGTCGGTTGGTGGGGCCACGGGGGAGAGCCTTCTCTGTGGGAGCCCCGTCCCTCTGGAACCAACTCCCACCAGAGATCCGGACTATCCCCACCCTGCTGGCCTTCCGTAAAGCCATAAAAACTTGGCTCTTCTGGCAGGCGGGGTGAATAGGAAGATCAGTTCCCCCCATGAATGTTGTTTTATAATGTGTTAACTATCTTTTTAATTTTAAATTGTAAAAATTGTTTTTAGTGTACGTTTCTTATTCTGTTGTACGCCGCCCTGAGTCCTACGGGATTGGGCGGCCTATAAGAACGTTTTTTAAATTAAATTAAATTAAATTAAACTTCAAACAGTTACAAAATGAACTGTTGTAAGTTGAGAACTACATACCTGTAATGATGGTGTTCATCCATCATGTTTGAAGAGGACCTTGACATCTAAAAGGTTGTGGGGTGTCCACGATGTGTGTGCAGGTGGCTGGTAAGGCCTATATGGGCACGAAATGTTCTGCCACATGTTGGGCAGACAATTGTGGGCACCATTGTTGCAGCATTTGCAGCTCTGGCTTTGCGGAGTGCTCGCTTCTCTTGTGCTATAATTGTTCTTCTGTCCTCAGATATTTGGCAGCCTTGGCGGATCAGCAGGCGCCATGTTGATTGATCTTGTGCCAGGATTTCCCAAGAGCTGGTGTCGATATCCAGGGACTTGAAGGAGGCTTTCAATGTGTCTTTGTATCACTTCCTTTGCTCCTTGTGCGATTGCTTTCCTTGAGACAGCTCACCATAGAGGAGCTATTTGGGGATGCGATGGTCTGGCATCCTTGCAACCTGTAATAGCATGTTTGTTGAATGCCATCCAACCAGAGGGGCTTAGATGTACAACTTCCACTCCTGCCACAATGTCTTAAGGACAGCAAGACTTGGGAGAGGTCTATATTCCAATCCATGTATTAATTTAGGAGTTATAGATTAAATTAGTTTGTATTAAAATTCATTGGATTCCTCAAATATCCTTAGTAAGGTACGAAATACAAAAATACCCAAAATCACTTTATATGACTAGGGCACTACATTTTCAATAATATCATTTTAGTGCTATATTGCTATTTGCATGTGGGTACATACAGACACAGAGAAGCATTCACTTTTTATACAGATTGGGTGATGGTTTTAAAAATGGTTTCATTCAAAATGGCATGGCATATGACTCTCTTTTTCAAGGCAGCTAGAGGGCCACAAAGAGCCGCTTTGTATGTATCTTATTATTACAGCAGAAATATAGAACTACTCTTGGGCGCCTACATTAATAGAAGAGATGATCATTTAGGACAGAAATTCAAAGAAGTACTTGCTGGAAATAACTTTCAGCACATCTTTGTAAAAATGAACAAAAATAATTTTTTGCATTTTTAAAGTATATAGATGAGCTGATTTAGAACATTGCATCCTTTTTCTCAGCAAACCCCTCCAAATTCTTAGATGCATCATTTTGTGCTATAAAAATCTTGGAAATCTGAATGACTAGCTGAAAATATCATTAGTAATGCATAGAGAAGCTTCTGGGTGAGACTAGATGTACCAGAAGGAGCGGAGATGACATTTCAGCAGTGACTGGTAGCCAGATGGCAAATTCTGGCTAGTGCAATTTTTACAAATAAAGGAGAGATTGTGCAATCACCCATTTGCGCTCTGGACAGCTGCTCCTCACAAGTAGTCTGAAGGACCTGAGGTTTTTGTGGTTAATTTACGAATTGAATTGCTGGGAATCGAGGGATTTCAATCAAGCTCACAGTCATAATGCAGCCTATATGGATACAAGGTTCACAAAAGCTTATAACTATAAGAGAAGCGTCTGAAGCTATTAAAAAGATTAAACCAGGATAGGTGGCTGGACCGGATTGATTATCATGTTCTTATTATAAAAGTTTTGACAATGAATTTTTACAACCTTCACAAAACTTGACGAACTCTATCTTTCAGGAACGGAATATGCCAGACAGTTGGAAAGAGACAAATATAGCAATAATACCTAAAATGAGGCAGGATTTAACTTTAACAAGAAACTGTGAGCCAATGTCATTATTTATAACTGATAGATTGAAAATAATTTTGCAAGAATTTATTCATGAGGATCAATAGAGGTTTTTATCTAAAATACAATTAAACAACAATCTTAGAAATGTACTGGGCATTTTGGAATATTTGGAGCGACATAATGAAAAACTAGTCACACTGATTTTCTTAAACGCAGAGATTATCTTTGACAATTTGAACTTGGCTTTCTGGTTCAAAGTTTTAGAAGATATGAACTTTATAGAAAACGTTATATAAAGTAGGTAAGATTAATTTGTACTTCATAGATTAAACCAAAAGTGTTTACAAATAAATGTATTTGGTATTTGATTTCTGAACCAAAATAGGCTGAATGACTTTTTAAAAAGTCTTTGGATAAAAATTTTCTTGATCAATTGTGGTTCCTTTTTATCTTTATGTTACACCTTCATTATTCATTGAAATAACACAATTTGTTATCTCAGTATGCACTGAGCAATATAATTTATTTACTGATTGATTGAATGTGGACTTGCTTTATTCCTGCCTGCACAATTTCTAAAATTTTAAAAAACCCTATTACCGAGGGGCATCAATCAGAAGTAAATCAGGATAATTTCCAGTGAGTAATTTCATAAATTGAATATCTACTTGGTCTACAAGCTTCTCCAGCCCAAGATTAAAGAAGGACCAAGAAAGTCTAAGAAAAACTATCATATGGAACCAGTGGTGGGCTGCTGCATGGTCACAAGGGTTCGGGCAAACCCTTAGCTCTGACACTTGTTGGGCCTGCCCACCCGCCCTTGTTCTATGCTATCCATTTATAACTTACTTTCTGGCTCGTTGGCTGTCCCAGCTGCATTCCGCACCACCCCTGCTGTTCTCACCGGAGCTGCCTGACCTGATTAGGAGCCTGTTTGAAGCTCCATTTCTCTCCCAAAGGGGCGCCTGTGCTCACAACCAGCGGACCCTTTGTTAAAGAAAATGCAGCCCACCACTGTATGGAACCCTCATAGGATACAAATATGAACAAAGACTTTATTGTTTACATACAATAGATTATAAATTATTCAGATTTTTGAATGGAATCTTCTTACAAAGTTCTCCTTAAAAGACAAAAATGATGATTAAACTGATGAGCTTCCCCAGTAGTCCAAGCTAAGTACTTTCTCCTTATGCTCCTAACCTAGTCCTCTGAAAAATATTGGAGACAATGATTGCTCCAAGATCATCCTCAGCTTCCATGACCAAAGTTGGATTTGAACCTGGTACCACAGTCCTAATTGACCTTAGCCACTCTTGTAACTCTCCTGCTCAAAGATATTAGCAGCATGAGAGAGAATATGAAGATAAACTCTTGAGACTACAGATGGTCCTTTCTTAAAAACTGCAGAGAATTCTTTTTTTTTACTTTTATTGGTAACATCAGTAAAGCATTACTGTAAGTAATCCAGTGCAGATGTTAAACTGAATGCACAAACCAACTTGAATACAGCAGAAATACTGACTTACTTTATATGATGGGAAAATCAGTGTGGGACTAAAGACATGTAGGGTCTCAAAATCAGATATAAGTGACAATCATGTGGCACCAGATTTGAATTTTTATGCATTATACTAGTGCAGAACTGACAGAACTATATACTGAAGTTGTGAAGTTTTTCTTGCTCCTTCCTACAAACAATCCTGTTTTCTTTCATTTAAGAAGGAAAAAGTTTTAGGAGTACAGATAGACAGAAGAAAAAGATTCTTTCTTAAAAAAAAAACCTTTATCTGAATTCTCTGTGGCTTGTTAGCAAATGTTTCCTTAGCTTATTTTGTTTCCTTTTTTCAACAACAATAACAACCTTGCTCTATCTCCACCAGCCAAATTCTGGCGGCCTATTGTCACTTCAAATGCTTCTTTTTGGTGAATTTAGTTTTTTTCCCCTCATTTTAACAAAGGCCAGAGATTACCTTCAAATGTATCTCTTCTTCCCTAGACATTTGCCCTGGAATTAGCTATCATATCATATTGTAAAGTGACTTGTTAGATTATTTTGTCTGTGAGAGGTTAGCTCCAACAGTCTTATCATGCATTCCCTTAGTCAGACAAAATTCCCACTGACATCAAAAGACCAAAGCGTGCATGATTAAGCTGTATATATAACTAAAATCCAAATTCACCTTGGTTCCCAGCTTCATTTACACACAAGATGAAAGTAAGCAAGTGATTATATGTTCTCAGATAATTGCACACATTATTACTCTTCGGTGTGAAACAAAGCTTCTTTATAAACAGAAGGTTTATCACTGCCAAAGGTCTCCTTTAAAGCTTTCAGCTGACCAATTTCACAGGCTACTTAAAAAAAAAGTTGTCTTTCTGCTGACCAAAACCTCCTTCACTCAATTTTAATTACCCTCAACTGAAAAGCTGCGCAGTCAAATAATTTATGATGCAGAAATGTTTTCTTATATTTTTTAAAAAAAATGACTTCATTTTAAAAAATATTGGATTTTTTTTGCCTTTCCTCTTTGCATATTTGCAGTACCAATGTCACATATCTTGAATACAGAGATGGAATATTTATTTATTTATTTATTTATTTATTTATTCATTCATTCATTCATTCATTCATTCATTCATTCATTCGTTCGTTCATTTGTTTATTTGTGAGATTTATATACCGCCTCACAGTGCAAGCACTCTCTAAGCGGTTTACACCAGTAAGCAATGTATATTTATATTGCCCCCAACAATCTGGGTCCTCATTTTATGCCCCCATTCCATCAAAAGGATGGAAGGCTGAGTCAACCTTGAGCCGGTGAGATAGCCAGCCACTCAGTAATATACATATCAGTTTGAACATTTGTATTGCTTTTGTTTGTTTATTTTTTTTTCTTTGAGGAAGGTAAAATCTTTCAACATTCTTTGGACTTTACAATGTGTGTTCATGTTATATTTTTTAGGCTTTATTTATGGTTCATGCCCTCAGGGGCCAGGTTGCCATGAAGAATTTGGGTTTGCATCATTATTATGTGTATTCAAAGTTCCACATCATTCCGTGACCCTTTTTCACTGCAAGTAATTCCACATCTATTTTCTCAGCCACTTGCCTCAACATAGACGTGTTGGCAAATCTCTGTTCAGACATTTTATCACACTGAAACATTGGAGACAGCAGTGATCGGAAATCACCACTAGAAGACTTTGGGTGAACAAAGAACATGACAGAGAATATAAGCTTCAAATGCAAGTCCTACTATTTTTTCCTTCAACATCACTTTGCAAAAGTGAATTGAAAACCCTCTTTACAACTATGAATTTTTTTAAAAAATATATTTTTATTAATTTTCAAATATTTACAAAATCACATTATATCTTTGAGCAATTCTACATTTTCACAAGTGCATTGTTATCTTATTATTACATTAATACATTACATATTTACATATTTACAATATTCTATGTTCTATTTAATTTTCCTTTTTTTTTGTTTTCTATGTTCTATCCACTGATACCATTTTCCCCATATGTTGTCATAATTTGAATCTTTTTGGTCTCTTAACTCCATCATAAGTTTATCCATTTCAGTGCAGTCGTAAGTTTTTTTAATTATTAAACTTTCTGTAGGTGGTTGGGGTTTTTCCAACATTGTGCATAGGCGAGTCTTGCTGCAGTTGTAATATGTAGGATAAGATATTTAATGTTCTTGTTATATTGATTTTTAAATATTCCGAGTAGTAGAAGCTCCGGTGTGAATTGTATTGTTATTTTTGTTATTTCTTGTAACCAGTTATATATTTTGGACCAGTATTTTCTCGCTTCGGGGCATAACCATCACATGTGAAAGAAGGTGCCTTGTGTTTTCTTACACTTCCAACAGGTCGGATTTAAATTTGCAAACATCACTTTGCAAAAGTGAATTGAAAACCCTCTTTACAACTATGAAATTTTTTTGTAATAGGCTAGATATTGCATCAACTCCATGACTTTCTTTAACATATCCAGTCCAGAAACAGATGATACATGCCATCATTTGCTAGTACATACATCTGATGAAGAATAACAATTGGTATACAGGTAGTCCTCAATGGTCGTTTAGTGCCCGTTCAAAGTTACAAGGAGTATTGAAAAAAAAGTGACTTTTGACCATTTTCCATACTTATGACCATTCCAGTGGTCACATGATCAAAATTTGGATGCTTGGCAACTGACTCATGCTTCTGATGACTGCAGTGTCCTGGGGTCCTGTGGTCACCTTATGTAACCTTCTGGCAAGCAAAGTCAATGGGGAAGCCAGATTCACTTAACAATGGTGTTACTAACTTAACAACTGCAGTGATTCACTTCACAACTGTGGCAAGAAAAAGTTGTAAAATGCAACAAATAAAATAATAATAAATAAAATGAAATAAAATAATAATAATAATAATAACAATAACAACAACAACAACAACAACAACAGAGTTGGAAGGGACTTTGGAGGTCTTCTAGTCCAACCCCCTGCTTAGGCAGGAAACCCTACACCACTTCAGACAAATGGTTATCCAACATCTTCTTAAAAACTTCCAATGTTGGAGCATTCACAACTTCTGGAGGCAAGCTGTTCCACTGATTAATTGTT
This sequence comes from Diadophis punctatus similis, assembly GCA_023053685.1. Classification (NCBI taxonomy): domain Eukaryota; kingdom Metazoa; phylum Chordata; class Lepidosauria; order Squamata; family Dipsadidae; genus Diadophis; species Diadophis punctatus. Next base: position 27,002,939 of record JALIGW010000005.1, on the reverse strand, counting down.
CTAACTGTCAGGAAATTTCTCCTTAGTTCTAAGTTGCTTCTCTCCTTGATTAGTTTCCACCCATTGCTTCTTGTTCTACCCCCAGGTGCCTTGGAGAAAAGTTTGACTCCCTCTTCTTTGTGGCGACCCCTGAGATATTGGAACACTGCTATCATGTTTCCCCTAGTTTCCATGTTTCTTTTCATTAAACTAGACATATCCAGTTCCTGCAACCATTCTTCATATGTTTTAATAATTTTATTAAATAATTTTATTAAATATATTTTAATAATTTTAATAATAGTCCTCATTTTCTTTAAACAAGGAGCATTATCAAAATTATTAAAATATATTCCATTTCAATATAAATTTCAATTTGTTTTATTGTATATGGTGCTGTAGTATGTACTGTGAGTCAGTACATAATAAACTGCTATATGTGTTAAATACATAAATAATATTTTCTGTTACTTTTTCTTTAAAGTATAGGTTTTCATTGAAAGGTTTTCGTTTTTGTTATCTTGAGCAACTCTGTAAACTATGACTCTGTTGATGCTGTGGTAGATTTCATTCTAGTGGTTCACAGTTTTTTACTTGAAAAGAAATTCAAACTACTGTAAGTTTCTTCAATATCCTTTGGATTCGTCATTCATTGCTTCTACCCTGATTGTGTTGATAAAATCAATAGTTAAAATCGGAGGGCAGAGTACTCTGTTGTGGACTTAAGGTCCTCCTGGAAGAAATATTTCAAATAAATGTAGTTAATCATCTTTATCATCATCATTATCATCACCATCATGAACAGTAGAGTGCATTGACTGGCAACTGATTGCTTGCCAATGTTAACTTTGGCAAATGTTAACTTTCACCCCATTATCACCATTCAGTCTATGCAATAAATTCATTTTGTGCACCTAACTGAGAAACTGTCCAACAGACATAAGACTAATCCTGACATTAGATTTCCAGATCTGAGTTCCCCTATTTGCTGCTTGAAAAAAAAGGGGGGTTGTTTAGAAATCCCTAATCTGACTTGGTATTAGTTGATATTCCTACCAGATAGGAAAATATAAATACCACCCTGAATCAGAAATCTACACAACAACAGTCACATTTTCCCATACTTTACCTTCCAGTGGAAAGAGAGCCAGAGCAGAAGATAATTGTATTGGCTTCACACAGACACACTATCATAACAAGTTGCATTAAATAGTTTTAGACTACACTCCAATCATAATACAATAGGTCTCCATTAGTGCTCAGTGGAATGCTCAGCGGTCTCATCTCATGCTCACTTTTCCTCTTCCAAGTGGAAGAAAGTCTGAGGAAGCATTGTACTCATTAGAAGAATGGAGACGGTTTCATGGATAGGTTATACTTCATGTTGATAGGAACAAAGATATATACTAAGTTCATATTCAAAGAGAGGAAAAATATTACTGTTTTCAAAAACTACAATACCATAATGATTCACAGCTTGCCACGTGTCCTACAAATCAGCTACAATAGTGTTTTAAGTGTTAATTCAAGATGGGATTTGTTTGTTTGTTTATTTGTTTGTTTGTTTGTTTGTTTATTTGTTTGTGTGCCTTCATGTTTGAATTAGTTCCTGCAGTTTTTTGGAGCATGGTTTTTTCAGAAGTGGTTTACCATTGCCGCTTTCCTAGGGCTAAGAAAGAAGGACAGGCCCAGGATCACTGAAGCTTCATATAGGACTAAAACTTATGATCTCCCAGTTTCTAGCCTGATGCCTTAACTATTGCTCCAAACTAGTTCTGAACTAGTTATGCTCCTTCAATAACGTTGCATGAGATCATTAACATATTCAACAATTTTGCTGTAATCCATTTGGATTGTGGTCAAAATAATGAATACAGACAGACAGATACCAATAAAAGGGAATATTTGTAACTCAGGGTTGAAATGAGGTCCTTGATGCCCTTTGAACTTGGCTGTTTTCTTGCAAGCATTTCATTGTCCAAACTAGGTAACATTATCGGTGCTAGTGATGTTAGTACTAGCACTGATGATATGTTACCAAGTTTGGGTAATCTGCAAGAAAACAGCCAGATGCACATACACATGTGCACACACATTTCCAAAGGTCCAATGAACAAATGCTAGACTTAATGTAGGTGTCTAAATGATTTTGTTACTAAGGTGTTGCAAGGATGAATATTGTACAGCTTTTGATGATCTGGTTGTATGCCTCTGGCCCTGGTTCAGGAGACCAGAATTTCAGGATTCCTACATGCAGAAACATCTATTAAGAATCCAACTGTATTTTTCATCCCAAAACCAAAAAGGAATTGCTGTGTATAAAAATGGATCTCAAACTGTGGGGGCAAGTGCTTTTTGGAGCTAATATGCATCTGCATCCCATTCTTTAGGGTGGAGATGCTGTGGAGACCTGGAAAGCATTTTATATGCTTTCAAATGTGTAACCAAATTTATATTATGTTCTGGCATATATGAGGTTAGGCAATCTTTTCAAGATGTCTGTCATGTATTCTGGCAGACTAGCTCCGCAAATCACAAAGACAACAACTGATTCTGAAGAGAAGCAACATATTCTGGAAGAGACTCATCAAACCGTATAGAATGAACTCAGGAGTTACCAAACAAGTTCTAAAGTAAATTTAATAACACATTTGTAAGGAAGAGGCAAGAGACAGAGGTGATACCGCTTATTACTTAAGTGTATGAATGAGAATTACTTAAAAGTTAACAGTTTAAGCCATGATTGCTTTGCTTGAAGTTTGTTGTAGTCAGAATGCTGAGATAGATGTCAAGTTATACTGAACATACTAAAGAAGGATGGACTCTCCAGTATCCCATCTGTAGCCCATGCCTCATTTAGGTGTATTGTGTGCTCGATTCTTTCTTTTTCAAAAACAAAGGGAGGGAATGGAAGTAGATCTCTAGAAAGTAAACCTGTCTTTACACCATTTTTAATGTCATCCTACCTCTAAAACAATCTTTCAGAAAATCAGTCTGAAAATTGATAATTTCATTTCTTGGGGTTCTAAAGTTGAAGATTTAAAGTAAGGGATGGGAAAAATTATATTTATACCTTATTGAAAAAAGATCTGATATGAGAAATAATATAGATATAGCTCTACTTTTCCTGAGCTGCCAACATAAAATATAGCAATAGCAATAGCACTTAGACTTATATACCACTTCCATAGTGCTTTACAGCCCTCTCTAAGCGGTTTACAGAGTTCAGCATATTGCCCCCAACAATCTGGGTCCTCATTTTACCCACCTCGGAAGGATGGAAGGCTGAGTCAACCTTGAGCCGGTGAGATTTGAACAACTGAACTGCTGAACTAGCAGTCGCTGAAATAGGTTGCAGTGCTGCTTTTAACCACTGTGCCACCTCGGCTCCTGAGTATATCCTTTTTGGTTGATAACTCTCAGATCTGAGAATATCTTGGAAGTTCCCAACGGTACAATAAATTTTGCTATTAAAAATGATACTTATATGACAGAGCTGACATTTTTCACTGAATCCTGGCTTATTATTTAGTAGTTATAGCATTAAATGAAATGGATTTAATCATGTCATCTTGATTTGTACGCCGTCCTGAGTCCTACGGGATTGGGCGGCCTATAAGAACGTTTATTAAATTAAATTAAATTAAATTTCTAAAGCACAGAAGTCTGTTGTATTAGCTAATAAGAATAACAATCTCTGATATACTTCTGATGCAATATTGAATATTAACAAATATATTGACAGCTTTTGTTTACCTGCATCCCTACAGTCTTGCCTATACATCCAATTCCAATTTTGCAAGCTGTAATTGACCAATATATTATAGTAAATCTCATAATAGAGAGATGAAATAATCTATCTAGCTGATGAGTCATTCATTCATTCATTCATTCATTCATTCATTCATTCATTCATTCATTCATTCGCTATAGCCATCCATCTCAGCCAAGTGATTGACAGGTTGTCTATAATTAGACAATCCGAAAAAAGTAGATACATCTTTCTTTGAGAAGTCCACACATCTCAAATCTATCAAAATTGAGAAACAGTTGTCTAAAATGTAGCATAACTCTCCATGTAGGATAACTTAGCTATTTTGAGCTATCCTTTTTTCAGATCTCTTTTTAACTATCGGCTCTATTTTGAATTACCACATTTTTCGGAGTATAAGACACACTGGAGTATAAGACGCACCTTAGTTTTGGGGGAGGAAAACAAGGAAAAAAGGCCTCTGCCTCCAAGCAATTTGCCAAACAGCAAACAGCACAGATGATATACACTGTTTGCTGTGTATTTCTGTGCATGTGTGCTTGACCCATAGAAATAGCAAAGAATTGGAGAAATGTACATTATGCCGGAAAGTTTTCTTAAATGTAGTCACACTAACTCCTCCCAATTATTTAAATAGATCTACTCCAAGGTAAGTCAGGATTTAACTCTAATACTAAACAGGACACTGTTACATTTCAGACTATACTTGTACAGAGCTGTTAAAATTAATTAAAATTTCTGAAACATTATTCTCTATTATTTAAAAGAAGATACAATAGCACTGGGCCTCTTCAGAGCAAGCATTTATTTTAAAAAGCTTCTTTATTTTGTTAAGTTGTCTAGATTACAGGGGTCTCCAACCTTGGCAACTTTAAGATTTGTGGATTTCAACTCCCAGAATTCCACAGCCAGCAAAGCTAACAAAGCTGGCTGTGGAATTCTGGGAGTTGAAGTCCACAAGTCTTAAAATTGCCAAGGTTGGAGACCCCTGGCTCTAGAACAATAATAAAGCAGTCTTTAAAAAATAAGTCTAATAATTTGAACATTCTACAGACATTTATAGTTATTCACTTACCCCCTTGCACCCAGTTCAGCAGAAAATAAAAATCTGCGTGTCTCTCCCAGCTATTTGCCTCTTTGCAAGTTAGTTTCACTTTCATTTTCCCACGTGGCAAACCTAATCAGCTGTTCCTCGGGAAACTGCTACTGACTTGCTTGGCTTTACAGGCTCTTCCCTCTTTCCTGCAAGCAGGTAAATTGCTGGAAGACAGAGGCCAAAGGGTGGGGGTGGCTGGGTAGGTGGGGCTACATTCGGTGTATAAGATGCACCCAAGTTTTCATCCTCTTTTGGGGGGTAAAAAGGTGCGTCTTATACTCCAAAAAATATGGTAGGTTCAAGGCCAGGAAAGCTGCACCCAATGATTTGTACAAACATGAATTCCCAGAATTTCTACATATTACGGAGAATAGCCCAATCATGCATATTAATTTAATGTGTATAGATTCTTTTAAAGATGAAAGACAGACCTGGTTATTTTGAAACAAAAAAAACTTTGTATTCAAATAACAGAAAAGCAGTGCCTTCTGAATTGGTTTTAAACTGTTTGGAAGGTTTCAACAGTCACCATCTATTCTACCCACACACACACTAGTTTGTTACACTTGGTAGTTGCAAAAAGGACAACATAGCATGCTGAGTTGAGGTGATAAAATTCTACTTTTTAAGTTGGGCTTTATTGAGTGATATCAAGAGGGATTGTATACAGCAAAAGGGAGTATATGTTCATGTTTAGAATGCAAATAGGATGTGTTTATCATTCCATGTGGCTAGCAGTGTGGCTGGTATTAATTATGCAACCCTTCTTGCATTTCCATAGGCAAACCTCAACAATCATGCAGTTTCCTAGGAAAGAAAGGCATTGTCTACTTGTTAGTGAAATAATTAGAACAGAATTTGGCACACCCAGTTCCCCAGGGATGGGATGGGGAGGGGAGAAAACTCATGGCTCACGCTCTGTCATAACTCCATGCCAACCAAATGCCAAAACACAGACAAATATACAAAATGTTCCGTAGGGGGGAATTTGAAACCCTTTGTTGGAATGCTGCACATTAGCTGATTAACAGCAAAGTTCTGTGAAAACAGCATCTTTGTCCAAGCTGCAGGCTGTCTCTTTTTTTTTTTGGCTTTCTTTGAAAATGTTCAGGATCTTGTAAAATGAGCCACAACCGACCATTATGAGCAAGTGAAATTGACAGACATCTGGATCTCCCGCAAGAAGGAATCCAGGCCTGCATTCTCAAGGTTATCCTATTTGGGAAGAGAATGCTTCGTTTTGACTGAGTTAGATTTCCCCAAGTCTGCTAACTTCTAGAACCGACATGCAGTAACAGAAGATTTGCAGTTCAACACATTGGGAGTGGAACACCAGGTTGTGGTGGGGACAGGGCTGATTGAAGTTTAGTCCTTGAGATTTAAATGGTGCCTGCTTTTAAAGATAGAATTAGAGAGCATACAATTTAAGTAATCACAGTCCATATCAGAACCCTTTCTTCTCATCATTTTTTTCCCTCCAAGTGGTTACCACTGATGACATCGTCAATGTTATATTTCTTTGTCAGCACTGTGGAATATCTCACTCAGTTCATTTAAAACAACGATAGTAAGCTGATGGTTTCCAATATATTCCTGAATAACACACTGGATATAAATTTAATCAATAAATGTCCCTATTGTTTCCTATTGTCAATTTTCTATGGACCTGAATGAGATGTTGGACTCCTGAAAATTCAGAAGGGGCACAGTTCTTCATCTCAAACCATTTTTCTTTACATAGGAAAAGTAGGCGATTATTAATTTTGTGCACTGGGCCCTTGTCAGTTATATAGCTAGAATTTCTATATGATCCCAGAAGCAAAGGAAGTGCTAAAGGTTGATCTCTTGCCCCCTGAGAGGAACTTAAATGATAATTTATCTCCAAATGCATATTAATCTCCCACTAATTGGGCCAGAGAAGGTGCAGTACAATTGTTTCTTTTATGTCTGAATCCAACTATCCCTGGATTAACCACTTCCCAAGCTAGAACAGAGGCATGTTTGTTCTGGTGAGTATATGCACATCTGGGCATTTATTTTTAGTCATCTATTTCTCTGAAATAGCAATAGCAATAGCACTTTACTTATATACCGCTTCATAGTGCTTTACAGCCCTCTCTAAGCGGTTTACAGAGTTCAGCATATTGCCCCCAACAATCTGGGTCCTCATTTTACCCACCTCGGAAGGATGGAAGGCTGAGTCAACCTTTAGCCTAGTGAGATTTGAACAGCTGAACTGCTGAACTAGCAATCAGCTGAAGGTCGCAATGCTGCTTTTAACCACTGCGCTATCTCAGCTCCTGAGACCTCACATTGTATACACAAAATTTAATACATCAACCAGGTAACAAGCGGTAAGGGAAATAACTATGTGTACGCAGCAATCAAACTTAGCTGACTCCAGCAATTCTATAATTCTGGGAAAGATGGCAGGATAGGATAAAAGGCAATCACAACAAAGTGATTAAATTCCAATTACAGCAGGGATGGGTGCATTGTTTATTTGTTTTCTGCTTTATTTATTACATTTTATGCCACCTTTATTACTTCATAAGTAACGCAAGGCAGCAAGCATGCCTAATATATCCCCCTCCTTCTATTTCCCCCACAATATCAACCCTATGAGGTGAGTTGGGCTGAGAGAGAGTGACTGGCCCAGAGTCACCCAACTTGTTTGCATGCCTAAGGCAGGTTATAACTCCCACTAATTTGTTAAAAATTGTACTTAGCTTAACACACCTGGACAATAAGTAAACAATTATATAGTTTATATATTTATTTGTTTAAAGCATTTATATAGCCTCCCATTATATAACCAGCTTTGGGCGGCTCCCAATCAAAAGTTAAAGCATAATGCAGAACTATATTAAAACTATAAAACTAAACACATTAAAATATTAAAAACATAGATAATTAGACACAAATTTATTTTATTTTATTAAATGTATTGTGGCTGTCCATTCTAGAAGATTCTAGACAGCGGTGGGTTGCTCCCGGTTTGGCCCAGTTCTAAGAACCTTTAGCGCCGGCGGCAGGAGGCTCCACCCACCCACCCGGGACGCTTCTGTACATGTGCAGAAGCATCACAAGTGCGTGCGCAAACCATTAGTAAAGGGTTTTAGAACCCACTACTGACTCTAGATATCTTACAATGTCCAAAGAATAATACCACCACAATCTAGCAAATAAAATTCTGGGCTCACCACTTTGGTGGCATTATCAGCTCATTGACCAAAAGTCTTTGGCTCTTTGATCATTTAAATAAAATAATAAAAAATTGCATTGGGCTTCAAAAAGTCATGTCCTAAGCCAAATGAACTATAAGAACAATGCATATTCCCTTTCTTTTCCTGCCACTCAATGCTAAAATAATTACTAACATACCACAGTTATGAAAGAAACAATGTAATCTACAAAATCAATTGTAACCATTGCAAGCCATTCTCCATGGGACAAACATCACATCAATTAAAAAGCAAGATCCACGAACACTAGCTGCCAGTCAAAACGCCATGATCCCAAATCCTTAATTTCTACCCACACTGACACCAAATCGTACCAGTTTGATTGAAGCAACATAAAAATAATCTGCTACGCTACCACCCACCACACTCCCGAGTTCATCAAAGCCTGGCATTCCACAAGCAATTCCATCAACAAACACATTGACCTACAACCAGCCTATGAACCCCTCAGAATCCAAATCAGCTGCACAGCCAGCCAGAGACAGCACCGACCCTCAACCAACCCACACAAGACCCCTCCCCACCAGCAGTTCACCTCCCAATGACCCTGACCTGATGTAACCTCCTTATCACAACAAGACCTATCACAAAACTCACTGATGACTCACACCTGACCCATCACAAGACCCTCACTTGACACACCCATACTTGAAGCCCTTATAAACAGAAGAACAGTGACATTGACTTCCCCTAAATTCCTCTGAAAATGTTACCTAGCCTGGTAACAAAACATTCAGAAACCAACCCACAAGCTCAGAGAACGAAAATTCACCCTCAGTTATGGTGTAAGTTAATCTTAAAATGACTGTATCATTCTGTATTATTTAGTTATATGTTAGTGCTGGTATAATGCAATAACATGTGTGATGGGAGTTTTAGAATCACATCTAGCCATGTATTAGAGAGCAAACCCCACTGCCTTCTAGCCCTGATAATGTTACCTATTTGGGTAATGAAGTGTCTGCAAGAAAAGAATCAAGCTCAGAGAGCACCAGGAACACTGCAATTCAATCCTGAGTTACAAATATTCTCTTTTATTGGCAATACATACTGTTTGATAGTGCAACACTTTTTTTAATAACTGAGGGAGAAATTATCAAATTCTGGAGAACAAATTGGAGCTATAAAAAAGTCAGCAGAAGTATTTGTCTTGGTTTCAATCATCCCACAATACAATTTTCCTTATAAGGGTTTTTACAGGGCATGACCCATTTACATTTGACATTTTGTATATTTTACCTGACAAGAAACTAGACCAAGGTATAAAATAACAAAACTACATTTTGTCTATAACAAATGGTGCTTTTATTGGAAAGAATGTACAGTTTCTTCTGCTAGCATTTATATATTAAGTATGGATAGATGTATAATTTTGGCATTAAACTTATGACTAGCCTTTAATTATTTCCCATCACTTTACTCAGTAAATCCGGTGACATTAGGTCAAAATGTTAAAAGTTTCTTCTGTTATTCTTTTTGATATTTATATTTTCAGAAGCTTCCATATTTCCGTGTAGGGAATGTTAATGTAAACCCATAGGACTGAATCCAAAGTTGAGCACATGGAAAATGTCACCATTTAATTTGGGTTGATTCTATATTTCCACATCTTATTACCATTTGATCTGGACTGTGTATAAGGCATGAAACGGTGATGAAGCTTTTCAGATGGTGAAGAGCTCGAAGGAACTGGATATGGAGAAGAAAAAATATATATCCATGGTCTCTTGGCAAACCTTTGGATCCAATTTGTAATAATGAACTTTGTGATTTTTTTTCAAGTACAGGTTGTCTAGTGTAGCTTCTGCTGATAGATTTGTGGACATGATACTGTGTATGTGAGTCTAGATTTTACTACAGCTTTACAGAAGTTGTGGTAGAAAAATTCCAGTGTGTTCAGACATGAATTATCAACGTTTTCTTATCTCAGGAAATATGAATCTTTCAAGAAATAAACCCATAGAAGATGAAAGACAACCTTTACTTAGAGTGGCTATAGTAACATAATCTTGACCAACTGATTTTGCTTTCTTTCCTTTTGCTTTCCTTTCCATTCCCTTTTATAACCATGAGAATGAGGATGTCTCTGTCTGCAACATTTATGTCCTTGACTTAATCTATGTTTTCCTTCTTATCACCCCCTCCCTTTTTTAAACTTCTTACAGCAAAGTTTTTTATACTTGGTAATTTTAAGATGGACTTCTATTCTTCAAAAGGTTAAGAAACACTGGTCTACAGGAACTCTCTGATACAAGATAATGATCCAATCACAGAAATCTTCCAGCTTTTTAATCCACAGTAATTGTCCCTTACCCACATACCATCTTTCCAGTTGTTAAATTCCAATTGGTATCAAGGGAAAACTAAAAACACATACCCAGGACAATAAATGGAAGGACCTCTAGATTCAGTATATGATGGCGTTAGAATGATGTATATGCTATTGAGGGACAGGTTGATTTCGGATTATTCTTTTTTACAGCAAGATCTCAAGTAAGTTATAAAAGTTTCAGAGGTTATGAACTAGAGGAACTGAAAAGTCATTTCCTTCATTTCCTTATGATTGACTTCATTTAATCTAATTGTTTTTACCATTGCTGTTTTTGAAAATTTGAGTCTTTAAAAAACTCATAAGATACAATTATTGTATAAACTCACAAATTATAGAAATGGAATTAGGAGTCATTTCCCTGAAGCTGATAATAGTCATGTTAAGAAAAATATTTTGAGAATTTTATTTTGCCTATGTCTGATGAACAACACTGCCACTTCTTTAAGTATTAATCAAGCGATGCAAAGTTCTTATAACTGAGCTAATATCACCTTTCCTTTTATTTACGGTACCTTTTTAAGAATCTAGACTACAAGATTCAATATGTCTAACATAGAGTGTGCTATGTTAAACTACTAGAATGTTAGTCTAGTTTAATGGGTCATATGACCCCCAGCCATTATTGTTTGGTAACTAAAATCCATAGCTTGGAATGTTATATAAACCAACCATTATAATGTGATCATTCAAAAGGATTGCATCTAGCCTAGTAGACCATGCTAATGTGTAGTGAAGAGAAGAGATATGCAATTCCACTTCATAAATTCAATTAGCATAGAGTTTAATTACAAGTTTCTTAAGAGGCCTATAGAGCCTTCTCCAGTCTGAGTGGGTGATTGAGGACATATTTAATTATCAAAGTCTGCATAATCAAGTGTGGATTACAAACTTTCCCTATATGCAGTGCTTTTTTTCTTTCATTCCCATTCTCGGTTAGTCTTACTATTGACATTAGAATAAAACCAAGAAATGACACGAAGAGATAGTTTGCATTCCCACCAAACTACATGCTCAAACTTCTTTTGCTATTTAAAACGGATTCTGTTCCATTATGAGCATGACAGGAGCAGACCCATATTTAAATGAATAGATTCCTATCCTTTAATATGTATTAATTCAAGTAAATTTCTTTGAATAATTTACTTGGTGTAATTTTTGAAGTTTATAAAATGATACAAATGGTTAAAGAGATAATTACTTTAATAAAATGTCTTGAAGAACATACTGTAGGAAGCTCCTATTTAAATATTAGAAAAGCTCATATCAAAAATGTTTATGCAGAACTGAAGGCCTGTTTTCCTTTAATTGCATGCATGTGATATAAGTTGAAAAAAACATCATGGTTTAAAATATGATATGTTTTTATTTCAATGCAAATAGACCTCCATTTTATAAGAAAATATTAATTCTTGTCCAATGCTACTATATCCACATGTGGATAGACTACGTGCCTTTCTGTGCAAAAATATCTTTCCTTAAATCAGCTTTTGCTGAGCTTGATATATGATGGGGGGGGGGAGGCAACCCTCATTCTCAACTTTGCAATAATCAAATAAACCAAAAGTCATCAAAGTTGAAAGAGACTGAAATTTGAGGTAGAAAACAGATGAACTTTTTCCAGATCCTGGAGAAGAAAACTTTGGAAATTGGAAGTCATCCGGCACCACAGCATTTATGTCAACATCAGTGATGCTCTGTTTGCAGATTCTAATCCATTTTGTCAATCCTGTAACAAGAGATGCTATATAAACGGAGATCCCATGATGAAAATTCCATGCACATGAGATCTCTTAAAGAATATACACCAGTACATTAAGGTAACCTTTCTTTACTTCACTGTAAGTGAAGAGGGAAAGGAATACTGACATTTGTCCTAAATGCCTGCTTTCTAGATTTGATTATGCAATTATGGTTAGAATTCAGCTTCATAACACATTAAGCAAATGTAAGTTTTGTTGGAATCCATGGAGCTTAGAAGTGGTTTAGAAGAGAGTAAACAGACTAGGTTCTCACAAGGAATGGGTATTTCTAAGTAACAGGAGAGGAACCACATTCTGATGGAAACTCACTCCTTCCAACATTCTTCATTATGAAGCCACATCAGATTAGGGCCAAACACTAACAAATTTACAAAGTGCTCTCCATTGAGAAACTTGAAACTTTTTGTTGTTATACAGTGTGCTGCTTCAAAGAAAGAAACAGACATGACAAAAGGCCTCTTCCAAGCGTTACATCTGTTTGTCTCAATTTGTATACCACCTTTTGATGATTTGACACATAAACTAAATGATGGGGTATCTGTATGTTCCAACAAATGTACAAGAAACAACAATAAAATAAACAGTGTGTTTGTGTGTCATACACACACACATGAAGACATCCATGTGTGTGTGTGTTTGTGTGTGCATGTACATGTATACATACATACACACACTAAATAGAAAACATACTCACGGGGCCTGAATTAAAAAATGAACATAAGAAGAAAATATTTTAAAAGGTCCATTTGATCTTCCTTCAGAACTATTCCTGCATTATGAGCACCAGTGTTATTATTTTGCTTTCTCTTTTTCTCACCCACTGCTGTGATTCTTTGCTAGTCTTTGGCTAATTTGAATACAGTATCTGGTATGTCTTAGCTATTCTTTGTAGTAAGTTTCTTGATATGTCCTGATGTTCTTTACAGTATGTCTTCATGTATCCTGAGCTTAGAAGCAAACTACATGTTACACTCACTATGCAGTATTACATGATATCTAAAATCTTGGACTTGAATCGGGGAAGCCCAAATTTAAATCTGTTCTCAGCTACAAAAATTCCCTGGAGTGACTTTGGATCAGTCATTACAATGCTTACAAATTTGTGGGATATCCATATGTATGTCACCTTAACTTCTTGTTCTTTCCTTTTTAGTCTTATGCTGTTATTTAACTTTGATGCATAAATTGTTTACAGTTACTTTAAGGAATAAATGTTTTTAAAAAATAAAGTTCAGTAAACTGGAACTAACAATTTTGGCATTACAGCCAGCTTCTCCTTGCAGCAATTATCAGTGGGCAGTACCCATCAGCCTTCTTGGATATTTCAGGAAAGCATGACATTAGCAGAAAATAAATATTTTCCTCACAGGCTGATCCAATTGGACAGCTAATGGGGGCTGTATTATGACAGAGGGCCAATGGAACAATGCAACATGGGACTGAGAGTGTTGGTCCTTTCAAACTGGAAAAGAGTTAATCTTATAGAGCAATGATGGCGAACCTATGGCACACGTGCCACAGGTGGCACATGTAGCCATATCTGAGGGCATGCAAGGCATTGCTTTATGTCAGCTCCAGCGCGCATGCGCATGCTGGTCAGCTAATTTTCGGCCTTCTATTCGGCTGTCTTCGCTCTCCCCAGGCTTCAGGAAAGTCTCCTGAAGCCTGGGGATGGCGAAAAATGGCCCAACAGGCCAACCGGAAATTCAGAAACGAACTTCTGGTTGGCCCATTGGCCTGTTTTTCACCATCCCAAGGGTTCAGGAGGCTTTCCTAAACCCTGGGGAGAGTGAAAAACAGCCCAACGGGCCTAGCAGAAGTCCGGAGGCTTTAGTGAGGCCTGTGCGCATGCACAGGGGGCAGCACAGGGAGGGGTTGTGTGCATGCGCGGGGACAGCGCAGGGGTTGTGCGCATGGGGGAGGGCATTGCATTATGGGTGTGGGCACGCACGCGCATCCTTTTGGCACCCGAGCCAAAAAAGTTTCACTGTTAGAGAGGGATATTCTATCTCCCCTGCAGAACTATAGATGTATTTAGCCCATGAAAACATATCAAAATGTGACTACTTGACAAATGTTTTAGTTAGGAAAAAAAACTTATTTTTTTCTGAAGAAAGACTTCTCTGAAGCACATTGGTCATTTTTTAAAAAAATGGCTTAATTTTATTTATTGTATTGTTATATTTTGGCTGCTCTTACACACACATACGATTTCTTTTCTTGAAAATGAAATTTGGTGCATTGATTTCCTGATCAAATCTATCCATGGAATTATTTCAGATATGGATACTCAGTTTTTGACAGTAAAGATACTCATTGAATGAAATAATTGGAAGGTACCTTGCAGATTGTGTAGTTTAACTCCCCACACAAGTGCTGGAATTGATTACTACAGCATTCCCAAAATATGACCTCCCCCCACCAGATACTTGCAGTTGTAGAGTAAGGAAAATGTCTGATCTGTTACCAAAGTGACAAGGGAGAAAACATGCCTAAACTCCATAACAAGAATAAGGCATGTGCCAAATGCTCAGGCAAAAACATCCGTAATTCACATCTGTATAAAGTGGAGAGGGTGAAAACATTGTCAGAGTCAGTTACTATAGCCAATATTAATAAAAGTTTCAGCCTTTATGTGGAGCTGATTTCTTGATTTGGTGTATATCACAGGTGTCAAACTCGCTGCGTCACGTTGCTGTCACATGATGTAGCTCGACATTTTTCCCTTCACGGAGCTGGGGTGGGCATGGCCTGCATGTGACGCATCTGGCCCGCGGGCCACCAGTTTGACACTCCTGCTGTATATAATAACACTGAAAGATGCAAACAAGACCCCCCATTATCTAACAAAATGGTCTGATCGATATTAAACAATTTTTACTGTTAAGATTCTTCTTCAAAATGCACAAACACATAAAGTATATCATGATATTTTTCCAAGGGCTTACTAATTGTTCTGCGATTATTTTTGTTCTGAATCTGTCTGCCATCATCCCATTATTTCTCTTTTTATTAGGGTTTTTAATATTTTTGATTTAGTAAATAATATTTTCCCTTTTTCTTGTACACCCAGACTCCTGTGTGAATTGGTCTTCTAGTGCCTGACTTTTCATTAACCTTTTAGGGATTGTTTTTCCTCATTAAGCCCCAGGCCTTTCCTTTGCTTTCCACATGGGTGACTTCACCTCCTCCCCATCCATTATCCCCTTTGATACTGGCACAGCCCCTACATTTTTCTTTCTCTCTCCCTTATATTACCCTATGATGCTGCAGTAATCAGGGAACAGGTTGTTCTTTCACTCTGATAGTTCAGCTTCACAAAAATACCAAATAGTAACATTCCTACACTGTAACTTAGCAATGTCAAAAAAAAATAGAAATAGAAGAGAAGCTTCTGTACTGTAGATTTGGTGGTAGAAGATCAAGGGGACCATGTTTTATCCTGCCTGTGCAGAAGCTAAAGGAGGGTCAGGGTCAAGGTTGAATGAGACAAAAGCCTCTATGGTTAAGGTTACTTCGTTTACTTAATGGTTCATGTTGGATCACCTGCAAGCTTATTAAACAAAAGAGCAGTAACTGCCAACTAGCAGAAAACAGTGCCGTAGTTCAGCAGGAAATGGCTGGTAGTTCAGCATGAAACAGCTGTACAGCATAAGTACAGTCCACCTCTCCCCATTTCTAAGAGGTCTATAAGGGGCGTGCAAAAGCGCACCATTGTGCCTACCGTCCCTGTCCTACTGTCCTATTGTCCTACTGTCCTATGTCTTTTATCGTTACTTTTTACTTATGTTTATACAAACTACTACTATCCTATACATGTTTGACAAATAAATAAACAAATAAATAAATACATACATACATACATACATACATAAAATAATAAAATAAAATAAAATAAAAAAATAAAATAAAATAATAAAATAATAAATAAAATAAAATAAAATAAAATAAAATAAAATAAAATAATAAAATAAAATAAAATAAAATAAAATAAAAAAATAAAATAAAATAAAATAAAAAAATAAAATAAAATAAAATAAAAAAATAAAATAAAATAAAATAATAAAATAAAATAAAATAAAATAAAATAAAATAAAATAAAATAAAATAAAATAAAATAAAATAAAATAATAAAATAAAATAAAATAAAATAAAATAAAATAAAATAAAATAAAATAAAATAATAAAATAAAATAAAATAAAATAAAATAAAATAAAATAAAATAAAATAAAATAAAATAAATAATAGCCAGCCACTGGAAGGAGCAGAGCATTCTAGGTATTGCAGTCAATCAGAGTTCAAAGAACAACAAGGTGCCCAAGACCATCTATTCTGAAGTCCTTCAGATGGCTCAAGTCAGAAAACGAGCCATTTAATTTGAAAGCTGAAAAAGATGGGTATGGGGTACATTTGCATTGAGCTCGGAGTAGGAGGACAATGTACAGTTCTTCCTACACTCAGGAAATGATGAGCATCTTGTCCTAAATCTAGTGCATTTTTGGCTAGGGTTGAAATGTCATTGTATATAAATTCACACAACATCACAGATGTCACAGATAAATTAGGAATCTTTATGCTGGTCACAAAATCCCTGGGTGTTCCATGGAAAGCCACTTACATATTGCCAAGAATATCTTAAATGTAACCAACAGCCTGTGTTTTTTGAAGTCAAATAGTACAAATATATCCATCAACTGAGACTTTAAGCAAAACAAAGGCTACAGCCAATTGAGTATGATTTACCTCCCAAAGCTAATAATTCTGTTTTCTGTTTTATTAAAAAGAAAATACTTGGTTTGCATTAGTTTTTCCTAGGTTTCTCTTAGAAAGTGGATGATGTTGTCCTGGTCAGTTGGATTGCCCATCCCTATTTCCAATTTTCAAACCAGTTATTTCAGTGAAAGCAATTTTTAGGATGATAAAAAGAATATGTTTCATTTATGAAAACCACAAGACAATTTTGTGTTACTCTGTACTGAGAGTACAGAAAACAAACACAGAAAAAGACAATGATATACGATTATTTTGCAACTAAGATTAATGGTACTTTTTAGCACTTTCACTACAAAGAAAGTTAATGAAAAATACAAAGCACTTTTTCTGCCTTTTTTTCTCTCCAGTACAATCAGATTCCCTCCCCCCAAAATTAATAGTTTCTGCCTATTTAGACATCTTCTCAATTGGTTAAGAGACTAGGAGAGGAGAAAGTGAGGACAATTCATATATTGTCAGTATGTTTCTTGTTTGAATACATGGAAAAAGCTATTTAATGTCAAAAAAATAATAGTTTCACTTAAATTTCACTAACTCATATTTTTTGTTGACCAAAAATAATGCTTCTAAAATTATGACATAATTCTGATATAATAATGAATGAAGGCAATGCACAAAACAAAACATGGCCAAATGTTCCATTTTTAGCATTATGGGAATTTACTCAGCAGTTTATAGAACGTTCGTCAAAAGCATATGGCCTTCTAATTCTTTTTCACTTAAAAAAACCCCAAATTTGCTAATTGCTCCAAATTTGCTTTAACCCCCCCCCCCCGCAGTCCTTCCTTACATCACTTGTATGGGCAAGGAAAGGGAAGGGAAGGGGGATTTGTTCTGGAAAAGTGCTAAATCATTCTTGGAACATCCACAAAGGATAGTTTCCCAGAATGTTTTGTACCTGATGTTGAATGTTTTGGATAAATTTATTATACTTTACTGATCATACTTTCTTGGAAAAAAATAAGGAACAAGCTTGAAAAAAAGCACTAATATGAAAAAGGTTCATAGTGATTTTTTTTAATGATAACTTTCCTCTACAAGGGATACACACACACACACACACACACACACACACACACTCATATACATATACATATACATATGTATACATATATAGGTCCTTTTTAAATATATGAGACACAGATAAAATATTAATTTATATTCCCTTTGTCCTAGAATCCTATGTTATTTTTATTTTTTATGTTTTTTTAATCCATTAGCACAATAGTTTACTTAATGAAAGCACACTAAGCAATTACAACTCTACTACAGAGACTGTACTTTAACTCAGCGATCCCTCACCTTTCTGACTCAGCGGACTGACTCAGAGGCGGCAGGGGGAGAGGCAGCGGTGGGTTGCTCCTGGTTCGGACCAGAAGCGCTGGCAGCGGGAGGCTCTGCCCACCCGCCCGGGATGCTTCTGCGCATGTGCAGAAGCATTGCGCACGCATGCACAAGCACTCACACAAACAAGTAGTAAAGGGTTTTAGAACCCACTACTAGGGAGAGGGGATGGTTTTGCATGCATATTTGCTCTGCTTTAACAAATGCAGCTTTGCGCGTGTGCATGCGCACACTCATCTACTACTTCCATGGCCCAGTTCCAAATGGGCTGCAGACAGGCACTAGGCCGCAGAGCATGGGTTGGAGACCCCAGCTTTAACTGATTACTTTTACTGTCATCAATGAAAAGAATTAAATTGATGCGATGATTTCAAATTTGCTCCATGTGCAATTGTCCAATTGTCTCAGTCTTTTAAAAAGGCCCAATCAGTTTAAGCACTGTAGTCAGCCTATAAAAGTACTCCAATTTATTGTTCAAAGTAGTAAAAATCTTTATTCAACACATTCTCAACTCTATACTTGACCTATCAAATGGTATCTAATCTTCTACACTGTTAACCAATAGTATGGAAATCCTGTTCATATTTTACATTGTTTTCAAAGGTTCTATATTGAAGCCTCCAATCTTATGCACATATGAAGATAAGTGTCATGGCAGTGTCCCAAATTCAGAGAAACAAATAGCAAAAAATTTTTTAGTGTAAATATTGATATCATCAGACTTTCCTCAGACGGTTGGATTTCTCCAGCACCAATATATTGTTATAAGCTTATCTTTATTTTCATACAAAATATTTCGGAGGGGTTTAGTTGGAACAGAGAGTGAAACCCTACTCTTGATTTAGAATGTGTTCCAATATCCAATATATCCAATAGCAGTGTTCCAATATCTCAGGGATTGTCACAAAGAAGAGGGAGTCAAACTGTTCTTCAAAGCACCTGAGGGTAGAACAAGAAGCAATGGGTGGAAACTAAACAAGGAGAGGAAGCAACTTAGAACTAAGGAGAAATTTCCTAACAGTTAGAACAATTAATCAGTGGAACAGCTTGCGTCCAGAAGTTGTGAATGCTCCAACACTGGACGTTTTTAAGAAGATGTTGGATAACCATTTGTCTGAAGTAGTGTAGGGTTTCCTGCCTAAGCAGGGGGTTGGACTAGAAGACCTCCAAGGTCCCTTCCAACTCTGTTGTTGTTGTTGTTGTTGTTGTTGTTGTTGTTATTATTATTATTATTATTATTATTATTATTATTATTATTATTATTATTATTATTATTATTATTATTGTCTTTGACAGTATACCTATGAGGGGTTCTATAGAATATACACACACCTGTATTTCAAAATGCTTGGTCCAGCTGAACCCAATGAAACAGTTGTAGGAGTAGACATAAGCACAATTTCAGTATGAAGTAGAGAAAATGTTTTATGAGCATATTTTATGAGTATATTTTTACAGGCTGCTTTTTTTCTTTCTCTTTTGATCTATATTTGCTGTTTTGTGTCAGTGGCATTACATTATGGGATAGTCTTCATGGATAGTTAATCATTCTTCAGAACAGAGACTAAATGGGCATGTAATAGAAAACAATGGCATCCAAGCTCTGGAAGTAATTCAAAGAACACTGCATTTGTAATAAATATTTCTGAGTAGCTTCAGTAGCACAGAGTACATTCTAGTGTTCCATGTACTGACCCATAACAATGACTTTGAAGCTCATGGAAAATGTTAGCAATGCATCAAAAGGTATTCGCATATTATCTTCATACTGGATCTAGTCATGCAGCTTTCTCCCCCTTCAGACATTGATGTGCATTACTCAGTCACTGTGTTTCAATGGTAAGTATTCTGGTTTATTCTAATCCATTAACATGTGTAGTGTTGCATTTTAAGGGTGGCAACAACAACAACAACAAATACTTAGGAGAATCATCTGCTGATATTGTTGTTATTCTATTTTCAGTCGGCAATCCTTACTTCAGAACATCATAAAGATTTCCACAGGATAAAACATTATCCAGCTTAATTGCTGGAAACTTCAAAGAACATTAAAAGTACCCAACAAAAGCAGACACACCCTTTTGAAAAGACACAGACATCTCCCTAAAGTAAAAGCACATTATTAACTTAGAAGTACAAATTCTGAAATACAAAAACAAATGAATAGTCTTAAGGAAAAGAGATACTTCCTTGAAAAATATATTACTAACGTGCACACATATAGTCTTCTCTCTACAATCTCCACAGAGATCAATGGTGAATGCACTGGTCATGCACAGTAGTTTTGTTATTCATTGTTAAAGTAGACATAACTATTGAAAGTAGACCTACAGTAATTTTCTGAAACTATCCATAGAAAAGTTTTCTAAGGAAGCTACTGCCCATATACTTTATTCAGGGGTGTCAAACTGGCGGTCAGCAGGCCGGATGCGTCACACATAGGCCACGCCCACCCCAGCTCCACAAAGGGGAAAACACCGCAAAACGTCATGTGACGGCAACGTGACACTGCGAGTTTGACACCCTTGCTGTATCTGATCAATTTTGGATCGCTTTGGCAGATTAACTTTATGTATTTTTGTGCAGAGAATAAAGAAAGCATTTTGTCATAAATTGTAGGAAAAGAGCAGGCAGAGCTGGGGATGTAGTTAAGCAATTTAGTGTTGAACGTTGGTCCACCAGATTAATGTCAGGCACAAAGAATCAGGACTTTCCATAAGGTTTCAACATAGAAAATTTATTTAAACCTGGTCACAAGAATCTGGTCAATAAAGTTCACAAAAAACACTAAATTGGCACCAGATAAGAATCAATGGAATTGGACTTGGAGAGATTGGACTTGGAGCACTTGTGGGAATGCAATAACTCTAAACTGATGACATGATGAACTCCACCACCACTAACCCCAGGTCTGCCTGCTCTTTTTCTACAGAAATATGCAATAACCATCACTTAAGCAAAAAAAAATTAATTTCTGGGAAACAAGATAATATTTGGAAGAGAATATTTCTCTGGGTTATAAAAGACAGATGAGGTAAAGTACATCAGGTTTTCAAGATTCTTTCTCAATGAAATATAATTCTTGTCCTCCTGCAGAGATTCCTGGTCTCATCTACCTAAAGAGGCTGACACTTTCACAAATGACCTTGTATCAATATAATTATTTGTGGATATGTTTATAAGAGAAATTTAAGAAAAAATATTCCTCTATTCATCATTCCAGAAGAAATATCTGAAGTTGGAACTCTCATTAAAAAAAAACACCCCTCAAATAAATATTTTTTTCAAGTTGAGTTTAATTCCTTAAAATAGCCATACTATTTTTGGGGATATGTTAGATGGTTGAATGTTGCCTTCTTCCAGTGAAATGTAGTCACTTTTTTTCATTTGTATGGAAAACATTTCTTTAAAAAAACTTAATTTTAAGTATATACAGTTGAATTCTAGATATGTAATTAAGTTCAAGCTAATCATAAAATGAGTTTCATATTTGATTGCAATATCCCACTGATCATCAAGTGATCATCTTTAGATTACATTTAAAGATCATTTGGGTGAGCCTTTAAATTAAATGTCAACAGTTACCCTGCAAGCTGTTTAACAGTTCAGTTCCATATTATATAGCAACTAACCACTAACTTCTAAATAGAATAAAAGCATTTCTATGTGGGCTGCCAATATACATAGCATTTGGCAAGACGGTCACATACATATTTAATTTTGTATAAAAAGATTATCCCTTGGTCTTAGCACTTTTGGTACAATTATTTGCATCCTAAACTCTTGCCATCACACAATATTTACTCTTCAAGCACTGGTTTTTCAATTTATACTGCTGGAGGAGGACTTTATCTTAATGTGCACTGACAATAACTTTATTGGACCATGGAATTCAAGGTTACTTTTAGCCCAGGCCTTAGAAAAAAGGCCTGGGCTTAGAAAAAAATTAAATGAAGCCCCAATCTTCGTTCTAAACTTCACATTTTTGTATTTGGTTCCTATCCAGGTGATATGCCATTGTAAGAAAAGCTAGGATATCACCATAGGCAGAAGTGCTAGATCTCATCATCTTTTCTATTGTTTCCTCTTGAAAGATCTAAGGTCATGTGAATAATGAATTATATATTACTTGTAATTAAAAATGCAAGAACACTGTTGTTTCATAAGACAGATTCTTTGATGGCCTTGGATAGCCTTCCTTAAAGAAGTATTCTTCCCGTTTACATTTTTTTCAAAATGTTCAGACTGTATAATAACTCCAACAAATCTGTAAATTACTAAATTGGGAAATACTAGTGGTGTAGGGCAATCACACCACTTTGGATAACCCCTACACCTTTCATAGACCCAGTTGAATCCACGTTTTATCCCAGTTCACATACTACCTGGATCAGTGCTCTATAAACCCCACTATATTAAGTCTGTGCTTAAGAAAATTGGCAGAAATGACTGGTCATTGGGATGGGATGAATCACAGAATTAAAGAGACCTAAGAAGTCATCAAGTCCAATTTCTTGCACACTGCAGGATTCACTTTCCCATATCCAGTAAATGAAAGCATTGGGCTAGGATTGGAGTGACTTATTTTCAAGACATGGACACTAATTCTGAAAGAGTTACTTTCTCTCAGTTGGTTGTATGGGGATAAAATTGGCAAAGGTTATTGGAATGACCTAGACCAGGGGTAGGCAAAGTTGACTCTTCTATGACTCATGGACTTCAACTCCCAGAATTTCTGAGCCAATCATGCTAGCTTAGGAATTCTGGAAGTTGAAGTCCACGAGTCATAGAAGAGCCAACTTTGCCTACCCCTGACCTAGACTATAGCCTTTATTGGAGGTGATATTTTACACATGTTGTTATAAACTCTGTCTTCTGTATTACAATAATGTTTTAATATTTTTAATGTTGTAAAAATATTAAAACATTATTGTAATAATTGTTTTAAATGAAGAGATAACCTCATAAAATTTATCTGAAAAAGGTCTGATTCCATTTCTTTGGTGGGTCTTCTCTACAACCTTACTTGGCCACTTCCATGAGTCTGATTCTGGCCTCTCCTTGAACCAGAAAGCTAGCCTTTTTACTTATTTATATTTCATTTTTCTTAACCACCCATCTTCCTCGGAGATGTCTTTGTCATTCTCAACAAAGTCTTTCAAATACATTAAAAGTACAGTTGCCATTAATTTCAGATAGACTTCTATGAGTCTACAGCTAGGTAGCAAGTTCCAGCTAACTAACATAACATTAATATGGATTGTACTGTCTGAGGATTCCAGATACATATAAAGGAGAAGTTGAGAAAACTTACATTCTCAGAAGCTCCTTCAATTAAATCATCTGCTTGCTTCTCCATACTCCAATATACCGGAGTATAAGAAAACTGTAACATGAGAATTAGAAAGTTTAAGGAACTGTGAAACACTGAAAGAGCTAAATAACCAAAAGTCCTGTTCTTTTCAAACAGTTCCACAGATTTATTGTTTGTGTATTTAATGTATCCAGTAGTGCATAAGCTCATACAGTCTTCAGTACTAGAAACAGATAAGTGAATGGATAGTTTATATTGCTAGCGACTCAGACTGCCCTCCTACTGTTCAAAATTCCAGAAAAAACACTTTTCAGTAGAATTATGGCTTTGTATTCACGCAGTGACTATGCATTATAGATTTTATGTGTCAGCAAAGTCCACTGTGGAATCCCGTTGACTTCCTTGTAGTTAACAGCACCACTAGGCAGTGAAGTTCTGCCAAAAGGTTCAACAGCTTTTTCCCCCCTCTTTAAATAGTGAAATATCAAGAAGCATCCCATGATGGAACCAATAATGAGATTCCTAGTAAAAAGTAAGAGTAAAAAAGAGATTCCTAGAAACCCAGAGTAAGAGAAGGCCTTAGAAGTCTAGGCTAAGGGCAGAATAACAACTCAAAACCTGACCCAGGCCAAATAATTTTTTTAGCTAATGATGTCAATTTACAAAATGATTTACTTTAAAACTGACATGATTTGCTTAACGATCACGACAAAAAAGGTTATAAAATCAGGCATGACTCACTTAACATCACCCTGCTGGGCAATGATTGTGGTCATAAATCAAAGACTACCTGTACTGTATAGTTCAGCAATATGCTACTGTGTCTAATATTTGAAAGATATGTACATATTTCTTTATCAACATCCCTCCAGTAATTCAAAGATAAGCATGCCCAGACTGTAATTCTTAAATCTTTGCTTATTTCTAAAAATGAGTAGTAAATTCAGGAGGATAAGCATTATCAGAGGACATATATTTCTGAATCTGCATAAAAACTATAGAACTTTTGTGGGGAACTCTGAGGTATGGTTGGGTATTCCAATATTACAGGACTAGGTTTGGCTTAGGATGTAACCAAGGGTGGATTCCGGTTTTCTGCACTGCCAGTTTGCTCAGGGATGTGCCGCGCGCGTGCTTTGCATGAATGTGCGCACATGCACAGTGCTAAAACAAAGCTTCTGCGCATGTGCAGAAGCAAAAAAACAAGATGGTGGTGCCTATGGCGCCACCAAGAGAACCAGCTCAGGGGCATGGCAGGACATAGGAAAGATTAAGTGATTTTGTTTTGGATGCACAGTGATAATTCCAGTGGGTTACTTTAGACATAGATTTCACTAGATGGTGCTATAAAAAAGATTTTTCCCAAAGTGAAAAAAGCAGTTCTGAAAAATCAGAATTACATAT
Organism: Diadophis punctatus similis; assembly: GCA_023053685.1. Lineage (NCBI taxonomy): Eukaryota > Metazoa > Chordata > Lepidosauria > Squamata > Dipsadidae > Diadophis > Diadophis punctatus. The sequence continues at coordinate 26,977,919 of JALIGW010000005.1, read as the reverse complement.
TTTTTTAAATATTTAAAATAGTCTTCCTTGTTATCTTTACATTCACATGGCAGTTAGAAATTATATATATATATATATATATATATATATATATATATATATATATATATATATATATATGTATGTATGTATGTATGTATGTATGTATGTATGTATGTATGTATGTATGTATGTATGTATGTATATATGTATATATTTGAAGCAAGAAACCCAGAATGTTTCAATTGTTATTTTCTTTACATTTCCTTAATTGAGTTATTGTGTTAAATTAAAATATATCTATCTTTTCTCATTCTTTCCAGTGTAGCACATTTTTCAAATTGTTGTTGAAAGGACTGCCTTTCCTTTACTCAGAAAGGTAGACTGCCCTTCCTTTATTCAGAAAGGTTTTCTATTTCCTTAACCTTTAAATAATCTTTCAAAGCCAAGTATTAAATCCAAAGAATATTTTTTCATAATGGTCTTTTCGAGTGATGTACTATGGTCCTTCTTTGCTCTTCCTATGGGCCATTCTGCCTACACTTTATGGAAAGCAATCATGGCATATAACTAGAGCTCTCATTCACAAACCATCTATCATTACCACAGGCCTTGTTGGAGCCCAGGGGACTACACTCCATGCCATGTGGTTTATAGATGTCTGTGTTTGCTCTCACACTCTTCACCTTTTAATTAAAGTCTCTCTGTCAGAAAGAGAGAAATAAAAGAGGTCCTATTTGTCACAGGAAATTTTACAGCACTAACAAAGGGATTCCCAGTCACAAGCTGCCAAGAAAGAAATCCAATCTTGGTTACTTTTTATTAAAGTAACTTTACCCTGTTGACATTCGCTTTTGTCCTTATAAAACTTCCCAAATGCCTGCAAGACTGAAGAAAGTAGAAAAGCTAAGCATGGAAATATCTGGGGAGATGGAATGTGGTTTGCTACTTTGCTATAGATGCAGCTTCAGGTCAGATTCTAATAACGCTAATCCTAGTGGAATGTGACAACTATAAGACATTAAAGCCACAATATGCATGACATCATCCAAATAAAAGCTGCTTCTAGTTATAACATAAAAGGCTGAACTTATCTCAGTGTGCTATCCAGGTATGATCTCCTAGAGTTTTATGGAATATTTTGAGGTACAAAATTGGTGTTAACATATTTCAGCCAGGCTTTTCTCCTTTCCCAGAATGGAAAGAAACCATGGAAAATATTAAACTGCAGGCATGATGACTGTAACTTAAATTTGCATTTATTCTTACTGATTTCAAAAGTAAATGTGTGCATGGCAGTACATGCAGTGTTTTTCCACATATTATACATGCTTGTGTATCTATATGTCATGTAGCAGAACCAATTCTGGAATCTTGTTTAATCTGAGTATAATTCCAGTCCAGAATCAGAATCATTCAATCTCAGTAGAAAAACACAACAGCCGCTGAAAAGTCATGAAATATAATGAACCTCCTCACTTCAGACCTTCAGACTCGGCTTTCAAGCTACATTTGGAATCCCATTAATAAAAATCTAAGTACTTAGGTGCTCCATTGGAACACTGAGTGGCTTTTAATTTAAAACAAGAACCCCCCACAGTCTATGATGACAGAAAAGTCTCAAAATGGAAGATGGTGAATTCTACATGAAACATACTGAAGTCATTTACATTAGAAAACTAAAATTCCAATCTCCAGACTATTTCGCAGGGCATTGTTGAATATCATCTTTTTCCACCCTCCTTCTTGCCTTGTTTCAAACATTTCCATTAATTTTTGCAAAGATGGGTAGCCTTTGAATGAACTATCCTTCAATAATTTCGGCAGTTCCAGGATAGGATTGTCTGTTCCATGTTTTTATATAAATCAAGCTGGTTTGGTTTTTTTGGATTTACATGTAAATCAGCATGCCATTACCATTTCATTTTTGCACTTTATTATGTTTTTGATATTGACTTAAGACATAGCAGCAAGTATATAAAATATGTATTTTAAAATACTCTTAAAATTTATCTTTATAGTACAATATGCTCAAAACCAGGGGTGGGCTGCTGCGGGTTCGCAGGGGTTCGGGAGAATGTCTAGCTAAGATTCTCTGCAGTTCAGAGAACCCGCAAATCCCACTCCTGACTGGCCCCGCTCCGCCCACCCCTCCCCTCCCAGGAGTCCATTTCGGATGCAGGTAAGTGCACGTCGTGCGTGGAGGCTCAGGGAGGGCAAAAAATGGGCCTACTGGAAGTTTCTGGCCTCCAGAGAGCCTCTGGAACCCGAGGAGGCCATTTTTGCCCTCCCGGAGGTTCGAGAAAAGCCTCCAGAGCCCGGGGAAGGCAAAACGCACCCCCCCACACACACACCATGGTGCAGGAGGACGACTAGCGGCAGGGGTGAAATCCAGCAGGTTCTGACAGGTTCTGGAGAACCAGTAGCAGAAATTTTGAGTAGTTCGGAGAACCGGCAAATGCCACCTCTGGCTGGCCCCAGAGTAGGGTGGGAATGGAGATTTTGCAGTATCCTTCCTCTGCCATGCCCACCAAGCCACGCCACACCCACCAAGCACAGCCACAGAACCGGTAGTAAAAAAATTTGGATTTCACCACTGCGACTTGGCCATGCCCACACAGAAACCGGGCAGAGAACCCCTTGCTAAAATTTTTGAAGCCCACCTCTGCTTAAAACGTTTACTTTTAGTGTCAAAGATATAAAATCAGTGCTTTGTGAAGCACTATGTTATTATTGACATACATACAAAATAGACTAAGAAATGCAGAATTAGTTCAAATTATTTGCTTCTTCTGTACAACTATTACAAGCAGAGTATCAAAGCATCAGTCCTTCCCAATGTTATCTACAGTGTATCACATAAGTGAGTACACCCCCTCACATTTTGTAAATATTTAAGTATATCTTTTCATGTGACAACACTGAAGAAATGACACTTGGCTACAATGTAAAGTAGTGAGTATACAGCTTGTGCTGTCCCTTCAAAATAACGCAACACACAGCCAGTAATGTCTAAACTGCTGGCAACAAAAGTGACTACACCCCTAAGTGTTAATGTCCAAATGGGGCCCAAAGTGTCAATATTTTGTGCGGCCACCATTATTTTCCAGCACTGTCTTAACCCTCTTGGGCATAGAGTTCATCAGAGCTTCACAGGTTGCCACTGGAATCCTCTTCCACTCCTCCATGACGTCATGGAGCTGGTGGATGTTAGAGACCTTGCGCACCTCCACCTTCTATTTCAGGATGCCCCACAGATGCTCAATAGGGTTTAGATCTGGAGACATGCTTGGCCAGTCCATCACCTTTACCCTCAGCTTCTTTAGCAAGGCAATGGTCATTTTGGAGGTGTGTTTGGGGTCGTTATCATGTTGGAATACTGCCCTGCGGCCCAGTCTCCAAAGAGAGGGAATCATGCTCTGCTTCAGTATGTCACAGTACATGTTGGCATTCATGGTTCCCTCAATGAACTGTAGTTCCCAGTGCTGACAGCACTCATGCAGCCCCAGACCATGACATTCCCATCACCATGCTTGACTGTAGGTAAGACACAATTGTCTTTGCATTCCTCACCTGGTTGCCGCCACACACGCTTGATACCATCTGAACTAAATTAGTTTAACTTGGTCTCATCGGACCACAGGACTCGGTTCCAGAAATCCATATCCTTAGTCTGATTGTCTGCAGCAAACTGTTTGCGGGCTTTCTTGTGCATCATCTTTAGAAGAGGCTTCCTTGTGGGACGACAGCCCTGCAGACCAATTTGATGCAGCGTGCGGGGTATGGTCTGAGCACTGACAGGCTGACCCCCCCACCCCTTCGACCTCTGCAGCAATTTTGGCAGCAGTCATAAATCTATTTCCAAAAGCAACCTCTGGATATGATGCTGAGCATGGGCACTCAACTTCTTTGGTCGACCATGGCGAGGCTTGTTCTGAGTAGAACCTGTTCTATTAAACCGCTGTATGGTCTTGGCCACCGTGCTGCAGCTCAGTTTCAGGGTCTTGACAATCTTCTTATAGCCTAGGTCATCTTTATGTAGAGCAACAATTTGTTTTTTCAGATCCTCAGAGAGTTCATTGCTCTCTCATACTGGTCAACTTCCAGTGACCAGTATGAGAGAGTGAGAGCGATAACACCAAATTTAACACACCTGCTTCCCCTTCACACCTGAGACCTTGTACCACTAACGAGTCACACAACACCAGGGAGGGAAAATGGCTACTTGGGCCCCATTTGGACATTATCACTTTTATTGCCAGCAGTTTAGACATTACTGGCTGTGTGTTGCATTATTTTGAGGGAACAGCACATTTACACTGTTATACAAGCTGTATACTCACTACTTTACATTGTAGCCAAGTGTAATTTCTTCAGTGTTGTCACATGAAAAGATATACTTAAATATTTACAAAATGTGAGGGAATATACTCACTTCTGTGACATACTGTAAATACCAGGTATTCAGCAATTCGTTTTTGGAAACAGAAGAAAATAGTCTAATTTTCTAAAGAGCTTCAGAAATGTTTGAAAGATGTCAACCAGCTACAAAAAGCAATAATTTCAAACTGAATATACATCCCAAAGATTAAAATCTGTATAAATATAATGAGACCTATCCAGATCAGTTTTTGTGGGTTGGTTGGTTGATTTGCTGAAAGACCTAAGTCAATGCAACTCCAACTCAAGCTCTATCTAATCATGAAATATTTCATAAGATAAACTAAGAAACCACTTTTCTAGGTCACAAATAATATCTTCTGAGTTATCTTTTCAAAATTTAATGTAGAACAAGTTATGATCTCACTCATAAGGTGCAATAATGAAAAATGTGTATTCTACAATTGGGAATACAAAGAGAATAGACACAGAGAGATTGTGTGTGAAAGAGCGAGAGTGAGAGAGAAAGAGAGTGAGTGAAAGAGAGAAATGGATGTCAGTAGTAAGCTGTATTTGAACCAATCCATGCAAAGTGTAAAAAAAGAAGGAATATATATATATTTCCCCCCAAAATATATGAACTTTTGGTCTGTTATTCTGCTTAACTCTTTTCAAGGAGCAGCAAGAAAATTAAAACAGGGAGTGGCAAGAATTGTAGAGAAAAGGAATATATGAATCAATGAATATTTGCTCTATATTAGAACAAAGGTATTCACTAACTATTCAATTTGGTCGCTTATTTGCTCATTTTTTGCTTGGTTAGGTGCCACTAGGTTAGATTTAACTCTTGTGACCATAACAATCAATCATATTGTGGTGTCTTTGAGTTCACCAATATAGACAGATGATAGATAGAATAAAAATATAATAGTAATCAAAATCATAGTGACAGGTCTTCCAATGTTCCTCAGGATGCTCCATGATCCCATTATGCCACATTAACTATTGTTTTCATTGTACTTTCTTCAAGTTTTGTCATGCATCCATACTTGCTGTTATATGGCTTTTGCTGTGTTTTTCTAATATTCAATAAGTTTATATATCACTTTTCCTTCAGAAGGTTAAGATGCTTTCATTCCTTCCCACAACAAAACTTTGAATTGGTGGTTTAAGCAAGAGGCTGGTCCAAATTCATCTTATCATCATCCATGGTTCAGAACTGCAGATTAAACCTAGCCATCCCCCTAGATATTGGCCTAACACTTTAGAACAGGGATATCAAACTTGATTTCATTGCGGGCTGCATCAGGATTGTGTTTGACCTTGGGGGACTGGGGGGGGGGGGCATGGCCAGGGTGGGCATTGCCAGCTCGACATCCATTTTTGTCTGCTACAGCCTCCTGCAGGCCTCTGCCAGCAAAAATGGAGCTCAGGGTGACTGTGCGTGGCCCTCCCCAAGCTCCATTTTTGCTGGCAGAGGGCTGCAGGAGGCTGTTGCAGCCTAAAATGGAGCTCGGGAGAGCCGCATGCAGCCCTCCCAAACTCCTTTTTCACTGGCAGAGGCACTGCAGTCCGGTCCTTAACTGTATCCAGGGCGGCCCCGCGGGCCAGATTTAAGCACCCCGTGGCTGGATCCAGCCTGCGGGCCTTGAGTTTGACACCCCTTCTTTAGAAGAAAACTGTGGGCATGAATTAAGGTTTAATGGGAAAATAGCAAGAAAGACACACTGAGGAAATAAGAGCAAAGAAGCAGCCAAGTTGATGGTACAATTTAATAGTGATAATAGAGAATTGGAAGTCTGCAAGGAATATCACAGACAAACTACATTTCCAACATATTTGGGTTTTCAAACTTTCAAAAAATGTATGGATTAAATCTCAGGCTTCTCCATTGCATATATTCTGAAGTTGTGTCGTGATATAAATCTAATAAACAAACAATATATAGCTGGGAAAAAAGAAAAGGTAGAACAAAAGTAAGCCATATTCTGCTTCATATTTTAGATCCAATTGTCATGCCTTAAAAAAAATAAATACATGCCTTCACAAACACTTTGGGCATTTCAGTAACATTTATGAATTTCCTTGATGGATAGCAGGCTGCCTGTCATTAAGTTATTTGCTCTGTTTTAAGTGGTTCTGCACTTATTTCAACAGGCATCAAATGGTGGCTCATTAAAATGTGTTATTACACATAACAATAACATGTATTCCTTTTATATTATATTTACTAATTTCTTCTTTATTTTTCCTTTATTTTATATTGTTATATAATCCCAGTATATTAAAAGCAAAACCAACAAAGCTGGAACAAATTCCAAAAACCATGAGTATTGTTGTTCTCTGTCTGGATTTGTAACTTTCCACATAATAAAAGGAATTTTTAAAATGAGAAAAAATTATAGCTATAAAAATATCAAAGGAAAAACTGTCATATATTTCTCCAAATAAGCAACATTGCATGTTACGTTCTGACCCAAATCATTTTTGTTTTTTCATTCAGTGAATTAAATACTTAACAATTCATCTACAAATTTATATTATCCTTTACTATTTATTATTTTATTTATTTATTATTTGGTTCTTCTATGCCGCCCTACTCCCGAGGGACTCAGGGCGGCGTACAACGTTGAGCAAGAACACTGAACAATAAACAATGATTAAAAACAATGTTAAAAGAATTAAAAAAGTTAAAAAAATGTTCACCACCAAACATACCGGGGGAGAGCTCAAATGGAACTAGTCTCAACCCCCTGCCTGCAGGAAGAGCCATGTCTTGATGGCTTTACGGAAGGCCAGCAGGGTGGGGATGGTTCGGATCTCTGAGGGAAGTTGGTTCCAGAGCACGGGGCCCCCCACAGAGAAGGCCCTCCCCCTAGGGCCTGCCAACCGGCATTGTTTGGCTGACCGGACCTGGAGGAGATCCACTCTGTGGGCCCTAACCGGTCGGAGGGAAGTGTGAGGCAGAATGAGGTCCCTATTGCCTATTTCTTTCTGTATCAGCTGTCCTTTTTAAAATTAAGAACATTTTAAACATTTGTAAAAGGAATAAGAATGATAGTTGTGATAAAAGAAAGACTATTTTTATTTTCTGAGTTCTCATTTGTGGTAACAATTAAATTAAAACAAGGGATGGAGTTTTAGTATTAAAAGTAAAAAGATAGTAATTCATTAATAATGCAACAAAGCTTTGCCGTAAACTGCTTTTAAAATTGAATAAAGTCCAGCATAGAAAAGTAAAATTAAAAAAGAAATAAAGCATCTCTGTATCTATTATGTATTTTTGTTGCTCAGTATACATACAAGGTTTCTAAACTCAGAATTAACAGCAACATATAGTCAGTGTACATTTAAAGAACAATTTCTGTCAATCAGACAGACTACAAAGCCAGGCTTCTATTCCAAGTGAAGTTTTATTTAGTGTCATAAAGGGGCAATTGATTGTTTACTGCTTTGATTTAGTTATTAGGGTTTAAGGCTCTGGAGTATCATTGCTTCCAATTAAATGACAAAATTGTGCACAAAACAGGCCTCTCAACAAAGATTCTGGTCTGTGCAGGCAATTTCTAATAAGTAATTGAAACAGTTCATTTCAACCATGCTGCTTCTGTGTATGCTGTACAGGCAACACAAATCCTGTCCAGGAAAAGGAAAAGAAAAGACTCAGCTACAGATAACTAAGCAGGGTTAATATATTTAGCCTTTATTGGTTCCTGATTAGTTAAGTGATCGCAAAGCATGGAATAGAGCCAATTACTGAGCAGCCAGCCTGCTTCCCAACTTCCTTCTCCAATACAAGATACCCTGAAATGCCCTAATATGCTCCTTTTGGAGCAAAAATTAATATAAGACCCGTTCTTATTTTTTGGGGGGAAAACTGTAGATCTTGCTACAAGGTGAGATGAAATGGGCAATGGGAAAGTTGCTGACAGGAGAAAGGTAAGGTTTCTTTTGAGCTAAGCTTTATAGAGATGTCTATGTAGTTTTCGAGGCAGCATTAGCAAGATTGTTTCCCATGGTCTTCTGACAGGATGATTTTTGGCTTCCTAACCTAATTAATCTAATCTAATCCAAAAGGAGCATATTAGGGCATATTTCCTGGTTAGGACTTATTTTCGCATTTTGGTACTAAATGCGTCCATCTGGCTGACGATCTTAACTGGGGCTTATTATGGGGATAGGGCTTATATTACGAGCATCCTGAAAATCATTCTAGGGCTAATTTTCCAGTTGGGTCTTATTTTCGGGAACACAGGGTACCTCAGTCCTAATTTATGGCGTTAAATGACTACTATGAAAAGTAGTCATTTAACGCCATTTTTCAGCTAGGAAATTCTGGTGGAACACATTGTCTGCCCAATCACTAGTCAAAGAACAATCCAGAAAATAGTGAAGAAAGAAGTTGAAGACTACCAGTCAATTCCATAAAATTTTCTCCTTCCCCTTCATTCAGTGACTTCGGGTCAAGAGAATCCAGGATTCTCCCCAGATTACTACTGTGCATTTAGCTATAGTAATTTTTCAACATTTCTCCTTTTTCACACTTTTCTGCTGTTCAAATGATTCTCTAACATATTGAGTAGTGTGCACGCTCCTTTCTGCTGTTTCATTCAGGCGTGACATTTTTTAATCCATCATTGTTTTTCTCCTTCAGTTGGTTTTTATCCTCTCTCTCAATCAACCAACCAGTTTTTACTGAGCTACTTTGGGTTTTCTCACTTAGCTTTTCTTAATAGTCTTTTCTTCTTGCAAATCTCAGGATTTTCACAAACGTGTTGATATATCTGTTGAGGTGAATGAGGCTGTTAAATTTTCTATCAAAAACATGCATAGGAATAATTCTACTACTATGCCAAATTGTCCTGGATCTAGCTGGTCCCTTTGTGTTGTTTTTAGCTTTGTACTATTAGGCTTTAGATAAAATTTGTTAAAATTATTAGCAATGGCTACACTTTCAAAATACTTTGCTAGTTTGGCTTCTCGTCCTGAGAAAGCTGGGAAATCAGCAGATCATTAAATCTTAATGCTAAGAATTATATTCTAAGCATTGCGATTTGCATCGTTTACACAAACAACATGTTCTTTCTTTTAAAGATGGAGATAGAAATAGCTCGTTTATGCTTATCTGTTCTTTACAAATAGGCCATGAAATGTTCAAAGCATAAAGAAGGAAATATGACTTTGCCTGTAGCTGTTTAAAATGAGCCCAACCGCCATGAAATCTGAAACTCTCCAGATTACCTTACATGTACAAGCCACTATCTTATTAGCTATTTCATGGTGAAAATAAAAAGTTGCCTTCGGAGACATTGATGTATTAAAGGCAGGTCATTTGGATAATCTGTAAGACCCACTTAGCAGAATATGCAGGAAGGTCCTCAAAAGCGGCATAATTTGCTTGCTACATTTGGAATGCAGTGAGGTGATTCAGATTAACTTCTAAAGAAAAAGGGAATCCCTTTAAGCAGGATCTGAACCCAGCAGCATCTGCAGGTGGAATCAAAAGAACAGGATGTGGATTCTGGCATCTTTCTGTCCCTTTCTATAGGATAAAATAGGTGAGCTTTGTTGAAGGACAGTGGACAGCTTTAGCTTTTCTTTCTTGCTTTTCCCACTAGGACTTTAAGGCAGCCAGAGGAGTACTGGACCAATTACAAAGGGAAAACATTGATAGCATCTGAGTGGAAGAAGTTGCAGCCAAGAGAACGAAGCAACTTTCAGGATAAAGTGCAATTTAGCAAGTGACTGGTTGGAAGACCAGGCATGGAGTCCAACAAAGCTAGAGCAGAAGAACTGAAAGGGAAAGCAGAGCTCAGAAGCTTCTCTACTCCAGTATATCATATATGTTAAGTAGTAAGTTAAGGAATAAGTAAATTTGTTAAGCTTTGGATATAATAAATGTTTCCAGAGAAACATAGAGAAGTAACAATAGTATTTTTGTTAGTGGACAATGCCATTATCCAAAAGAACTCTTCACAGACTTTGATCACAGTGCCCACAGTGCCATCTTAGCCATTCCTACCATAGATAACATGGCTGGATTTCAGGCCTGAAGTCTACAACTCACAATTAAAAAAGTATAAATGCCATTCAAGAGCAACATATAATGAGGATAATGTTAAACAAGTGGAGATAATCATATGATAAGACATGATTCACCACAAGGTCATTAAAAATAAAACATCTGTTCACTCATTGTATGAGGTCACTGTACAGCTTTTATTTGCACTTCGTACATCATGTATGAACACAGGGTATAATATAATGTAATTAACAAGAATTAACTAGGTTAATGGGAATTATGTGTTTGGGACCACTATAAAGATGTCATCTGACCTAGTCAATTATAATGTAGCGAAATTTATCAATGTCTCCCACAGAAGCCCATTCGTGCCCAAGGTTGAAGTCTACTGGTTTTTCTTGACATTCTCACCTGAACCCAGTCAAAATTTAGCCATTATGTTTTGTCATTCAGTGTTTTTCAACCTTAGCAACTTCAAAATGTGTGGACTTCAACTCTCAGAATTCTCCAGTAAACCTGGGAACTGAAGTCCACACAAAGTTGTCTTAAGTTGAAGTCTTAAAGTTGTCAAGTTTGAAAAACACTGACCTGACTTCTCCTCTAAAAACAAAGAGTTGTTAAAAAGGCAAGGCCTTCATTATAGAACTGATCTATATGCCAAGTTCCAACAGTACAGAACACCTCTCAAGCACTGACTGACTGCAAGGGGTTGTCCTAGTAACCTGTGGCCGGACACTATAAAGAATGACACTGGGATCACCCATGTGGATCTGGAGGCGGCGCATGACAGAGGGGCATGGAGAGTGCTGATCCATAGAGTGGCTGAGACAGTGGTGGATTCCTACCGGTGTGGTCCAGTGCGCCGTTCCGGTAGGGACCTGCCGATTGGGCAATTTGCGCGTGATGGCTCTGGTGCTGTCTTCGCCGGTCCGTCACGTGGCGCAGGGCCTAGGAAATTTTTTCCCCAATTTTTTGGCCTTTTTTTGCTTCCTGTGCATGTGCAGAAGCAAAATCTCGTGAGGGGATGCTCGCGCGTGCGTAATTTTGGCAATTTTTATTTATTTATTTATTTATTTATTTATTTATTTATTTATTTATTTATTTATTTATTTATTTATTTATTTATTTATTTATTTGGTAGTTTTTCTATGCCGCCCTACTCCCTCAGGACTCAGGGCGGCGTACAGCATTTTATAAAAACTCCAAACAAATCATTTAAAAAAGCAATTTAAAAACAATTTAAAAAACATATAAACAACATACATACATGGGGGAGACATCCGATATAAAGTCGTCTCAAACTCACCCCGCCTGCCGGAAGAGCCATGTTTTGATGCTTTTCGGAAAGCCAGCAAGGTGGGGATGGTTTGGATCTCTGGGGGAAGAGAAGGTCCTCCCACTAGGCCCTGCCAGTCGGCACTGTTTGGCTGACGGGACCTGGAGGAGACCCACTCTGTGGGACCTAACCAGTCGAAGGGAAGAATGAGGCAGAATGAGGTCCCGGAGATAGCCTGGTCCTAAGCCATGGAGGGCTTTAAAGATGATGATCAGCACCTTGAATTGTACCTGGAGACCAATGGGCCTAGGAGACGACCTCTGCCCACCTGCCAACACCGACTGCATCCTGTCGGCGAGATAAGGGGAGAACCACCGTAAAACGGTGCCTCCCACTCCCAACTCGCTAAGACGATGCAGAAGGATACCATGGTCGATGGTATCGAAAGCCGCTGAGAGATCAAGTAGCACCAGAATGGAGGAATTACCCCCATCCCGGGCTCGCCAGAGATCATCCATCATGGCGACCAAGGCGGTTTCTGTGCTGTAACCGCGCCTGAAACCCGACTGATAGGAATCCAGATGATCGGTTTCCTCCAATAACCGAAGGAGCTGAAAAGCTACCACCTTCTCCACAACTTTGCCTATAAAAGGCAAGTTGGAGACCGGACAAAAGTTCTTCAAATCTGCTGGATCCAGGGAAGGCTTCTTGAGGAGGGGTCTTACCACCGCAACTTTTAACGGTTGCGGTACGGACCCCTCTTTCAAAGAAGCGTTGACGACCGCCTGGATCCAGCTGCGTGCCACCTCTCTGCTGGCCGAGACCAACCAGGAGGGGCACGGGTCCAATAAACAGGTGGCAGAGCTCATCACCCCCACAGCCTTGTCACAGCCTTCCTCACATGCGCGGAAGCAAAAAATCACCAAAATTGCATGTGTGCACGTGTCCCCTTGCGAGATCTCGGTGATTTTTTGCTTCCTGCACATGCATGGAAGCAAAATCGTGCGAGGGGATACGTGCGCATAGCGAGCATGCACGTGCGCAAAATGTGATGATGCACACACAGTGCACTGGTAGCCAGGTAAGAGGAACCCGCCCCTGGGCTGAAGGATGGACACGAACGAACGGCTGACAATGAAACATAATGCTCACAGTTCAAAGGAACAGATTCCACTTGGTTTAATCCACCCCTTCTCTGGGGTCAGCACATAAACATGCTTATGCCCTAAATCAGCACATACACACTTCTACACAAGTACAAGCTGCCCTATAAAACAACCCAATTCTACCCTATTAGAGGCAGTAATCACTGTAGTCAGTAGCAGACAGCTGACTCTTTGTCTGCTTGGCCAGTGGGAAAGTGGTGATCCTGATTATGTCATGAAAACTTGCCAATATTGAATAGATATAAGAGTTCATTAGCTACAAGTCATTTTAAGAGGAGGAAGATTCTGTATTCTTAAAATGGTAGTGTCTGTGGTTGCATACCAGAAGCATAGGTAAGGAAATATAATTTATTCAGGGGCTGACTGGGTTAAACTTGTTGTATGAAAAGCCAAAGTGTTTCATTCCAGGAAGCATGACTCTGGTCACACTTCCTGGAATGACTTGGGAGAGTCCTGTATTGTCATACTTGCTATATATACAGTATATGCAGGTTGCTGTTCTTTGTTCCTCTTAGAAGCAATGTAAAACATCTCATTCTTCATCTTTTTCCTATTCCTTAATAGATGCAGTTATCCTGAAGCAACATAATTACTTCTGGATCCTCATCAAACATATATACGTAATGACAACTTCATCCATTCTTTGCTTATTTAGAAATAACTCCAAGGAACTTATTCTGAAGTAAGTATGTACAGGATCTCAAGCCAAATCATTCTGAATCGCTATCATTTCATAGAGAGGTCTACACCACATCCATTAGGCTCATGCAAACACATTCTTGTAATATTAGAATTCCTAGGTTTGCAGTTTAGCTTTCAGCTCGTGCTTTGCTCCAAAATTACTTGATTTTTTTTTTCACATTACAGTGTTGTTGAAAGATTTGTGGAGCAGGATCATGTTATTCAAAGCCTGTTTGGACAAACCTTTTTTTTTATTACTCTACTTCCTTATTGTTAAGAACAAAGTAATTTTCTTTAAAATAATAATAATGCTTGATGTATGTAAGGTTCAATGTCTTTGGTAGGCTTGCACAGTCTTGTCATTTCATTTCATGCTGTATGAGAGAAACTACTTCATATGCTACATTATTGATTTGTGGTTTTCCTTAACAGCTATACTTAAATTTTGCTAGGTCCCCTTATTGGCATACTTGATTCTGCTTGTTTGTTTTCCTTTCAATTTTAGAGGCTTAGAGAGCTGAAGTTGCAAGTTCCTGGAGTGAATTTATAATCTCCTAATTCACTTTATCATTGCTGTTACTGCTGTTAAACAATACATTTTTTAAAAAAGGTTAAGGAAGCTCAATAGATGAGTAATACATCTTAACTGCTGTTCTTTTGGACAAACAAACCATAAATTTCCATTACTATCAAGTGTATCCAGGATTATCCTCAATATATTGCATATCTCTCCAGTTTGCCGGGATATGGACAGCACGGTCGGAGAGGCTAACATGTACAGAATAGTGTGAGAATTTGGGATTAAGTTGGGCTTTAGTGGCACTTGTTGTTGACCAAATATGCCCAAATTCACTTGTACCATCCTTAATATGTACACAGAATTACAGAGAATATTGTGTATATTACACAGAAATAAGAAACAAAAAGCAAAGGAATATCAAAAACCCCTCTACATGCGCTTCATTGACTACACAGAAGCCTTTAATAGTGTTGACCATGACAAGTTCTGAAACTGCCTCAAAGAACTGGAAATATCACGACACCACATCCAGCTCATTAGTCATTCCATTCTGATCAGGTGGCTACAGTATTGTTAAGAATGAAATATGGAGACACAAAATGGTTCAGAATTGAAAAAGGCACTTGACAAGGTTGTATCCTGTCACTTATACTATTCAACATGTACACAGAAATAGTTATGAGAAATGCACATTTGGAGGAATCTACCATTGGGGTTAAAATTGGTGGTAGAAATATCAACAATCTTCGATATGCAGATGATACAACATTACTCACAGAAAGCAAGGAGGATCCGGAGTGGTTAATCCTGAGAGTCAAACTTGGACTGCACTTTAACATCAAGAAAACAAAGTTAATGACAACTGCAGAGAACACACAGGTTAGAGTACAGATTGACAATGAGACCATTGAAACAGTAAAGGAATTCATCTTCCTGGGCTCTAAAATCAACCAAAATGGTGACTGTAGTCCTGAGATCAGAAGGTGTATATCACTTGGAAGAACTGAATGAATAACATCTGAAAGAGTAAAGACATCAGAAAGCATATGCTGAAAGGGTTTGGTGATAGACACAATGCCGGGGTTGCCCAGCCTTGTGTGCTAGGATCTGAGGTCTCCAACTTTGGCAATTTTAAGACTTGTGGACTTCAACTCCCAGAATTCCTCAGCCAGCAAAGCTCAGCAAAGCTGGCTGAGGAATTCTGGGAGTTGAAGTCCACAAGTTTTAAAGTTGCCAAGGAAGTTGCCAAGGTTGGAGACCCCAGTGCTAGATGATGTCTCTGAATGATTTCCAATGCTTCTTCCCATATTTCTTTCCACTTTGTCAAAATTACCATCATGAATTAAGTTTTCAAGTGACTTGTTGGCTTTTTCCAGCTTGGAAAAAGCCAACAAATAAATAAACAAATTTATTTATTTGTTTATTTGTTTGTTTATTTATTTATCTCCTTCTCTTCCATTCTTTCTCAGCTTCTCTATAAATTCTCTTAACAATATGCAACTAGAAATTTATGGAAAACTATAAATAGGACCTTGTATTCTGCAAAAGTTGGCATTAGAAGCACACTGCCTTAATACTAGAGCTAGTATCCAGTCATCATGACTAGATATTCCTCAGACATTTGAAAATAATGAAAATAATCTGTATCCTTTATCCAAGCTAATAGCTATCCTTCTTTAGAAGATAATAAATTCTGTCTTTTTAATATATTCTAAATGAAGGAGTATTACTAGAAATACAACTTTTGTATATCATGAATTATTGTATATATTTTTCCCATTCTTTCTCTACTTCTGGTGAAGCAAAAATTCCCAGAGGTTATAAACTTAGTTGCCACTTTCCTTATCAGGCCTATGTCAGCATAATAGATTTGAGTGGTCTTTCTATAAATATAACTGTTGCTTCATAAGAATATTCTATAGAAACATATTCAGAAAGAGCAGATTATTATTACACTTTTACTTCATACATTTTAAAGAGACAGAAATTTTCTCTGTCAGAAATAGTTAGATTGATTTTGTATTACTTTCCCACCAAAATGAAATCAACACCTTTCTTTAAATGTTGTACACATATAGTTATTTCTCTGGACGCAAAATAGGACATAAACTATATCCTGATGGTTTTGGACTACAACTCCCCAAAGTCCTTGCCGTAACCTATGCTGGCTGATGAGTATTGAAGTGTTAATCATATTATATATTTTTGCTATAGAAAATTGGGGTAGGTGATTACTTTTTATTATTATTTTTGCTGTTGTTGTAGCAGCCCTCATCCGTCCACTATACGTCCACTATACGTCCACAGCCTTGTTAACTGTGCCAAATGAAATGGAGAACATCATTTTTAATTTTTAAAAAATCTTCTATGCTAACTTTGCTTTTCAATATACACTGTATCTTAAATTACACTTCAGGAAGCTTATTTCAGCTTTTTAGATGCTTATAAGGATTTCTATGGGGTATAAAACCCATTTATCAGATATAATGTTGAGGAACCCTGTATAGCTTATGGATAATGCCACCTTTGCAATATACTAGCTAAGCTCGAGGGTTTAATTTCTATATTGCATTGGATAAAGTATTTTCTTTTTTATTGGTCAATTAGCTGATTAAAGATACTGACCAAACATTCAATCTATCCTAATGGAATGCATAGTATTTAATTTAATTAGCATAATCCCTCCATTTCAGAGATGGGAGAGATGCAGTTAACAAAACCTTTTTCACATCTATTTCTGCATGAAAAATATACTAGTTTTTGCTAGCGATACTACATATTTGAAGAAGTTAATCCTCGGGAAAGGAATTTTGATTTCTGCTGCACTTCTTGCTGGCCAAGGATTAATCTACATAACATGTTTCCATTTCTTTTACCTGGATATAGTTTAGTATTTGAAACGGAAGTAATTCTTTTCAACAAACTAGGAACCACTCAGATAGTCAAGGCCTCTAGGAGTTCTTGTTTTTCAGATTCTAATGTCTCTCTCTTTCCTGTTTTGACATGTCATTTCTGCAGTGTGTTAAAATCTCAATGGCTTAATCGTGTAGATTTTTTATAGATAAAGGAAATAGAAGCCATAGAAAATCAGTTGCAATGCATAAACGTTGATGCCTTTTTTAAAAAAAAAATGAGCTTGTTGCCTTAGCCATTAGATAAACTGCTACCCAAATCTCATGTGTCCTAAATTTCTATAACACAAACCAGGTTGCCTAGTAAAATAGGGTTTAACCCAGTGCCCCTCATTGCTTAATAGCCCCTTAGGGAACAACAAATTGAAGCTACATAATTTTGAGCAAGGGAGTTCCATGGCATTGCAAACATGTTGGAAAATTCACTTGGGACTGAAAAAACTGGATGGAACTGAATGGGAGAATTGGCTGTCATTCTGCCAAATTACATTTCTGTTATTTACCTGGCTTTCAGATTAAAGTAACCAAGCAGATATATTTTTAAAAGAGGCATAACATGCAAATTGATTTTCATCCTCTTATTCCTTTAAAAAAATAGAATAATGATCATTATGATAATGAGGACTGAAACTAATCTTTTTGTTCAGCACTTAGATGCATGTTATTTTTTTAAAAAATCAGAAAACAGATTTCTGAGGAAAATAATCATTTTGTTTGCTGAATTAAGTATTTATATATTCAGTCTTGAAGTGATGATAGTATTTAAAGTTTTGTATACTGCTGTTCTTCTTGATTCCACTTCTTCATTTGTAAGTCAAAATCTTATTCTTTGTCACCATTGTGTACCATAAGCTTTAGCTTTGTGTTCTTTGAACTATGTCAAAACAAGTGTTTCATAATACAATATCTTTTAAAAATGTGAAGTTATTTTTTTTGTTTACTTTAATATGCTGTTAAAAAGGAACAAGAGCTGACCTTCTAGCCACGAGGAAGTAGTTCTTCTTCCTGTAATCTTAATACAGTAAAAGGAACGACGTGTGACTATTTTCCGCATGCAGTAGATGCAAATCATTATAATTTGAATCGAACAATAAGCTACCTCTATGTTTTGAGGTTGCCTATTAAATTAGTTACTAGAGGCAACTTACCGTAGTTTGTTTCCATCCGTAGTACTGGGGAATCTAATAGCTTAGGTCCTGGCAGTTGGGAACATGTAGATGATTATATCCTGGTATGTATTTAAGGTTAAAGTCCAAAAATCTGTGAAACAAAAGGCTGTTTTCTATTCATATTTAGCTAGAAACACCCAAACAGAGGCGGACCACCCACAGACTGACACTTAAGAGACTGCAAAGTGTTGAATTTGCTGAAAGTCAACTATGGAAATCAAGTTGTCAACAATCTGTTCAAAACTAAAAATGCATACAGTATATATGTACATAAATATATGGCACATTGATGCTAAAAAAAGTAACCAGTGACCAAGACAGAGATATATGGTCAGATACAATGCCACTTGGTTCCCTGTATCCTTTTCTTAGTCCTACTTCATATCTTCCCCTCAGAGCAGCGTACACTATTCTTCCATTAGGGAGGTTTCAAACCCCTAAATAAGAAGCAAAAACTGGATTTGAAGAATATTTGCAATGCATATACAGTACAGTGCAAAAATGATAGGCGGTTGGGCAAAAATGCTGTAAATTAAGAATACTTTCAGAAATAGGGATGTTCATAATTCATTTTTATCAATTAACAAAATGGAAAGTAAATGAACAGAAGAGAAATTCAAATCAAATCAATATTTGGTGTGACACCCTTTGCACAGTTTTTTAAGGAACTTGGCAAGGTTCCTTCAAGGTTGTTCCAAATATCTTGGAGAACTAACCACATATTTTCTGTGGATGTAGGCTGCCTCAAATCCTTCTATAATCCAGGGGTGTCAAACTCATGGCCTGCGGGCCAGATGCGTCACACGCTGGCCACCCCCACCCCCGGTTTAGCGAAAGGGGGAAAAGTCACAATACATCACATGTCAATAACTTGATGTTGTGAGTTTGACACCCCTGATGTAATCCCAAACAGTCTTGATGGCATTAGGGCTCTGTGGGGGCCAAACCATCACTTCCAGGACTTCTTGTTCTTCTTTATGCTGAAGATGGTTCTTAATGACATTGACTGTATGTTTGGGGCTGTTGTGCTGCTGCAGAATAAATTTGAGCCAATCACACACTTCCCTGATGGTATGACATGATGGATAAGTATATGCCTGTATTTCTCAGCATTGAGGCCACCAGTGATCCTGACCAAATCTCCAACTCCATTTGCAGAAATGCAGCCCCAAATTTGCAAGGAACCTCCACTATGCTTCACTGTTGCTTGCAGACACTCATTATTTTACCTCTCTCCATCCTTTCAGCAAACAAACTGCCTCCTGCTATAGCCAAATATTTCAAATTTTGACTCATCAGTCCAGAGCACCTGCTCTGGAGCACCTGCTGGCATTTTTCTGCATCCAAATTCCTATGTTTTCATGCATATTTGAGTCACTTAGTCTTGTTTCCATGTCAGAGGTATGACTTTTTTGTTGTAATTCTTTCATGAAGACCATTTCTGGCCAGACGTCTCTAGAAAGTAGAGTAATGTACCTGGTTTCTGCCTGTTTGTGCTCATGGCACTTCTGGACATCTTCCAGTGTCGAAGGGAAGTAGGCATGATGTGTCTTTCATCTGCTGCAAGTTTCCTTGGTTGCTCACTGCATCTACAATGTTGCCCGTTTCTTTGTGCTTCTTCAAAAGAGCTTGAACAGCACATCTTGAAACCCCAGTCTGCTTTGAAATCTTTGCCTGGTTGAGACCTCACTGATGAAGTCTAACTACCTTGTGTCTTGTTCATGTACTCAGTTCTTCCAAGGTATGAGACCTGTGAGATGAAACTGTCTTTCACAACCTCACCTAGCAGAGTTTGGCTGTTCCCCGGTTTTAAGCCTCCCACACAACTGTTTCTGTTTCAGTTAATGATTGTATTTGAACCTATATATGAAATTGACTATCATTATTACCACCTGCTTGGTATAATTGATTAATGATACCCCTGACTCTGATCCTACATAATCCCTGACTTTGTACAAGTGAAAGAATTGATGCTGTTTTGAAAGCATAGGATGGCCGCACCTAATATTGATTTGATTTGGATTTCTCTTCTGTTCATTTACTTTCCATTTTGTTAATTGATGAAAATAAATTATTAACACCTCTATTTCTGAAAGTGTCCTTAATTTATACCATTTTTGCACAACTGCTTATCCCTTTTGCACAAACACAATACAGAGTGTTATACAAAATATAAAGTACATAATATAAAGTGCCCCTTAGCATCGGGTTACATCTCAAAACAGAAATGAAAATAGGGAGATTTCCTTGACTATGCAAGTCTATACCAATAATTTGAAAAGAGGCACCAAAACCAGAATGAGTTATACTAAATTTATCCCAACCAGAACTTTCCTGAAACCATCAGGAGTTTAGAGGTACATCAAGGAAAACATGGAAGCACAGAGAAAATAAAACACATGCAGACTTCCAAATTCTATTTAGGAAAAAAATGTTTCAAAAAAATGTTGACGTCAGCAGAAAATCATCATAGTATTACATTTTGTGGAAAGATTGAATGAAAATATGGTGGAGGAAACAAGATTCTCCTCTTCAAGTATATACAATAATGTTAACATTCTTTATGACTGCTTAGCAGGAAAACTGAAAGCAGTCTATTATTCAAACCACAGATTTCCTACAAACCTTTAGATAGGCATTTTCTCATTGACTAGATGTACAGGTGCAGAATGGTCTAAACATGAGATATCTACCTTCAGGCACTTCATTTTTTACTTGTTTTTTGTTCTTAATGATTTGTGGTACTCTATGTGAATCCGATTTCCTTTTGTATTTCTCCTTCCTGTTCTGGAAAATGTATGTCCGTTTATAGCACATGTCACCACTTCTCATTTTATAAACAACCAGGGAGTGAATTCTTCAGAGGAAGATAAACGCAAGGCAATTTCAGAGTTGTGTGATTCCATGACTGAGGCTCTTGGGAGCGGATTTGTTTTGCCTTAGGCTGAGACATTGGCAAATGCTCCATGAGTTCTGTTCCTAACTTCTTCCTTCAAGGGCCCATAAATTTTGTGAAAGCAGTATTCAAAACCTCAGGGCTTTGGGAGGTAGGGTTCCATGGATGTGATATGGGACATCCATATAATATTGTGAATATACTGCAGCTCATACTGAGTTAAATTTCCTTACATTAGAGTATCTTTAAAGTATACTAGGCAGAGAAATGCTCCTGCATTAATTTGATACAAGACAACTTGTTTTAGAGTATCTTTCAAATGAGACACTATTTTCATAAAATTGTTAAATGTGGACAGTGGTGTATTTGAGTTATGAGACACTCAGTGTATATGTGTAACTGGGAAAGTCTTTCCCACATACATATATATAGAGCCATGGTGGTACAGTGGTTAGAATGCAGTATGATAGTCTAACTGTCTGACTGGCTCAAGGTTAATTCAGACTTCCATCCTTCCATCCAACAAGGATGCAGATTGTTGAGGACAATATGCTGACCCTGTAAACCACTTAGAGAGGGTTGTAAAGCACCATGAAGTGGTATATAAATCTAAGTGCTATTGCTATTCTTCCATTTGTCTATAGATTTGGTCTATCGATTCCTTGGCTTGCCAAGCTTCCTTCTGATCCTTCCCTTGGAGATTTTCAATAAGCACTGTACTCATAGCTGTTACGTGAGAAACTGTTGAAGAATTCTTCCTTCTCCTGTAGAACTTTAGATGAAATATTCACCCAATTTGTATCCCACAAATTTTGAATAGAATTAAGGACAATTGTTATTGTTATTATTTATTTATTTATTTAAATTTATTGCAGCTGTCTACTCCAATATACCCTGGATGGGTTACAAATATAAAAAGGCATTTGTACCCTATTTTAATTTATACATAATTCTAGAAGTTTTGGTAAAAATCCTATAAAGTAAGCTGCATTTAGTTATTTACTAACTGTTTCTAGGTTTCTGTTTTAATTTATTTTAGTTTGCCCTCAAAATAAAATGATAACCTCACAAAGAAGTTATTATTCTCATACTGTCAAACTTTGCTGTTTGAAGCAGTAATTTTTGGAGTGTTGCTGGGAGCTGCACCCAAATATTTTTTTGCATTTCTGCATTGCACTCAGGTTGGCAGTGCATTGCTTCTAGTTAAAAAAAATGCAGCAGACAAAGTTGACATTTTCAAAAATATTCCTGTTCCTTTCTTGGTTGGCTTCTTCCAGTTTCTTCTAAGAAAACTGTTCCACTTTTACCATAGAAATAAAAGATAGTTTGGCCCTAAATCTGGATTTTACTGCTCTTCTACATTTAAACTGAAGTTTTTTCTCCAATTTTCACCAATTCTGGAGAAATGAACGAGAGCTGTCTTTCTTTCATTGGCTTGAAAACATTTTTCCATGTGATCTGGTGCTAATAAATCAAAATTCCTAATTATGTGCACCAATTTAAATGTGAGCAAATGGAAGCACAATCTGAGAGCTTTCTGAAAGCTCAGCAAGTAATGGGAGGATTCTTAGACATAAACAACCAAAAGATAAGAGAGGAATTCATTAATAGCTTAATTTATAAATGGCATTGTAGCACAGGCTGCAAAAAGCTTGCCAACAGTATACAATGTATTCAAGATTTCCTCCTAATTTTCTAATAAATAAGTGCTAGATGTTTCTATCACAGTTTTCAAGAGTCTGTCCCCTAAATCTTTGCATTAAAATATGTTATTGAAGTTAGTGTAATTTTTGGTTCCTCAAGTATTGCCTGCTGTGAAAGGTTTTTCTACATAATTCCTCTTCAGAACTCCCAGATGTTCCCAGGAAGAAACTCCCAGAACTCCCAGAACTCCCAAGAAGAAAAAAATGGTGGTGTGACTTTGTGCCTGTTCTCTACAGATTTGGAACACCGGAAGATTCCATCTGATACCTGATTCTCTTCTGCATTTAGCTTCTCTAAGCATCTTATTTTATTATTTTATTATTTTATTAATTATTTTATTTTATTATTTTATTATTTTATTTTATTATTTTATTATTTTATTATTTTATTATTTTATTATTTTATTATTTTATTATTTTATTATTTTATTATTTTATTTTATTATTTTATTTTCTCACCTTTATTATTTTACAAATAACTCAAGCCAGCAAATCTATTCAATGCACTCTACTACTCCTCTTTTCCTCACAACAATATCCCCGTGAGGTGGGTTGGACTGACAGAGTGATTGGCCCAAATCATCAAAAACAGGAATAAAGCGTAGGAGAAGGGGACTAATTTTGTTTCTTTTGTTTCTTTTTTTTCCACAATAGCATGTTTTCCTATAAGGAAATGTATTTAATTATCTGGATTCTCTGTCATGGTCCTATCTCTAACAGCATTCCACCAGAAAAATATGCCCTCTCATTAAAAGGGTTCCCAAACCCCTTTTATTTGGTTTTCCATGGTATTTTGTTTTGTTTTAATATAGCATTATATTTTGTACGTGAGTGGCCTCCAACCTTTTGGGCACCAAGGACCAATGGAAAGAGGTTCTTCCTCAGACCAGAAGGAACATGGTTTTACATGCTGCCTGTATCCCATGGATGGGGCTTCACTTGTTTGCATGGCCCAGTTTCTGCATCCTGCAGACTGGTGCCAGTCCATGGACCTGTTGTAAACCATATACTGTATTAAATGCAATAGATCCTTAGAAAGGACCTGTAGGTGGACAAAAATGCCAAATCCAGTTTAAACATCTGGCTGACTATACAAACAACAATAATAAATCAAATTGTTGAGGCAGAAAGCTACCAACTATATTTTTAGGATAGGATACTATCCTTAAACCTTGAGCAAAGCCCCAATGGGATAATGTTTAATGTCATGGGAAAGAAACTATGTGTTTAATGTATGGCATGACTTAAAATTCTATTACAATTATTGTTGTCATGCTTATATCTGGAAGGCTAATTGTATGGGTCCATGCATTCCTGCTTTAGGAAAACTGATGGCCATCTCAGGGATGAGATGACAGAAAGCTATTAGAAAACAGAGGGTATGTGTCACAGGTTCAATCTGGGGCAGGTATCATCCCCACTAAATTTGGCCCTAAAAGAATACTCTGACCTAAAATAATAAGTTTGGAAAATAAACATTATTTTTTCATATGAATGGGGACCAATGGAGGAAGAGAAACATTGCAGGCAGAAATCTTAGGGCCACTATACCTTTACCTGATTTTTTCCCATATATAATATTGTAGGTGATGGTTCTCTGAATACAGTACTTTGGGCTACAGTAGTACAGCTCATTGTTTTAGCTACACAGTTAAACCACATTCATAGATTAGGGCTATTATAAATTATACTGCACTGAAGTGTTATCCAAAAGGCAGGTACGAGGGTGAGTCAAAAAGTAATGCCATTTTCTTTAGGACAGGTATAATTACCAACACAGGAACATGTAGCACTTCTTCACTGCAGTTTTCACTTCCTCGTCACTGGAATAATGTTTGCCTCTGAAACCCTCTTTCATGGGGCCAAAGAGATGATAGTCTGAAGGCGCTAAATCTGGTGAGTATGGAGGATTATTATTCCAGTGACGAGGAAGTGAAAACTGCAGTGAAGAAGTGGCTCAAAGAACAGTCAACAAAATTTTACGAGACAGGGATACATGCTCTCATTTCGAAGGTGGAACATTGCTATTGAGAGAAACGGTGACTATGTTGAGAAGTAGGGATGTGATCCACAGAGGACCAGCTTCATTTTGATGTATGCTACATGTTCCTGTGTTGGTAATTATACCTGTCCTAAAGAAAATGGCATTACGTTTTGACTCACCCTCGTATATAAAAAAAATTAAAAGAGCAATCTTATGACTTCTCTAACTTTTCTGAATTCCTGTGCTCATACATATAGATCTAATTACTGAGCAGGAAACAATTTCTAAAATAAAATATTTTTCATTAAAATAGGATTACAGCAAGGATAAAATTGAACAGTTAATGCTAAAAATACTTTTAGAGCTTTGTGCTATGGTTTCATGGTGGCTTTTGAATGATATATAAGGTTAGATATGACACTCTATGCAGCTTTAGATTACCCATCTGGCAATCATTTGTACCCATTCCCCTCCCCTTATAGAGAGACATAAAAAGGAATAATAAAACTAAAATTAATAGGGAGGTGGCTGCCGTTAATTAGCTCACATATCTGTTATGCATACTTCCTAGCCATTCTCTGAAAAGGAGCTTGGCTTTATGAATAATATAACATATTTTTAAAATTATAAAAATATAAATAGCATCCTCATTTAGTATATTTGCACAGGTATTAAATCTCAGTCTTTCAATAGTCTTCTGTTTCAAAGCCTGAAACCTGATTTTATTTATTTATTTTTATCCCACCTTTAATATTCTTATAAATAACTTGAGGTGGCAAATACACCTAATATTCTTTCCTCCTCCAATTTTCCCCACAATGACAGACCTGTGAGTTGGGCTGAGCTAAGAGAGAATGACTGGCCCAAGGTCACCCAGCTGGCTTTTATGACTAAGTGAAACTAGAACTCACAGACTCCTGGTTTTTCATGTTCGGATGTTAAGTAGGTTACAATTTTAACCAGACCACTGAATTCTGTTTCACAGGCTACAGAAATTCAACTTTTCCAATCTTATAAATCTCAGATGCCCTGCAAATATATTGAATTTCAGCCCCAGTTTTTCAATAACAATGATAGCAGAAGATATTGGGATCACAGTCAAATGCATGTAGGAGATAACAATTTGGAAAAGCTGGAGGGTTTTTTTTCAGTCAGAGGCATTGGTGTTATGAATCCATTTGCCCCCTTAAAAGTTGGCATCTTTGATTGAACAAAACTGCCCTGTCCTTGGAGCCCGTATCTCCGATTCTCCCCAACCAGCCGTATTGTTGAATTGGATAGGGACCATGTTATCCCCCAACTTGATAGCCTGTTAACAACGACGTGCAAATTTCAAGGGACAAAGAATAAAACCTGGCCAGAATGCAATCCACTCCTAAACAAAACAAATGTATTTTACAGAACACATTCTGTTTTAGAATTCATATAGGCTATTCACTGATGAATTGCATACAATGTGTGTGCTTCTGTAAATATAGCTAAAAGAAAAATGACACCTTTGATTTCTAAAACCAAGACTGAACATCTTTTGAAATAGTAGTCCTGAATTTAGTCACATAATTTGGCATCTCCTTGGGATTGTCTGATACTGTTATACTTTAGGTCATTTTTGCCCTGGATAGCTGCCACATGTAAGATTGTTTTTTCCTGTATCTCAACTTTGATAATACTCATGATTCTTAAATTCCTTACACTTTGTGCTTTTCCTAAAGTTTCCCTGTAGATATTCTTTCTTGACATTCATTTTCAATTCTGCATAAAATAAGTCTTCCAACAAAATTTTCTTTGAGAATGAACCACTGCTGGTAGTCAAGTGATCAAAAAATAGTAAAAAAAATGTCCACAGCAATCTAGCTCGCCCCAAATAAAATCAAGTCTGAATACTTTGTTAACTAACATTTTCAGATGAATGCAAATGTCTTATGAGTAAGACATTTCAAATAAAATTTCAAATAAAATCTTCGTAGATGATTCAGTGAAATTTATTGAAAATTTGAAGGAGTTATTGGGAGGTTTTATTTATGAACACATATGCATATGTCCCCTCTCTGTAGGTGCTACAAATATATGTGTGTAGGATGAGAATCTGTGACTTTCATATGTTGCTGAATTACAATAACAAGCCAGTACTAACAAAGTTGTAAACTTTATGTAGTGGAATATAGGTAGTCTTCAATTTAGGAGCACAATTGAGGCTAAGCAAGACATTTGTTAAGTGAATTTTGCCCTATTTTATGACCTTTCTTACCACAGTTGTTAAATGAATCACTGCAGTTGTTAAATTAGTAACACAGATGTTACTAAGTGAACCTGGCTTCCCCATTGACTTTGCTTATCAGAAGATTGCAAAAGGTGATCACATGACCCTGAGACACCGCAACCGTCATAAATGCATGACAGCTGCCAAGCATCCGAATTTTGATCACATGACCACAGGGATGCTACAACGGTCATGTGAAAAAGGGTCATAAGTTACTTTTTCAGTGCCTTCGTAACTTCAAACAATTGCTAAATGAAGGGTTTTTTAGTTGATATACCTCAGGGGTGTCAAACTGCATCACGCGCAGGCCACACCCACCCCAGCTCTGTGAATGGGAGAAATGTCCTGAAATGTCATGTGACAGCAATGTGACGTGACAAGTTTGACCGCCATGATATATCTGTATATAGAAAAACTAGAAGAAGTGATGCAAGATCAGGTAAAGTTAGAGAAGAAAAAAATCAGTTCTGAAAGGAGAAGACACGAGAAAGAAACTGAAAATAACCCTACCCTAGTCTGTTTGGTATAAAACAGAGCAGAGTGAAATTCTGGCAGGCTTTCAATATTCTGTGATTATACCATACAGCAGTAAAATAATCTTTCTGCTCTGTCTGTTTCTGACACAATGGTTCAGTAACGTCTGGATAGCCACAGATTTTCCTTTTCCTGTGTTAAAAGCTTTATCTCTCAATAGAAAGCAAAAAATATAGAATTGACCCATAAGATCATTTGAATGTAATAGCCAAGGTTAACTGGCTTTAATATTGAACTTCATGTAATTAGGGGGGGAAGTCATTCAAAAGTTTTTATACTTTCTTTTCCATTCCTGTTTCCAAAAGACTGCGGTGGGTACAGAAGAGGGGATCATGCTGCGAAGCAATGTGCTTCTCTTATATAAATGCTATAGAAGGATTACTGAGTATATAAGTGGAAAGCTGAAGATCTCAAACCTCATTTTCCAGAAGCTCTCTGGATCTGTCCCCAAATCTTGCTTTGGGCGAGTGGCTGAGTAATTCTCACTGACATCTAAGTTCCAGTGTGTCACGGTGTGAATATTGCCAGTTGTATGATATGCAGGGTGATGCATCTCTATCCTAATATTATGGTACATTCCAATACAAGCAGGACACGTGATGTGATCTTCTGCGCATGTGTGCATTCCTGATCCACCATTAATCTCTTCTGCCTTTGGCTCTGACCGGAGCGGTCACAATTTATTAGCAAGATGTAACTATTCATGATTTATTGTTTTTGTACCAAAATAAATATTTTCTATTAGACTTTTAATCTCAGCTTTATTTCTAAATGTCTAAATTCCAAGAAAAGATCCACATCGCTTCTATGAGATTTATTCTCACTTTAACACAGGGGAATCTCACTTGGAGTCCTCCTTTTCTAAGTTTGGTGCCTGAGAGAGATAAGAGTTCTCTGCTGCATTTCTGATAATTAAAAGTAAATAATTGAGATAATTACAATGATGGTATCTCCTGGCTCAATAGGCCAAAATTGTGTGACTAAAAGCCTAGGAAATTTCACTCCTAGGAAATATATCACTCACCAGATATAAACAAAATCAAAATTAGAAACAAGAAAGAAAAGAAAAGATAAAACGTATAAACATCTTTTTAATGTGAAATATCCAAAAGGCAAAAGAAAATGCAATACTGTGTAAATCACATAATGTTTTTTGGCTATTACAAACAGACCTGGCCATAAACAGAAACAAGGTAGAAAGTTCCAAATTAATGTTACAGATTAGAAGATTTCTCTGATGATAAAAATTTTCTTGAAAAAAAATTAGAATAGGGAGCTGAAATTTAAGCATCCGCTTCTTCAATTTATGCAATAGATCAGGCACATACACCGAAATATAAATCAAGAGCCTAGCAAAAGACTTACTTTTCTACTGAAATAGCATTTTTCAAAGCAGTTCTTTTACTTCATTTACCTGGAACTTTTCCAAGTTCCTGTTTAATTAGAGGCCATTTAGGAGATGGTGAAGTCACATTTTTGTTCAGATTTCTTTTTGGGCTTCTTTCCAATTCATTTAGCCTTTGTTCTTACAAAACCAAGTGTATTTATTATTTATTTATTTCTTCAATTTCTATATCTGCCTGTCTCAAAGCATGTTATTCAATATTTTCTATCCATAGCATGAGAATCTAACTTAGTATGTGATCAAGAGCTATATCCTATATTGCTAAAGCAGCCTGTTCTGAATATCAAAGTCAGGAGGGAGGAACTAATTATAATGAAACAATGGAACAACCTATGTTTAAAAATATTCCATAAAGTCCCCATTAATACACACTGACATCTCTTATGTCATCGATTGTCCTTATTAAAGGCTGGTAGATCATTGTAACAACATTCTGTTATAATTTGACAACATAGAATTTGAATTTATATATTTGGGGAGGGGGGAAACCACAGTTGTAATTGAACTTTCATACATTTCATCTCATCTTTCCTTATAAAAAAATAAAAAAGCATAAAACATACTTAATAGAAGGGAATTTACTTAAGAAACTATGCAAATCAGTGGATATAAATGCATAAAAATATAAAAATGCATATGAATATGTATGTCAATTTCACAAGCTGATAAGGAAATTGGTCTAAATAAAACTAGGAAAATTAGAAACAGTACAAAACTAAAATGGACGGACTCATCCATCCTAAAATAGTATACAATGTGCTAAGCATTTTATAGTCTGATGCAAATAATTATCCAGGTTTTTTTTTCCAATATAAATTGATTTTCCCTCCTCTACTTTTCTTTTTCCTTTGAGTAAATTCAGAAAACAACACTAAAAGCAACCATCACATTCCAGAAAGCCTCATGCCAAAGTCTATTCTTTAAGTATGTGCTTTAAAGCCCTGCTTTTCAACCATGGCAGTTTTAAGATGTGTGGACTTCAGCTCCCAGAATTCCCCAGCCAAAAGTTCACACATCTTAAAGTTGCCAAGTTTGAAAAACATGGCTTTAAAGCATCGAAAATACCGATGCCAATGTAGTGAAACACCAAAAAGGCCCTTCCCAAAGAGTAGTTATATTAAAATGTCTTCTGGGCATCCAGGTCCAAAGTTCAAATTGGCTAAGACCAAGCAAAACTCTAAAGGAATGGGGATTAATTAGGTTGGTTTTCATACCCAGGCAACTTTTCAGTGAGTTATTTGCCAAGATTTTTCTGTATTCTCTTTTGTCACATTACTTTAGTTGTCTGCTTTCTCCATTACCGGACAAATCAAGTCTGTGTCTTTGATGGCTTGCTTTGCTGAAGGTTTAAAAGGAATTACAGACTGAAGGAGGGCTGAGCTCCATTTGAAATCCACAGAGAAAAGACGCCAAATGTTTATATAACCACAGAGTCTTAAACAAATTTGTAGTTCAGCCATAGTACATTCATTGCTTATACAAACAGTGTTATTATTTTGTCAGATAAACCGCCCCTCTAATAGTGTACTTAATCTGTTCACATTACATGCTCTGAGACAATTAGAGTCTGTTCTTCTGTCAGTCCCCAGAATAATGTATAGTTGAATGGTTAATTATTCCTACTCCAGTCAGAGAGTCTTCAAAATAAGGCAGTCTTAATAGAAGCCATTTCCTCCTTATTACATTACCAAAGGTCAGGAAAATGGAGCAATGCTGGCCAAATTCCAGGATATGGGGTACATTTTGACTATGTACACCGAATGAGACAAGACATGATGGCAATAACAATAAATCAGAACTACCTCAACAGACCTTATTTTTCTGGGAATTGTATAATGGGGCTTATTTCCTGGTACATGTACTCAGGATAATATTAATACCAAATAACACACTGCCTATATACTTGAAGCCCTTCATTTAATATTATTTTCTGACTTATCTCTCAAAGGTAATTCACTTTTATTATCCCAATCTTACAGATGGGAGCACAGAAATATCCATACAGATGTGTCAGGGCAATTCCCAATGCATGTCCCTGACTCACCTAATATATAGTGTAAGCCACATACTGTATATCAATTGCTGCAGATGTCTCTTGTTCTGTTCAATTAATAATTTGATAATGTTTTTTGATAGGCGATTGACATGATTCCAGATATAAATGTTATCCCTACATTTCATTAAGCAAATTGTTTAAATCATTCATTCTAAGGGCAAATAAGATGAATGAATGCCAAGAGAACTGAAAGATGAAGAAAAATTGCTGAGAAAAATGTCACGGCCATCAATACGCTTAGGTGAACTCTGAAGGACTACAGAAGTTGTGCTTTATCCTATTCAAATCTTCACTTGAATGTGTCAGACTCCCACTGGGGAGATAATGGAGCACATACTAGACTTGCCCCTCTCTTTCTTTGACCTCCCCACCTTCATTGAAGAGGTTTGAGGGAGAGCATTTACTTGACGATAGGCAGTTTTTGCACAATATGGAATCTGGCATTATTATAGTCTTAGAGCTCAAGCCCTATTCTCTGCCCAGTTTGAAGTCCTCCATGCATTCAGAAGAATGTCCCAACAAGGTTTTTATAAAGCAGGAAAAGGGGGAGATGAAAACAGACCAATGAAAATGATATATGATTAGCAGTCTCCATGAAATGTTAACTATTCGCTGGAAAAAGAACAATGGTAAAATAAGGGGTGGGAGTGAATGAGTTTCTTAAACCACTTACATTTTGCTTATCTTGAAAATGTAGAAACTAGCTGGCCGGCTGGCTGAAATTTTGGGCATGAATACTCCTGTTAGACAATAAACATATACTACGATATGCTGTAGTTCTGTATTAAACTACTATACTACAAAAATATGTTTCATTAAAAATTTAACACAAGATGATTTATGCCCCTGTGACTGACTTTCTTTCTTTCTTTCTTTCTTTCTTTCTTTCTTTCTTTCTTTCTTTCTTTCTTTCTTTCTTTCTTTCTTTCTTTCTTTCTTTCTTTCTTTCTTTCTTTTTTCTTTCTTTCCTTCCTACCTTCCTTCTTTCTTTCTCTTCCTTCCTTCCTTCCTCCCTCCCTCCCTCCCTCCCTCCCTCCCTCCCTCCCTCCCTCCCTCCCTCTCTCTCTCTCTCTCTCTCTTTCTTTCTTTCTTTCTTTCTTTCTTTCTTTCTTTCTTTCTTTCTTTTTTCTTCTTTCCTTCAATGTAAGATAGAATATGCAGACTTATGCCTTTAGCAATGTCTGATTTAATTAGGGTGGGGCCTGACCTGCCCCAGGCAACTATAACTTATATTAAGGTGGGTATGTTAAAGCAAGTCCTTATTTTCTTTGGTGAAAATACAGGCATACAGGATATCTCCAAAACTGACTCTTGAGTTACATAAAGCATATGCCGTTCCCACAAATGAATGTTTAAAAAAACAGATGTCAAATCTATACAAGGGAATTCTTATTCAAAATTAGTTCAAACATAGCCAATTTATCAAATATTGAATGAGAGGCTTATATAGTCACAAGTATTTTGCTTAGAACACTTCTCTATGTGCCTTTTCTAAAAGTGTTTCTGAATCATCTAGAATTTTGCTTCCTTGGAGTGGCTTAGCATCAAATACTCCCTTCCTCTGATGATCTGATTAGATCAAATTACATGCTTCTTACTGCCCCTACAAGAAAATGCAGTTAGCCTACAATTAAATGTAAGTTGGTTTAAATTCTAAGATCTGCCTTCCCCTAAAAGTCTTACTTTTTTTTTCTTCCCCTTTTAAATTGCTATTTTTTAGGCTCCTTTCCAGCAACTAGGCCCCTGTAACAAGTCAAGACAGTGAACCTACGTTCCGGTTAGAATTGCTCTCTGACCATTTTTAGCATTTTTGACAGCTTGCTGAATATACAATATTGTCCTTGTAAGGAGACTGAATGGGAAATGGGTGTGATGTCATTCAAATTTATATAATACTAAAATATAATACTATAAGCGCACCAGCGTGCCTACCATCCCTGTCCTGCTGTCCCCATTTATTTTTACTCATTTCCTGTGTTCATGTCCATGTTTATACTTATACCTGTTATCTCGTACATGTTTGACAAACTAAATAATAATAAAAATAAAATAATAATCGAAGTTTTGATGCAGCCAGTAGCAAGTGGTACTTAAGGTGACCAGATTTTATTTTTTGTAAAGTGGGATACCATTGACCGGGGGGGGGGTTTCTAGGGGAGCAAGATGGGAGGGGTCCATCTCTTATAATGCAGCTTTGTGCACCCCCCCCAAAACACCCCCCTTCATCGCAGCCAGGGGTGGGTTCCTACTGGCGCAGGCTTATCTGTTCGTCCGACGTCTACTGGTTAGAAACAAAGAACACACAGAAATACTCTACGGAGAAAGGAAAAAAATGTGGCTGAAGCAAAAAAGCGAGAGAAAAGAAAAGCAATAATTCCACCCTCTCCCCCCCCCTTTGGGTTGCTACAAGTGAATAGGGAGGAAGGAATGGAACGTACCAATAACATTTAGGGGGGGACGAAGAAGACATTGTGACATCTCTGAGATGTCAGCTTCCGAGGAGGTCCTACATCATGCAGACAGGGGACAGCTCCTTAGGGAATGGCCTTCAAGAAGGGAGAAGCTTCGGGCGCTGCGGCTCAGTGTGCCTGGGGGAAAGTCCACCTTTCCTCCCCTCCTCCTCTATCAGGCGGGGTGGTATGTCCCGTTCCTGCCGGAGAGGGAGTCGGAGCCTGAGGAAAGCAGCAAAACTTTGAACAGCTGCAGCTTTCCACAGCGCCGTGGTGACAATGGCAACTGTTAGTGGTGTGTGATGAGTCCTGGCGAAGGCAGCCTCTTCCCTGCCCTACTTAGGAGGGATGGTTTTCAAAGGTTGGGGCATTTGAGACTGGCCTTTCGACTCTGCCAGGCAGGATTTCACCCCAAATTCAAATTTAAAAAGCGGGACTTTTTTGAAATGCCACGGGACGCGGGACAAATTATTAAAAAGTGGGACTGTCCCGCCAAAAGCGGGACGTCTGGTCACCTTAGTGGTACTGCAACTAGATTATGATTTAGTGAACATAGATCATAATCTAGTTGCAAAAAGAAGGCAAAGGAATTGAAAACGTTGTTTCGTTAATCTCTTTATTATCCTGACGCTAGAAAAAGTGTAGGATTGATATTAACTTTATTGCCTGTGGACTTTTGGAGAAAACTTCTCCTTGTTCAATATGATTACATTTAATTTATTTGGTTATCAGTTACAGAAAGAGCTACTCATAAGGAGCCGCTTTTGATGTCAGATAATATCCCAGAACTGGTGTTTTTTGTGGAATGTATAGCATGACTATATGTCAGAATTACTGCTTTTGTCTTGAAGGAAGAAGATCAAGATAGGAGTGCAATAAGACACACATAAAAAAACAGGGCTTTGATCACACTGTCACACCCGCCATCTTGGTCTCTCTCCCATCCGCTTGCCCTCCGTATATAGCCTGAAGTGCACAGTCCAATTAGCTAATGTGGAATATGTCTACTGGAATTTATGACATTTTTTTCATTAGCATTAGCTCTACTTGGTGTTAAATATCAGCAGATGGAGAGCAGAATCTCATTAAAATTCAAACTGGTTCACTTGCTCCAAACTATATGACTATCTATAGGGTACCACTGCAGAGTTTTCATTAAAAGCTATATAAATGGGGAAAAAGTTCTGATATGTTAAAAAAATAAGTTTAAAATTAGATTGCATAAATAAAATTGCAAATAAGATTGCTGTATAGACTTTGCTGATGTTTTGCAGACTTGGGATGAAGACTTCCAAACTTAATTCAGTATCAAATGTTTTAATCACATGTTTTTTCCAAAATACATGGAATGTAGCAGAATGTCAAGTTTGAAGAGAATTATAAAGGATGTGTCATATCGCAGATTTTAAAACATAATACTAGAAGCCTATAGCCAAAATTTAAGTTGATGCAAACCTATACAAATTATAGTATCACATCCCTATACGTTAGTTCCCCTAGGCCCGTGATGGCGAACCTATGGCACGGGTGCCACAAGTGGCATGCGGAGCCATATCAGTGGGCACGTGAGCTCAGGTCCAGCGCACATGTGCGCACCAGCCGGCTGATTTTCGGGCCTTCTGGGCCCACTGGGAGTCAGGAAACAGGCTGTTTACAGCCTCCAGAAGGGGTGGGGAAGGCCGTTTTCGCCCTCCCCAGGCTCCTAGAAGCCTGGAGAGAGCAAAAAATGGGCGTGCCATTGCATGCTGGGAGTGGGGGGGTCATACGCGCATGCGCGGGGGTGCATGGAATTATGGGTGTGGGCACGCACACACGTGATCCCACGCATCCCCCCCCTTTTTGGCACGCGAACCAAAAAAGGTTCGCCATCACTGCCCTAGGCCCATGATGGCGAACCTATGACACGTGTGCCAGACGTGGCACGCAGAGCCTTCTCTGTGGGCACGCATACCATCACCCGAGCCCAGCTCCAATCACATTTCTCCATCGTGTTTCAGTCAATCAATTCCAACTTCTCACAAAATAAAAAGATCTCGTGAAGTTGGAATTGATTGAGTGAACTTTTTCACTTGCGTGCTTCACAATGGGGGAGGTGGGGTCCTGTCCTCCTCCTGACGCCCATTACAACATGGAGCCACAATGCGACCCATGCAGCTCTTTCACCCCTCTGCTGCGGTTCCCTGTCACCCTATTACAGCAGAGGGATGAAAGAGCTGTTGTCCTTTCGTGATGGCGGCAATGGGCGGAGCCTTAGTGGCAGAAGCTTGCCTTTGTACGGCAACAGGATTCCGCCTTCATTGTGCTACATTTGCTGTTGCCGCCAGCAAAGAGGGCTGGGAGAGAATGGCGGGGCTATTCCTTTCCCAAGGGCCCAGGGAAAGTGGAATAAAAATAGGTGTGTGTGTGTGTGTGTGTGTGTGTGTGTGTGTGTGTGTGTGTGTGTGTGTGTGTGTAAATAACAGCCCAGGATAGCTTCAGCCACAAACAACAGCTGCTGTTATTTTTGCTGAGAGCTTCTAAACTACACAGCATTCTTTAATAAATACTAACAATAACGAACCATAATATACAGGATTAAAGGATGGAAGTGAAATCAGAGGAAGTGGGAAGGAAGGAAGGAGGGAGGGAGGGAGGGAAGGAAGGAAGGGTGAAATCAGAGGAGGAGGGAGGGCGGGGGAGGGAGGGAGGGAGGGAGGGAGGGAGGAAGGAAGGAAGGAAGGAAGGAAGGAAGGAAGGAAGGAAGGAAGGAAGGAAGGAAGGAAGGAAGGAAGGAAGGAAGGAAGGAAGGAGGATGTGATGGCCCTCCAGAGGGAGCACTACACTCCCATCATTCCTGAGTTGTGCTATTAAAGAAATCCAGTGCCACCAGGGAGAAGTCAAGTTGTGAAAGAGTGGTTGAAATTCCTCACAAAACCTCATTATTCTGGTTAAATTGCCATGTTGGCACTTTGTGATAAATAAGTGGGTTTTGGGTTGCAGATGGGGCACTCAGTCCCTAAAAGGTTTGCCATCACTGCCCTAGGCTCTGGTGGTCTCCTTTTCTAATATGATTCTAATTTTCACCTCATTTTTCCTTGTCTTTCCTGCTCAGTTCATACATCCCATTTCAAAATCCTAACCACAGTTC
Organism: Diadophis punctatus similis; assembly: GCA_023053685.1. Taxonomy (NCBI): domain Eukaryota; kingdom Metazoa; phylum Chordata; class Lepidosauria; order Squamata; family Dipsadidae; genus Diadophis; species Diadophis punctatus. The sequence continues at coordinate 26,941,399 of JALIGW010000005.1, read as the reverse complement.
TACATTTCTCTGAATCTATTTTCTCCCTCTTCCCTCATTGTCAAACAAAACACAATCTTGATACAGTATAAAATATAAGAAGGGATAATGTTCTGTAATTTTTTCCTTCCTTTAATCTTTACACATCCATTTCAATCTGGTTTTTTTCCCAAACCAAAGAATATTTGATACAGCAATGTGGTCCTTGTGGTGAAGAAAACATTGGTGCTGTTGTTGATTGTTCCAGAAAATAGTAAGTTATCGTGACAACTCTCAGTTGGATACTATATTCCCTTGCTATGAAGCTAAGCAGACTGATTTAGAGATATTCAGTGGATGAATTGATTTCTTCCTTCTAACCATCCTGTTCAGGGTTGGGTTCTGAATTCCTTTACTGCCAGTTTGCTCAGGGATGCGCCGTGTGGGTGCACGTGCATTTCGCACTGTGCGTGCGTTTTGCATGCGCGCATGCGCAGTACTTAAAAAAAGCTTCTGCACATGCACAGAAGCAAAAACCAAGATGGCGCCACCGCTGAGAAAACTGGCTCGGGGGCGTGGCAGGCCTGGGTCGCTGCTGGCTCCAGCGACCCAGGCCATCAAGTTACTACCGGTTCTATAGAACCGGTCCGAACCGGGAGGAACCCACCTCTGATCCTGTCCCATATATATGTCACCTACTGATCTATTCCTCCTTTCCTTTGTCAACAACTGAAAGATAAATAAAATCTATAAGAGGTCCTGAAAGGGTAGGAAATGCATTAGATTCTGACACTTTCTTCAGCTGACTACAGGAAATGTTTATGGGATTTTGTATTACTGTATGTCATAAAATGCTTTATGATAATTATGTCACAAAATATTTGATAAAATATGCCAAATTTCAATTCCACAGGAATCATGGGTTCCAGATTTTGGACACATACTGTAAGTCAGCCCGCTTGAAGTACCTTGGTTAAAAGGTTTTGTCCTATGATGATGAGTTTTAGTAGTATACAGATCACATTCTTTTCATTCCCTGCCATGCTGCCCTGAGATATCCCAGAATATGGATACCAGACTATGGTGTCCAACTCCAATTAAGTTCTCATTTCAAAATTAGATATCATTTCTGTGCTTATCAGTTTTAAACATGTGGAGATGTGAAGGAAACAAAGCCTTGGAGGAGTGGGAATGTGTTAGCAAGATAGAAACATATCAGTTACATTGCCATGTAAGTTTTGATAGCAGAACTGAAAGCATATTGAGAACTGAGAGTTTCAAGGTTGTCTCGATCAGAACACATTCCTTCTACTGTATGTTTCTATCTTGCTAACATGTTCCACTCCTCCAAGAAATTGTTTTCTTCACAGAGAGAACTTTTTGACACTAAGGAGAAGTTTCAATAACTGAGGCAGGAGTGAACCATTATCCTACTATGGGGAAAAACAGGAATTCTATGTATTGCTCAGTTTCAATCCTGATTTCCATCCTAAACCACACTTGCTATTTACTTTTTTAAAAACAGTGGTTTTTTTATTCAATTTGTCCTGTTGTACAGTATATTGTTGCTTCACTGAATCATTTACAAAAAGCAATGGAGGAAGGCTATTGAGTATGGCCAACATACGTGCATGAAGGAGGAAGCATCAGGCGTGTCTTCTTTTGCCTTCTTTCATCTAGATTGTTTTCTAAAGTGATTGTTCTTATATGTGTCCATGCCAAGTTGTTTTTCATTCTTCTAAACGTGCTTTAAAATGGATGTTGTAACTTAACCGTTGCTTTGCATTACAAGTGCAATGTCTGCAAAACATCCACTGATTTTTTCCCCTATTATTGTTATTATTCTCTGTGTTTCGGCACCAGTGTGTCTGTGCTGAACATTGTATCTGTTTGCCAGATTTGAAAAATAACTTAAAGTGATTAGTGTATTTTGCATTGTGTCTGCAACAAATTAATTGGCCTTATGGAACTGCTGAAGAAAATAAGTGCAAATGGCTATAGATATATGTATTTTTGCATACATACAGTATATACTATATATAACCATCAAGTGTTTTCCTTTTGCTATAAGCTTATTTATGTGGAACAGATAGACAAAGAAAGCAATGGTAAGCCAAAGAAATTAAAGGTTTGCAATAATATAAAGGGGGGGAACCTAATTTACAGTATCATTATCAATTATACTTTTTCATGTCTTTCTAACCATACAAGATTCTACTTCTACTATCTCCATAGATCACTTCATAGATTGCCATTTGTTGCTTAATCCTCTTATCTCTATGTCTGAGAATCTCATTAATTCCATCAAATGGCCATTTTCTTGATTATCCCATTCTTCTCAACCCAATCACTCTCAGATATCTGTTTTGCAGGTTGATCCTCATTCATTCATTCATTCATTCTGTAAAGCCAACCATATCAACAGATTTCTTTCATTCTGGTTACTTATTTTTTTGTATTCAATCCACATTTTATTTATTTATTTGTTTGTTTGTTTGGTGGTTTATTTATTTATTTATTTATTTATTCATTCATTCATTTGGTCATTTTTATATGCCGCCCCACTCCTGTAGGACTCAGGGCGGCGTACAACATAATACAAAACAATTTATTAAGAAAAATGACACAAATGATTAAAAGAATTACAAAAATTTAAAAACAAAAATACACCAACTTTCGCACATGGGGGGATTGATCTTATTCTCCCCCTGCCTGCCGGAAGAGCCATGTTTTCACAGCTTTACGGAAGGCCAGTAGGGTGGGGATAGTCCTGATCTCTGTGGGGAGTTGGTTCCAGAGAGATGGGGCTCCCACAGAGAAAGCTCTCCCCCGCGGTCCCACCAACCGACATTGTTTGGTTGATAGGACCTGGAAGAGACCAACTCTGTGGGACCTAACCAGTCGTAGGGAGGTATGCGGTAGGATGCGGTCCCGGAGGTAATCTGGCCCTGAGCCATGTAGGGCTTTAAAGGTTAAAACCAACATTTCTTTATCATCCATTTATTCTTGACCCTAACACATCTATGCGGTATTAATATTTAATATTTCATTGCAAGCTTTTGCCTCCTTTCAGTTAGAATTTTGCAAACACCTTCTTGAACACAAATCTGTAGTTTTTGCATTTAGTATTGCTCTCTGCTCTTTTACATAGGTAAATAATAACAATTGTCTCCCAATAACAGACGCAGATGCAGTCTTCATAGATGTTTAAACCTACTCCATTATAAAAACACACACACATGCATGCAATATTAATATTTTTTTTCCAGTTGCAGCATTTATAGTCAGCTCTGTTTTTCAGCATTTATTTACATAATATTTTTCTAACCCAGCACAACCCCCCAAAATGCTGTGATTGTGGGAAGTTATACAAAGCAAATGCAAACATAAAAACCAAAATATAAATAATAGAAAACCTAATTATAAACCTGAAATAAGATTCCGGATGAATTCCTGTAAAATATGCCATCACACAAACACTGGGGCTGAAAACATGCTGAAGCAAAACCACTTTAATTTGTTTCTGAAAGAGCGACAAATTTAAGGTTTTATGTATCTTTGAGGAAAGAAAAGACCTTCCACCTAACCCGCAGCCATGTTCTTTTCTCAATTGTATCCTCAGAGGCTCCCTCTAAATGGCCAAATTGGATGGGCAGTGCGTTCTGTACAACATTGATTGTTATAGTGTAATGTACTGTTACATAAGATATATAACTTTTCATATATTTTTATTTGGATGTTAACATTTACAGTGTTTCAATGCCACTCTTTCACAAATCATTATAATAACATAGAGGTCTCTAAAATACTGCTAGCACTCCTGTGCTTCCATTTCTTCCCAAACATTTTTTATTTTTAATTCCATTCACTCTGCTGGAGGCACATTCTTTAGTCCTTTCTACCTACTTCCAAAACATCTTTAAAAAACATTGAAGTCACCCACTCCACATTTTCTTGTCCTTTTTTTTAATGTCAACTGATTCTTGATATTTTTACTACATTCTTTGCAATTATTTTCCTCTCTGTAAATATTATGCAATATCTTTCAGTCTCATTCTTTGCAGCAATAATTTCTCTTACATACATTTTCCACATCCACAGCCATTTTATTGTTCTACCAAGAACAATTTTTCACATTCCCCATTAGCAAAACTCTCCACAATTCCATGACACCGGTAACATAATTCTTTTTTTTTTGCCTGACCCAAGCAGTTTCCACATTCACTTTCACCATTAAAGATCAATCTGTCTTCTAATATTTTTCTTATACAACATTCCAAATTCAGAACCTGTATCATGCTTATATATTTTACTAATTGTTTCAGTCTCTCATTGTAAACAATAAAATCAATAATCTTCCTAGATTTATGTTCAAATACTGTATTTACAACAACAAAGCATTTGGTAAGCAGATATTCACTAATCACAATTGTCATTTATTCTTAGGTATTCACATGGTCCATGCATGCACACTTTTGCACTTTCTCATCTTGTTTTCACCCATTTGTTCATGTCATCTAATGGAATATCATCCCCCCCACACATACATACATACATACAAACTACATGCCTTTAGAATGTTGCACAATTCTGACTCTTTTGTTGTCACCATTCACTGGAGCTTAACATGGAACTGTCACCAACTAAGAATAAACACCCCTAATACTGAAATGATGCAATTCATTCATTTGACATACATTTTTGCCCTTTTATTCATTATTAAACTTATACCTTCATTCTTTACATGTATTCATAAACATCGCTCCTCAAAATTATTCCAAAAATCCAACAAGTTATTTCCATCCTTATAACAAGAGTTTGATAAATCCTTGTTAGATTGTAATAAATCAAACCAAAGTTTTATATATACTGAATGCATTTAATTTCAATTTTGGAGGAAAAAGCAGCTTGTCTGGGCTGGATGGGAATATGTATGACTGCTGGGAATTAGGAAATTCTTAGCATACTAGGAAATTAAAAAAGAAAAAAAACACTAGATGGTAATAGCAAACTAACACCATTCTTTTACCAAGAACTGTGTTTGCACATGTCCAGCAAGTCATCAAGGAAACTTATCTTGACTTGAAGAAATAAATAAATATATGTCTTGTCTATATCTTGCCTAATTGGAGAACTGAAAATCTCAATCTACCGTATATACTCGAGTATAAGCCGAGTTTTTCAGCCCACTTTTTGGGCTGAAAAAAGCCGCCTCGGCTTATACTTGAGTCAGTGAAAAATTTGCCCGAAATGGAGGAGAAAAAGGGGTGGGGCCATGCCGCTGGGTGACGCTCGTGAATGGCCCGGTGCCCCTGTGAGTTTCCCCTCCCTCTGTGTCAGTTTGCCGCGCAGCGCGCACCGCACCATCCCCCCTCCTCACGTTCTAATGTAATGCAGGGCTGTCTTACGATTCCCTTTCCTCCCCCTCCTGCCGCTCTGCAACGATGTCCCACCTCCTCCTTGTTATGGCAAGCAGCCACATAGCGATGTCCCACCTCCTCTGGTACAGTGATCCAATGATAGGAATCACTGTGCCGTGTGTCATAGGAGGCGGGACATCGCTCCCGCGGCTGCACGGGACATCATCATCACAGCGGGACATCAGCATCATGAGGTGAGTGAAGTATTTCATTGAATACACCGGTATTGTGTGATAATAATCTTTTCCACTTACAGAGCTAGTTTACTGTTTTTCTTTGAAATAAATATTCAAAAACATTATTGGTATCTATTTTTATTTTTGAAATTTACCGGTAGCTGCTGCATTTCCCTCCCTAGGCTTATACTCGAGTCAATAACTTTTCCAGTTTTTTGTGGTAAAATTAGGTGCCTCGGCTTATATTCAGGTCGACCTATACTCAAGTATATACAGTATGTACTTTATTAAGTTTGGTAGTTTCTCCAGTTGGATTATAATGTCTTCAAGAATAGCAAGCACCTTTTTAATGATTTTTGATCAGGGCATGAAGAAAATGCTATGGCTACATATTCTATTTAGCTACCTTTTGTCTAATGTTTTTTTCTACAGCTATCTTAACTGGTAGCAATTGTCCATAGTAAATTACATAAATTACGAGTTAGTAGTTAGTCCTTGCTAGCTAATTTCTGATTTTATTTTTAAACAGAGGATACTGGGACTTCTCCAGCCTTCAGTTTTCCAAATGTTTAAAATACAGATCTCGGTTAACATATGAAAGGTCATACTGGCCGGAAAAGATAGGACATATTTTTCAATGTTGTCTGGTTGAGTAAGCTCCTTCTACAAATGTGAAGATATATTTATTGATTGATTTTTATTCATTTTAGAAAATTTATATAGCCGCCTACTTGCTCACAGCGACTTTAGGTGGCTTACAGACAACACAAACACAATGTAGAAAATAATAATAATAATAATAATAATAATAATAATAATAATAATAATAATAATAATAATAATAACAACAACAACAACAACAACAACAACAACAACAACAACAACAACAACAATAATAATAATAATAATAATAATAATAATAATAATAATAATAATAATAATAATAATAATAATAATAATAATAATAATAATAATAATAATAATAATAATAATAATAATAATAATAATTACATCCACGTAGTGACACTGATAGACTTTACCTGCCCAGAAAATCAGGTGGCAGAGGACTACTACAAGTAAAGCAAACAGTTGAAGAAGAAAAGCATGCATTGGCGGATTATTTAAAAGAAAGTCAAGAACATCTATTAATTGAAGTAAAGAACAAAAATCTACTGAAGGTCCAACAGACGAAACAAGAATACAGAAAAAATGTGATAAAATCAAGAATGGAGAGTTGGCAAAATAAAGCATTACATGGCCAATTTCTGGAAAAAATAAAAGACAAAGTGGACAGTGAAAAAACTTGGTTATGGTTAACATCTGGTACTTTAAAGAAAGAAACAGAATCATTGATCCTGGCCGCACAAGAACAGGCAATTCGTACAAATGCCATAAAGGCCAAAATTGATAAATCTTCAAATGATGCTAAATGCAGATTATGCAAGGAAGCTGATGAAACTGTAGCCCATGTGCTCAGCTGCTGCAAGAAAATCGCACAGACTGATTACAAATTACGACACAACTCTGTTGCACAAATGATCCACTGGAATTTATGCAAAAATTATAACATCCATACTGCTACAAACTGGTGGGAACACAAGCCTGAAAAAGTCACTGAAAATCAGATGGTCAAGATCTTGTGGGATTTTCGTATACAAACAGACAAGGTACTGGCGCATAATACACCAGACATCACGTTGGTCGAGAACAACAAGGTGACTATAATTGACATTGCAATACCAGGAGATAGCAAGGTCGATGAAAAGGAACACGAAAAAATTGCAAAATACCAGGACTTAAAAATTGAAATCCAACGATTATGGCACAAACCAGCAGTGGTAATTCCAGTAGTGATTGGAACACTGGGTGCTATCCCAAAAGCACTGGAATTACATTTAAAACAGCTCAAAATTGACAAAATCACCATCAGTCAAATGCAGAAAGCCGCACTGCTCGGTTCCGCACATATACTTCGAAAATACATTACGACTTCCTAGGCCCCTGGGTGGGGCTCGACTAGTAATCAATGCCAAATCCGGCGAAACAACTGGCCGCTGTGATACAATTGTATAATAATAATAATAATAATAATAATAATAATAATAATAATAATAATAATAATAATAATAATAATAATAATAATAATAATAATAATAATAATAATAATAATAATAATAATAATAATAATTATTATTATTATTATTATTATTATTATTATTATTATTATTATTATTATTATTATTATTATTATTATTATTATTATTATTATTTGAAGAGGTTATTTGAAGCGAATGCATGAACTTTGGAAACAACAATATCCAGATTCAAATGTTAGCGAACAACGACTAGCAGATCAAAGGCGATTTATTATACGAAATAATGTGTTCAGTGAAATTGAACTTGAGAAAATTCAGACAAATTGCCAAATTAAAAAAATAACACCACCAGTGGAAACAACAGAAACTCACAAAACAACTGAAGACATCACACTGGAGCTTCCAACAGAAGAAACTGTTAGTGGAGAAGTAATAGCACCACTACCAGAACCAGTCATGATTGAACCAATTGATGAACTAACTGAAAAACAAAAGGAATTGAAGGACAAAATCATGGAGCATGTACTGTCTAATGAGGAAAGGCAACGTTTACCATCATTAAAAACTGTGCCTAACAAAAACTTGGCACCTATAATGAGAATGGTTAATGCAGTACTTTCAACAATTGAATCGGCATCCATCTTAGAAACAAATCAGTTAATGTACAGTGCAGCTGCAATAGTCACTAATGAACTAGGTTTTAAAAACAAAGCACCTAGTCGCAAGGCAGAAAAAGCATCAAAACCAAAGTGGAAAATTCGACTGGAACAAAAAATAAAAAAACTCAGAACAGATGCTAGCAATTTAAAAAATATGAATGAACAACGGCTAAAAAATAGCAAGATCATGGATCAATTAGCCAGAAGATACAGGCTTGATACAAGGAAAATTGAAGAAGCACTTGAAATTGTAAAACAGCAAATAACAGCAATAGCCAGAAAAATTGAAAGATATGATGCAAGAATCATTCAGTACAAGCAAAATCAGCAATTTCGATCAGATCAAAGACGTTTCTACCAAAGCCTCAATGCAAATGACAATTTCAAAAGTGAAAAACCAGAAAAGCAAGCCACAGTTGAATTCTGGAAAGAACTGTGGGAAAATGCAAAGGATTACAATAAGGAAGCAAAGTGGATACAAGACTTTGAGAAAAGTGTTGGCAAGAAGCAAATGCAAGTATTAAAAATAACAACTGAGATGGTCAAAAATCGAGTAAAAAAAGTAAAGAACTGGACATCACCTGGAAATGACCAATTACATGGTTTCTGGCTCAAATATCTGACCAGTTTGCATGCAATATTGGCCAAGCAACTGAACGAAATGCTACAAAATGGTCAAATTGATGAATGGTTGACAACTGGAAAAACATACTTGATTCAGAAAGATGCAACTAAAGGAACAACACCTGGAAACTACAGACCAATAACATGCTTGCCAACAACCTTCAAATTACTCACCGGGATAATTGCAGATAACATAATGGATTATTTGGAAACAAATAACATCTTGCCAGTAGAGCAAAAAGGCAACAAAAGAAGGAGCAGGGGCACAAAAGATCAGCTCCTAATTGACAAAATGATACTAGAAAACTGTAAGAACAGAAAAACGAACTTGAATATGGTCTGGATTGATTACAAAAAGGCGTACGACTCACTGCCACACAGCTGGATCATCAAATGCTTAGAAACTATTGGCATCAGCAAAAATATTACATCATTCACTGAAAAAGCGATGAAACAATGGAGAACTGTGTTGGCAGTAGGGAATGAGAACTATGGAATGGTTAATATCAAGAGAGGAATTTTTCAGGGAGATTCACTTTCACCCCTCCTCTTCATCATCGCAATGATCCCACTATCAGTAATCTTAAAAAAAATGAAACTTGGATACCAAATAGCCAAAGACGCTGAAAAAATTTCACATTTATTGTATATGGATGATTTGAAACTGTATGGAAAGTCAGAAATAGAAATCCAATCACTGACCAACACAGTCCTAATATTCAGCACAGATATCTCAATGCAGTTTGGCATGGAAAAATGTGCCACTGTATCTATGAAAAGGGGCAAAATCACTACATGTGACGGAATTGAAATGCCCAATGGCCAATTAATTAAATGCAATCAAAATGAAGCCTATAAATATCTGGGCATTCTGCAGTTGGATAACATCAGACATGGAGAAGTGAAAACTATCATTAGAAGAGAGTACACCAACAGAGTTAGGAAAATTTTGAAATCTAAATTAAATGGTGGAAACACCATCAAGGCCATGAATACCTGGGCAATACCAGTCATAAGATACACGGCTGGTATAATTAACTGGACACAAGCTGATTTGGACATTTTGGACCGAAACACCAGAAAACTAATGACAATGCACTACAGTTTACATCCACGTAGTGACACTGATAGACTTTACCTGCCCAGAAAATCAGGTGGCAGAGGACTACTACAAGTAAAGCAAACAGTTGAAGAAGAAAAGCATGCATTGGCGGATTATTTAAAAGAAAGTCAAGAACATCTATTAATTGAAGTAAAGAACAAAAATCTACTGAAGGTCCAACAGACGAAACAAGAATACAGAAAAAATGTGATAAAATCAAGAATGGAGAGTTGGCAAAATAAAGCATTACATGGCCAATTTCTGGAAAAAATAAAAGACAAAGTGGACAGTGAAAAAACTTGGTTATGGTTAACATCTGGTACTTTAAAGAAAGAAACAGAATCATTGATCCTGGCCGCACAAGAACAGGCAATTCGTACAAATGCCATAAAGGCCAAAATTGATAAATCTTCAAATGATGCTAAATGCAGATTATGCAAGGAAGCTGATGAAACTGTAGCCCATGTGCTCAGCTGCTGCAAGAAAATTGCACAGACTGATTACAAATTACGACACAACTCTGTTGCACAAATGATCCACTGGAATTTATGCAAAAATTATAACATCCATACTGCTACAAACTGGTGGGAACACAAGCCTGAAAAAGTCACTGAAAATCAGATGGTCAAGATCTTGTGGGATTTTCGTATACAAACAGACAAGGTACTGGCGCATAATACACCAGACATCACGTTGGTCGAGAACAACAAGGTGACTATAATTGACATTGCAATACCAGGAGATAGCAAGGTCGATGAAAAGGAACACGAAAAAATTGCAAAATACCAGGACTTAAAAATTGAAATCCAACGATTATGGCACAAACCAGCAGTGGTAATTCCAGTAGTGATTGGAACACTGGGTGCTATCCCAAAAGCACTGGAATTACATTTAAAACAGCTCAAAATTGACAAAATCACCATCAGTCAAATGCAGAAAGCCGCACTGCTCGGTTCCGCACATATACTTCGAAAATACATTACGACTTCCTAGGCCCCTGGGTGGGGCTCGACTAGTAATCAATGCCAAATCCGGCGAAACAACTGGCCGCTGTGATACAATTGTATAATAATAATAATAATAATAATAATAATAATAATAATAATAATAATAATAATAATAATAATAATAATAATAATAATAATAATAATAATAATAATAATAATAATAATAATAATAATAATAATAATAACACCCCATCCCACAACACAGATTTAAACCAACAATTTAATGGGTTCCACCCAACTTCTGGGTTCCCCAAGCCCACTGGCAAAACCACGTCTTCAGGGCCTTACAAAAGAGTGTCAGAGTGGGGGCCAGTCTAATTTCTGGAAGGATAATGTTCCAAAGGGATATTTCTCTTTTTAGTTTTAACTTTTCTTTGCTTTGTTTCTAAACTAACAATATGTCTTAAAATATAGTATTGGGTCAAAACGCATTGACAAAACTCATTTCTGCCTGTTTTCCACCTTCTCTAACTTTTGGATTATGCAAGCATTAAAGATGCTTCACTAGATCAGTATAAATTTAGCCTTTGACACAATTAGCCTCTTTGGTAGATAGACTAATTAGACTCAGGACATTTACCTAGCTGGCAATTCACTTTACTGTTGTTGAGGACCAGGGGGGAATTTTTTGAGGTTGTTCAACTAAGCAGATTTCATTCATCAAAAAGAAAGAAACAAAAAGGAAAGGAACATAAATTGTTCACTCATACTGTTAAGACATATCTTTTCTAAAACAAGAACAACGGGTACTAGTATTAATATATTCTTTATTTTTTCCTTCCCCTCTGTATTTCTAAATTTGTAAGGACAATTGATTTTAAAAATATGGCATTCAGGATCATTGAAATCTGTTCACATCTTGATAGATGTTCACTCTTCAAGGATGGTGAAAATGCCAATGAACATGAATATTTTGTCATTCCTTTTTTCATTTTCACAGGAAATTTGTCCTCTGTCCTATGCAGTTACTTCTTTCCCAGAGCAAACAGCATCATTTAAACAAAGGTGAATGCACAAGGAATGTAAAGATGGTTAAACAAAAGCCAGTTTTATAATTTCTTCTGAAAGCCCAGTCCTGCTCACTAGCTCAGAAGATCTGTCCATTGATCCTGTTCATTTCTGGTGGGTCTTCTACTGCAGATTCTTCCTGCCCTGTTTCTTGATATACACCAAATCTTCAGGCCATCCTATCCAGTGGTGGGATTCAAATTTTTTACTACCGGTTCTGTGGGTGTGGCTTGGTGGGCATGGTGTGGCTTAGTGGGCATAGCAGAGGAAGGATACTGTAAAATCTCCATTCACAGCCCACTTCAGGGGAAGGTTACTGCAAAATCCCCATTTCCTCCTGATCAGCTGGGACTCAGCAGGCAGAGAATAGATGCGGGTAGGGCCAGTCAGAGGTGGTATTTACTGCTTCTCTGAAATACTCAAAATTTTCGCTACCGGTTCCCCAGAACTGGTCAGAACCTGCTGAAACCCACCTCTGATCCTATCCCATAACAACTCAAAAGGGGCGGGTTCCACTTACCTTTCGCTACTGGTGCGCATTGTGACGTCCCGCCACGCAATTATATTTCTGTGCATGCGCAGAAGAAAATTTGAAGCCGAAACACAGCTGAGAAGCCATCCAAACCAGGAAAAAAGTGCCGATTCTACTTCTGTGCACGCGCAGAAGGACATTTCAAGCTGAAAAAAGATGGCTGCGCGCACGGACCGGGAAAGACGGCACAGGAGCCATCACGGCTACATTGCATCATCAGTGGGCTGCTACTGGAGCGCCAGCACCGGACCGCACCGGTAGGAACCCACCCCTGAACTCAAAACTCCAAACCATCTCTTCCTCCAGTGTTTAACACTTCTGCTCTTTTTTCTTTGTGATGCAAATGTTCCTGATCCAGATGTTTTAATCAGACATAAAATTTCTTTTTGACTCAGTGACACTCAGCTATTTTTGGCACACAGGAGAAAAAAAAAACCTTTGAGACCATTATATCTTTTCAGATACCGAAGGCAACTCTCCAGCATAGGATATAGTGATCATATACAATTTCAGTACTTTCAGAGAGATATTAGACAAATGCATGAGAGTGAAGACTAATAATGGCAAGAATAGCCAAATGAATCTACTAAGCAGCGCTGCTGCCTTGTTTGATAGTATCTGAGCCAAATTGAAAATCAAAGCCACAAACCATGCCTTCCCTAAAATTATGTATTCTTATTTATTTAAACAGTTTAAATTCAGAACTGGCATTTTAACAGGTTACACAATAGAGATGAAAAATAAACCCACTTTTCCAAATAGTACAATCATAGCCTTGGGTCCCCACATGAATATATCAATGTTTATTCCAAAGGGTGTTTCAGTTGAAGATGCTGGCTTCTTACTAAAAATAAAATAAAATAATGAGATTTCCTCCTTTCTAGCCAAGTAGCACACACCTTATACAAGCATCTGCCTGCAGCGATGTATTTTTATATTTTAAAAAAACCTGCCAGGAACATGTTAATGGATATGGAAGAAATAAGTCATCTGCCACAGAGAAGATGAAAGGAAGGGAAAGAGTGAATTTCTAAAGTCATCAGTGAAATACTTTTTTGATGGGGTATCCCTGTTCACTTCTCAGCTTTCCTAATCCCTTTCTTTAGTTTCCCGACCCCAGAGCCCATTCTATCTTTTGAAACAATTGTACAATTCAAAATTAATGTGTACATTAATATGCACATAATTCAGAGATCTCTTCCTCGTGAATATGTTTAGCAATGCTTTCTTTCTGTGCCAGGATGTATTACAGCCAGGTATATTGTTTTGAGTTTATTTGGAATGACAACAAACAGAACCAATAATGTGAGTCATTGAAAGAGAATTTTCAGACTCAAAAACAAATATCTGCTTCTTAATTACTATGTTCTAGTCATTTTTTTAAAAACATTTGTATTATTACTTGTATTACTGTTTCATAAACATCTACAAAACATGACCATGCAGGTGGTTTCACTGTTGTGTAACTATGATAAATGCAGCTTTGTTTAGCAGATTTCAATCTAAACTAGACGATGAAAGGTCAAAGAAAATTTCAGCCATAGATTTATTGGATGGGAAAAATCACTTCCTTGAGAATAAGCAGTACCTGAGAATATTGTGAAGGAAATTTTCTTGAAATTAAGACCAGTTGCATTCAATGGAATATATTTCTGAGTTCAGAGATACATCAGATTTCTTTATTTAGTTTCCATTTTATTTTATTTATTTATTTTGCCAATCTCATATTAGATAATACATATAAGTATATACATAATTTGAATATATGAAATGGATAACAGTAAAAGGGAACATTAGGACAGGGATGGTAGGCACGCAGGTGCACTTATGCATGCCCCTTACAGACCTCTTAGGAATGGGGTAAGGTCAACAGTAGACAGTCTAAGGTTAAAATTTTGGGGGTTTGGGGATGAAACCACAGAGTCGGGTAGTGTATTCCAGGCATTGATCAGTCTGTTGCTGAAGTTGTATTTTCTGCAGTCGAGTTTGGAGCGGTTCACTTTAAATTTGTATCTATTGTGTGCTCGTGTATTGTGATTGAAGCTAAAGTAGCATTTATGATTTATAAATTTATGATTTATAAATCATAAATAGCATTTATGGGGCCATTTGTATGGGATTTCTACTTTCAGGGGATTATCATCACCTTGACATGGTAGGAAGGAGTCATTCTGAGGATTATGCCATCAGAATTGTGAACCATTGGTAGGAATACCATTGCCAGTATAGTCTACAAGGGACACTTTTATTAATCACTAAAGTTCCCTTGTGGACTTTTTACTGGAAAAAAATGTAGTTGTTATTTAGGGTTTGATAAGTAGAAAGGATAGATTATTGAGATTATTGAGGAAATAATGTAACCTTAGAGAAAGAGAGTAAAATATAGATGTACTTGTAACTGCTGTTAAGGTTAGAATCTGCTTTGTTATTTCTTTTCTTTTCTTTTCCTTCCCTATTTATTTCTTTGCACTTTTCTTCTCATTATATTTGTATATTTTCTTCTGTATCAGGGAGGGGGAGAAGTGAATAAGAGGAGGAGATTTTGGTGGGAAGAGGAGGAGACATCCAGAGTGTGAGAGGAGGAAGGAGGGGTTTTTTTTGGGGGGGAAGCTGGAGGATAAAGATAGGAAAGGATGCCTGGAAAAAAGGAGGCCTGAGAGGAAAGGAAAAGAGGCTTAAGGGGGAAATGGAGAAAGAATCCTGGGGAAAGGGAGAGGAGTGAAGGCAATAGGGGGGATAAGAGAGGCTTTTGTGGGACAAGCCTGAGGGAGAGAAGGATATAGGAGAGGAGAGGCTTCTTTGGGGCAAGCAGAGGAATCCATGAAGGAGCGGAGGCGGTGGAAGGACAGCCCAGCAGGCAATTCAAGAGAGAGAGAAGAGAGAGGGAGAGAAGGAAAGAGAGGGAGGAAGGAAGGAAGGAAGGAAGGAAGGAAGGAAGGAAGGAAGGAAGGAAGGAAGGAAGGAAGGAAGGAAGGAAGGCCGACCAGTCACATGAATACCATCTCATCACGTGACCCACCTGCTGGGAATGACCATCATGACACTACATGACCCAAGCCAGTAGAGGTGCCTGAATGAGGGACCGGTGTGGACTGGCAGCCATACCAAGAAGGCCAGGAGAACCCGGACTCCAGTGATCTACTACACTTCTTTCAAAATTTGCATTCTTATTCTCTTAATATTATTTAATAAAATATGATATACATAAAATAGCAAAGGAAGACGAAGTCAAGAAACATGCCAGTAGTGCTTGGTAGAGCAGCCACGAAAACCTTGGAAAAGATATTAAGATGCTGTGATGTATTTATACCTACAAAGTTTAGAATAGTGCAAGCAGCAGTATTACCTGTAATGCTCTATGGAGGTGAAAGTTGGACTTTGAAGAAGAAGGATAGGAAGAGTATTGATGCTTTTAAACTTTGGTGCTGAAGAAGATTCCTGAGAATATCGACAGCCAAGAAAACAAACAAATGGATCCGCAAACAAATCAACTTCGAGTTCTCACTCAAGGCACAAATTGAGGCTTAGATTTATGCATGTGGAAACATCTGTCTGACAGATAGCTGATTAACTGGGGTCACCAAAGGCATATTTCCAGGTGACCATTAAAAGGTAGCAAACAGATACAGAAAACTTAAACTCTTTGCTGACAACTAATGGTCACTGAATGATTGCAATCCAAATCTGATAGCTCTAAATTAAGACTGCCTTGCTAGAATGTGTTTGGAAGTGAAGTTGGTGAAGTTATCCATCACTGTTTTGAATCATGTTCTTTAGGAGAGAATTAAGAGTTCCAAATGTGACTTAAAATTTATGTTTCACAGAAAGGAAAGAATTAGTAAATAAATGTTATATAAACACTCATATAAACATGCAACTTCAGTGATTTAGAATATTATTTGTGCAAGAAACACAAACTGAAACTCAATATTCTAATGATTTTTAAGACTGTTGATAGTTGAATAAGAAATAACCCGGGAACTTATAGTTTACATCTGGAGAAAGAAATTCCGATTGTTTTCTTCTTTAGTTTTACAGGGAAGATGAAAATTAATTTGATCTTCATGACAGATGTGAACTACTAATTCAGATATGCCATTTGAAAGCTATACTCCAAATATAGTTTAAGGAGTTAAATATCTTGTCTAGTTATAAATGACTGGATAATAAAAAACATGATTAACATTCAATTGTTTGCACATTTACACAAATGAGGTCAGAGTTCTACAAAATAACTCTTCCAGTTTGCACTTTTAAAATTTTGATGCATTAGAATGAAATGCTAAATTAATATTTTATTATTTAAATTCAATAAGGATGGGTCCTGGCTTTGTCATGAGAAATGCATTTGCCCTTTCTCAATAATTCATATATCTTTTTTATATTTCCCCCCTAATCTCCCACCTATCACCGACTTAAAGCAAGCCAAAGTGGTTGGTGCCAAAATAGAAACAAAATTCTTGCACAAATCCATAAATTGCATGAC
The DNA here is from genome assembly GCA_023053685.1 of Diadophis punctatus similis. Lineage (NCBI taxonomy): Eukaryota > Metazoa > Chordata > Lepidosauria > Squamata > Dipsadidae > Diadophis > Diadophis punctatus. Next base: position 26,924,331 of record JALIGW010000005.1, on the reverse strand, counting down.
CATATGGTACCAAACTGCTTGTTGCTTTAGATTGTTATTTGCAAATTTGCAGCTGCTGTTATAAATCCTTCACTATATAAAAGAAGGGTGTACAAGAATGGCTGTTAGTAAATTATTTTGTTTCACAAAAAGTGATGGCTCCCGAAGAGAAAAAAAAAGCTACCGAAAATGAACATTCATTTGTCTTACTACTAATTACCCTTTATTTCAATCTTATCTGGAAGGTTTGCATCCAGTGTCAGGACACTGGAGCACCTTGTATTGAAGACATTCTCCACAGACTTCAAAGAAAAACTGATCTAGCCAAGGCGTGGAACAATATAGTAACTCTGGACTGAAAATACATCTGATTTCATCTTGTTTTTCTAGCTGCAATTTATACTCCCAGGAAGGAAATTAAAAATATACGAGCTTAACTAATCACTGGAAAACAAAGTGCTCCTTTCTTATTTGTTCCTTTCTTGCAATTGCAATGAACAATGCATAGGAAAAGCTCACATCCTTCATTCACACTTGCAGCCAAAATAATGTGTTTTGTTCTAATGTTACCCATTGGGAAAGTAATTGGGTTTTCCCTTTTTAAAATTTATGATCTCTTGGAAAGAAAAGTTTAGATTGTGGAAATGATAACCGTGCTCATGTATGTTTTCCAGCTCCTGTTTTCTCCTCTTATATTTAAAAGCATGGCATCTATCCAGTAACACCTGTACTTCATTCTCTCCTAGGAACAACTCAATCTGGGTACAAGCCATGACCTGGGAATTCTTCCATGTTCTCTCATGTGTTGCCCCTAAGGGTGAAATCCTAAGTAATAAAGAATGCATTGCTGAAAGGGGTTAGAATGGGAAAGTCATGTCTTTCTTTTTACATCTACATTTTTTCTACATCTAAACCTTTCTACATTCTACATCTACCATACATCTTTCTTTCTAAACATCCTGCCAGCAGAGCAGAAGAGGATGCTGTCTGAATTGCTAAAAAAGAGGCAGGGAAGGTGGGAAGAGGACGATCACACCCCATCCCAGCCCCATCCAGGCCATGATGCTATCAGTGCTCACAGTGTTAATCAGACTTAGTTCTGATCAATTTGAAAGTATTAGTGTGGTTCACACATAATGTTGTATGTTTGCTTTGGTCTTAGTATAGTGTGAACCCAACCACTATGTTTATACATTATGATTTAATGTGTTGTATGAAGCAAGCCAACTATGGCTAGATGATTATAGCACAGTGCGTGAACCAGCCACTTTAATCCAAAAGAAATTCAAAAAGTAATTCTTGTGATTTTGATGTAGCACAGATAAATCCAGCTTCATGTTAGCTCAGTTGAGTCATAGATGTTTCAGTTATTTACATCTCAGAAAATGATCACCACTCCAAGCTCCAAACTTAAAAAACAAATCTAAATAAGCTTCTTTATAACTACACTGATAGATTTTATCACTTTATTTACTAAGTAACATTTTCTGTACTTTGAGTGTCTTATCCCACATCATCATAAAGGCTTTGTACTAGGAAAAAAAAAGATGGCATTCTAAAGTTTAAACATATGTTTCGGTAGACATGATGTCTATTCTAATTTTGTACTTTGTATAGATTTAGAGATGAGTCTGTCAGTCAGTCTGTCTGTCTGTCCATCTGTCTTCTAATGAACCCAATACGCTGCTCTAAGTGATAAATTTTGATTCCCTGAAATTTTCAGAAATTGTAAGAAAGAAAAGAAGATCCATTAGCAGCTTAAAGTTGTTGCTTTTGCTGAAATGGATTTCCTTCTATTGTTATTAACTTCCGGCAAATGTATTATAATATCATATGAAAAATTCTTTATAAATACCAATATCTTTTCTCCCCACTTTGGGCGATTTCAGATAGAACTGTCTGGCTTCTCTGGAGCATGTGGAGAAATCTGATGAATGTTACAATTGTTTTGCAGACGGGAAGTGATCACATTATTAACACTCTCCAGAAGTGAGCAGTGATAAACTTTGGCATGGCTACAAACAGAAAAACTGGGCAGAAAGACACAGTTCTATAGAATATATTTGCAGCTCAAGAAAACCCACATGAACTTACAAAGCACCCTGATCAAATAAACTTCATCCTTTGCAGACTAGGAAACTGTTTTAGACCACATGTGCATTCATACAATACATACACCGTACATGCATGCATGCATGCATGCATGCATGCATATATACATACATACCACACACACACACACACACACACACACATTGTGCATAAGTATGATATGGCAAAGTAATAAAATGAAATAGTTTTGCTGAATAAATTTGTACTTGAAGTTTAATCTGTCCTAATAAATGAGTTGCAGTTACCATCTTGAATTTATATTCATATAATTTCCTGCCATTATTATGTCAAGATTTTGACAATTTAATTAAATACAACATAGAAGTAAATCAAAGAGGGTGGCCGTTTAGGTGTTCTTTCACTTTAACCTGAAATGTGATAGGAATACATTATTTTCTGTGTTTCTGATGGTGCAAATTAGTATGTAAAATGAATAATTACCTACATCCTGTGTTTTTTTTTAATTTCAAAAAAGTAGTTTAAATTGTATTTTAACTTTTAAAAAAAATGAAAATTGAATTAAAAAATGATTAGTTGATGAAATTCTCTGGTTTTACTTCACTGAAATGACCCACCTATTTTCCTCCAATCAAATGGATGCAGAAGCTGATAAAAATAGTATGATTTAATCTATCAATATTAAATTAGGGTGGATTTTGTTGTTGTTGGGTTGTTGTTTTGTTTTTGTTTTTGTTTTGTTCTTGGAAGAAACTTTAGAATCATCTTGTTAATATATACAGAAAATTAAATTCTCTCTGCCTTAAGAGATATTTTCTCCAAATTGGGTCAGCAGAGTTAGAATATTTGATTTGGCATTTTTAGTCTTTTTACTTCATAAATTTAGCCCATGCAGGGATAATCAACATCAGGAGATGTCATTAAATTTCTCCCATATTCCTCAGTCAGCAAGTTAGCTAGCCATAAGCAGCCTTAAGTGAGCTCCATGCATTAGCTTATATAATTCAGACAATTTTGGTAAGAATAACCAAACTGGATAACTGTTACAATACATATGAAATGTGTTACTGGTGGAATCTGTGCACAATTATTTTGGGGAGAAAAGTTCAATAGAATTCCTACATAAGGATCTTTTTTTTAAAAAAAAAATCTGCAATTGAAATTTTTTGCTGGTCAACAAAAATGTGCATGTGTTTATAGAAGTTGTATTTGTATATATATTCTTTGTTAACATACTCATACAAAATAACAAATATACTTTCTAGAATTTGGATGCTGAATGTATGTTCATTTTATCATGTTTTCTGTGTACTTATTACTTTTTGCTTTCAATTTGAATAAAGAACTAGTCATTGCTCCTTTAGAGTAAACTCTTCCAAAGATAACATTTGCAGAAACATGTACACACACAAACAGATTTGGAAAAAATTTCTTAATCAGGCACCTAATTTCAGGAAACTCACTCTAAGTGGTGTTTTTTTAAAACATTTTAATAAGCATGGGTAGGCTGCTGGGCAAATATAAATGGGTAGGAATAAGAAATAATTGTATGCATTGAAGGAAAGGATTCTATGCTTCCAAGGAGTTAAATCAGGATCAGAATGCTATAAAAGAAAGAAAGCGGTACAGTATCACATAGATTAACACTTATAAAGCCAATACATTTTAATAAACAATCCTAATAGGCCTGTTTGTTTAGTCCAGTGTAAGTCCATCATGGCTCAAGGTGTTAAGATGCTGGACTTGTCTGGAAAGCTGACAGCCTGAGCGCCATGCAATGGAGTGAGCTCCCATTACTTGCCCAGCTCCTACCCACCCAACAGTTTGAAGGCATGCAAATGTGAGTAGATAAATAAGTACCACTTCGTGGGAAAGGTAACAGCCTCGGTGTATAATCATGCTGGCCACATGACTACAGAAATGTCTATGGACAACTCGGCTAAGAAACGGAAATGAGCACTACGTCTTAAAGCTGGACACGACTGAACAGGAGATCCTTTTATCTTTACCTTTAAGTCCGAATGAATGCACTGATTCAATGAAAGATTTTGTGGTGAAAGAATATGAATAGAATTTTATTTTATTAAGTTATGAAACATCAAAATTTAAGAGCAGGTCACCAAGCAGATGAAATTTCAGGAAAACTCACACTTGACTCAAAGTAGATAAGTCTGAATTAGCTGCCCAGGGAACAAGAAGCAGACATTCCCTTATAAACCTCTTAATCTTACTGAAATAAGTCAAATTATATTAGCCTCCTCAAAAAGTATACACTAAGAATATTGACATGTGCAAAGAGAAACACTGAGGCAAATTAAGTTGGATGTACATCAAACTCTTGTTGGCACATTGTCCATCTCAGGTGGATCTAAAAACTCATACAGCTGCACATATAAAAGTCTTTTCCCCTCAACTGTCTAGTTTTGTGGACATTCTGTGGAAACCAACATCATTTGTTTGTTTGTTTGTTTGTTTGTTTGTTTGTTTGTTTGTTTGTTTGTTTGTTTATTACATTTGAGGAGCACCAATAGTAGATAGACACTCTTGACATATGTCTGGCTGAGACCCTTCTATATCATACAACTATAACAAGATGGATACTCACAGGGAAGAAGTCCAGTTAGTGTTTTTCTTTTCCATTAAAAAAATCTCTGAATAGGAAGTTACCAAAGAATTCATATTATGGGATTGTTTTTATGGCAAAATGCTCTGTGTTCTTTGATCATTCCAGATATGCTGCTTCAGAGGAAAATCTTGTATTGCTAACAAAGCTATAGGAGAGAGCTCACAGCTACTTTGCACATTTCCAAATTCTAATAACATGTGACAAGAAAACATTGTCAAAAGGTCTTTCACCATCAAGCAGTGTTTAAGTAAAGGTAGCATTGTCTTCCTTCACAACAACACAAAGAAATGCGTGTCCATATAGTTCCTCTTCACATTTAATGGCTGGTGGTTCAGAAAGCGTAACCTAGAACTGAGAAGAAGTTTTGCAATTTAAAACAACAACACATTTTTGCCTATGAACAGTATAAGGTCTACAGCGTGAGGGTGTTTGCTTCCTTTTGTGTTTGTTGCATAAGCTAGAAAACACAACCTGTCAGGCTAAATGAAGGTCTCCCATTGTCCTGGAGAAACATTCTTTTGCTGCTTTCCGGCTTAAAGAAAGCATTATATAGATTAAAGCATACACTGTAAGAAAAGCTGGATTCATAAAACAAATTGGAGGAGTGCAATCACTACTACATGAAATTAACGCCTACGTTAGATAATATTTTATTTCAAACTACAGTCACCCATTGTGAACATTTGTCAGCCCTGCAGCTTCACACTCTGTGTACCATTACAATACCCTGTGCAATAACTGGACAGAAGTTCACTTGGCTGGGACACTATAGGAGAATTTACAATTCTACCTAACCCCAGCCTGCCTTCAGATCTTTCCTTGTTCCATCATAATGTTTATCTTGATTTGCACATATGCTTTATTTCCTTTGTAAGGTTCCTCGTGTGCCTTTTTAAAAAGGTATTAAATTTAATTGTTGCAGGAAATGCTTTAGGCCTGTCTTTCAGAACCAGAATGGTTTCTGCATCAATAAGTCACCACTGGCTCATTAAAAACAAAGGCATTTATAATACGATTGCCTAAAAAATAAGAGGCACTAAGCAGATCAAAGGAGAAGGTAGCAGTCTATTTAAAAAAAAGGCTCCTGTGGATGCCTTCTGTCAATTTGTTTTGTGGAAACAATTCTGATCAGAGCATTTTTAGAAGGCATCACGCAGAAACAAGTGAGTTAGCACATGACAGAGTCTTAAACAAGGTGAATAACTATTGCAGGAATGAAAACCTCCAGACCACAGGCCATTGGGAACCGGATATTTAGTGATACCCAAAACACAGAGACCAGAATCCACATTTCTAATACCGTAGTAATAGTCCAAAGAAAAAAGAGAGAAAGAGGAATGTTTGATGTATTTACTGTCTACAGCAGGAGTGGGGAATTATGGCCCTTTTACAATCTGTGAACTTCAACTCCCAGAATTCATGAGGCAGCATGGCTGACTCAGGAATTCTGGGAGTTGAAGTCCACAGGTCATTAAAGGGGCCATAGTTCCCCATCCTTGGTCTACAGAGAAGCCCTATGCACCTCAAAAGTTAAAATGTATATGTCTGTCTATAGCAGTGTCTCTCAGCCTTGGCAACTTGTAGATGTGCAGACTTCAAGTCCCAGAAGTCCTCAGCGGTATTCTGGGACTTAAAATCCACAAAACGTAATGTTGTGAAAGTTGAGAAACATTGGTCTACAGCTGTCTGGGAGTTGAGTCATGGCAGTTGGACTTCTTTTACTTTTTGATATGAAATATTTTGCTGTGCCTAAAACCTTCTTTGAACTCCTTCTGGAAAGGCAAACTGGTATAGACTTCACTTGATGTGTTTTGGGCACATTTTTTCTTCATTCTTTCTCTTCTAGCTTCATCTTGCCTAATGAAAAACTCTTGAAAGATTGAGCACTTGCAACTGTTCTGTAAATTTTCAGTTGGCCTAATAAAAATATTGTCAGTGCAGGTCCTATCATTCTGCATTTGTTTCACACATTTACAACTTGTACTCCTGTAACTTGTTGCCTGTATCCTTACGATTTATATTAATATTGATTGTTTCCTAATTGCTTATTTGTACCCTATGACAATCATTAAGTGTTGTACCTCATGATTCTTGACAAATGTATCTTTTCTTTTATGTACACTGAGAGCATATGCACCAAAGACAAATTCCTTGTGTGTCCAAACACACTTGGCCAATAAAGAATTCTATTCTATTCTATTCTATTCTATTCTATTCTATTCTATTCTATTCTATTCTATTCTATTCTATTCTAGCTGTATAACATTGAGCTCAACATCTTTGCAAGAGCTTTGAGATATTTTTTTCTTTTAAAGGAAAAGCAATTTAGAAATGCTGAAATAAATAAATACTGTAACTCTGTAAGACTTGGAGGGCTGCTTATTTTCAAGCTATAGTGCTGTTCTTCATGAGCCTGAAGGTGTAAATAATCTTTTTACTCAATTGCTTCTGTTGAAGTTTATTTGAAAGATCAAAAGTGGTTGTGATCTTGATCTATCCCTCACCTTCTTACTTTAATAATACACTACAGTACATGATAAAGTTCTGCCACTTGAAGTCTATTTTTGTACAATGGTGTCTTCTAAAAAAAGAGTAGGATAAAATTATATGAGCAGCATGGCCTGAATGCACATAGTACTATCATTATGTTTGTTAATTCTCTTCTCAATTTATATGATCTAAACTTGAAAAATCTGTAAGCTATGATCAGCATATACTCTGTTACACTGGTAGAAAAAGCTTCTGCTATTTTAAGAACCTTTGGTCAAGACTTTTAAGATAAAATATTTGAAGAGGGGACTTCCTTAGTCTAATCTCCAGAGGTACACTTTCGTAGTACATTTTATTTCCTATCCTTGATTCTGGCTAGGATTAATTGAAACTATAGTCTTCAGTATCTAAAGGGAAAAAGTTGAGGAAAAAATCTTGAAACAGAGTAGTATAAGCTTAAAGGCAGGCTTTAAAGTATATTTTTAAATAATAATAATAATAATAATAATAATAATAATAATAATAATAATAATAATAATAATAATAATAATAATAATAATAATAATAATAATAATAATAATAATAATAATAATAATAATAATAATAATAATAATAATAATAATAATAATAATAATCCAGTGAGTTCATGCTGTTGGACACTTTGGAGAATTCTTCTCAGTTTCTCATACCTAGGATTAACTAAAGCAAAATAACATGTTGCTGTAGTGTATCAATAATAAATGTTTTGGAAAAAACTATATTTCATACTGAATAAATTACCCATCCCACAGCAAAGTAAGCCGTAAATCATTTTGCCATGATTTAAAGCAAGCAGAAAGTACCTCATGAATTTGGAGCTGTTCAAAATTAGGGAAAGAGATCAGAAAACGGAAAGCTTTGCAGACTGAAGAGTAGCTGTCATCTAGCTTCAGTCAATTGGCTTTCAACGTTGCTGTTGACAGGCATCTTACAATCTCTCTGATTTTGAATTTTTTTTTTAAAAAAAAAGATAAAATACAGATCACTACTGATGTTCTCATTTGTCTGGAAATTCCACATTGGTTGCAGCACTTAGAGAGGCCTCTTTGTGGATTCGGCATTTACCACACTGAAAAATTTCTTTTCTGTGTGGTCAGAAGAGGAAAGGAACCAATCCTCTAAGATTCCCACATGTGCTTCCTTTTAAAATGATGCTTCCCTGAAGAAAAGATTTTCAGTGTGGGCGAAACCATCTCCATCGCACACAAGCAATTCCAAACAACCTTGACCTTTGTTTTTCAAAAGGGTGCCACAGTGAAAGATCTTTCACTCCTGTTCCAGTGACAGGAGCTTACGCCTCATGCAAACTCTGGTTTCAGTGTCTCTAAGTATTTGTCTTTAGCTAACCACAAAGGCTCATGGAATTCCTGTAGTTTTCCATGTTCCTAGAGCTCAATATGCTTTCAATTATTTTTCTGGCAGAGTTGAAGAAAGGGGTTTTTGATAGTCTAAGGTCCTTATGTCAGCAACATATAAATGTGTCTTTTAGATTGATAGGACTGCCTCATTCTTACTGACAGTTTGTAGTCATTTTTTAAAATAAAAAGCTAGGCCTTCTTCTGACAGTATGCCCCTTATTTTGGCTCAATATTCCTGAGCGCCTTCCTCCACATTCCATGGAGGGAGTCAACATGAGTTAAAATGGGACTAAATATTTATTTATTCTTGAGCCATAAGACAAAGGAGAATCATATAATAATGAGAAAAGTCACAAAAAAGTTGAGTGATAGTCTTATGAACTCCAACTTAATGAACAACGAGTCTATTGAAACAAATATCAAGAAGAACATTTTAAATATATGTAAGCTGCTATTCTGATAATTATGATTAAAGAAGATTGACGGCTGTTTCTTTCAGAATGTAATAAACTCTATATATTGCATAGATGCTTGTATATTCTAGCCTTTGGGCTCCTATTAAATTTCTGGTTTGAAACTTTTATGCCTAGCGTTTAGTCAGCTTTTAGATCACAAATGCCTCACAATTCATGTTCATGTAAATACAAAATAAAGGCTATGCATTCACCATCATTTAACGTCAAAACCTTTGATAAACCTGGATTCTGCTGGTCCAGAATCAATCAATTCTCCCTCCAGTTGACCAATAAGGGAATTCAAAGCTATGATTCCGAACTTCCATAGCTTCCAGAGTTAAAAGAAATAAATAAAAAGCTTGTCCTCACTCCATACAATAGAGCAGAGGTCTTCAAATGTGGCAACTTTAAGACTTGTGGACTTCAACTCCCAGAATTCTCCAGCCAGCTATGCTGGCTGGAGAATTCTGGGAGTTGAAGTCCACAAGTCTTAAAATTGCCAAGTTTGGGGACCCATGCAATAGAGAAATATTGATTCAGGTTTCCAAATGTACCCACATAATAGAGATAGGCAACTCTTGGGCTGATCCATCCTTGGTAAAAGTGTAGGAGGAAATCCAAGGGAATGCCAGTATGATGAGTGTGAAGACTTTCTCTGTGCATGTGTGTGTGTGAAAGTCTACACACAGCAACACACATAGACACACACAGACACACACACACGTGTGTGTGTTTGTGTGTGTGTGTTTCCCAGTGTTGTTTTTAAGAATAAGGCTGAGAACAGCATCCATACATTATATCTACCACATATAATGAGAAACTACCACAAACTGCCTATAACCTTAATATTGTATATTCTGAACCAAATGCTGTAGAACAAGAAGCCTCTGTGTGAACCACCCCCCCACCAAAGATCGCATTAAAAAAGAAAAACCAACAACTGCATTAAATAAAGCCAATCCTACTTCCTCCCATTTCTCTCAGAATCATTCCTCCCTTTCAGCCTCTTTGGTTTCCCTTATTTTGTCCTGCTACGTAAAAAAGAGAATTTCAGTATCCGCATTAGTGAGAAAAGCAGAGTCTCTATGCAAACACTGAAAGTAAAGAATGTCTTGGAAATAAAAAGCACCTTGATTGGTTTGCAATCTTACGCTCCAGGAAGAATCAGAGCAGCTGACGTAAGGGAGTTCCTAGGCTTAACACAAAAAAGAAGGAACTGCAAAGTGGATTAAAAAATTAATCTAACTGTTTGGATTATTATGCTTCCAAATACAAGGAAAGAGCTTGAGAAATTGCTTTCAGGTATCGTGTTTACTAAAATTGCTTTCCTGTATCACGTTTACTGAAATGCACAGTTATTATCACCTACTTGAGGTAACTGGAGATAGACTGAGGAGTCTGTAACATTAGAATTATTGATGGAACAGTGAGTGAAACGCAGAGCATACAGTAGATGTGTTCTGATTCACAGGTGCATGCAGGCATCCATCCTGCAGACTGATTATACTCTTAATTGCACAATGTGGATGTCTCTGCCTTAAGTATCAAGATTAGAGTAGTTTATTAAGCATCAAAACAAATCAATGCCACAGGAGTTTCAGGGCTCCATTTCCATTTAAAAAGAACCTTCAATACTACCAATTTTGTAACATCCGTTTTGTTCCTCTGTAAAGAACAAAAAGGTATTTGATTCAAACATCTTCTAAGCCAAATATGGGAGCATTTTAATTATCATTATGTTGAAGAAGAAGAAGAAGAAGAAGAAGAAGAAGAAGAAGAAGAAGAAGAAGAAGAAGAAGAAGAAGAAGAAGAAGAAGAAGAAGAAGAAGAAGAAGAAGAAGAAGAAGATCATCCGCAGACATGGGGTGTGTTTCCACCAGTACACTGATGACACCCAGCTGTACATCACCACCCCGTCTGACTTCAGTGAGGCAGTTGATGTAATCTGCCGGTGCCTGGACGACATTAGGATTTGGATGGGGAGGAACAGACTCAGACTTAATCCCGACAAGACTGAGTGGCTTTGGATACTGCCTCCTAAGGACTATGACAACTGTCCCTCCTTGGCGTTCGAGGGAGCAAAACTGACCCCCTCGGATCTGGTCCGCAACTTGGGGGTCCTCCTAGATCCACAGCTAAAATTGGATCACCATCTTTCTGCTGTGGCTAGGGGGGCCTTTGCACAGGTTCACCTGGTGCACCAGTTGCGGCCATACTTGGAGAAGGAGGCTCTACTCACGGTCACTCATGCCCTTGTCACCTCGCGCTTGGACTACTGCAACGCGCTCTACATGGGGCTACCCTTGAAGAGTATCCGGATACTTCAGCTGGTGCAAAATGCGGCTGCGTGTGCTGTGGTGGGTGTGCCAAGGTACACCCACGTGACACCTATACTCCGCCAGCTGCATTGGTTGCCCATCGGTCTCCGGGTCCAATTCAAGGTGTTGATCACCATCTTTAAAGCCCTCCATGGCTTAGGACCAGGTTATCTCCGGGACCGCATTCTGCCACACACTTCCCTCCGACCGGTTAGGGCCCACAGAGTTGGCCTCCTCCAGGTCCCGTCGGCCAAGCAATGCCGCCTGGCGGGCCCTAGGGGGAGAGCCTTCTCTGTGGCAGGCCCCGCGCTCTGGAACCAACTTCCCCCAGAGACCCGAACTATCCCCACTCTGCTGGCCTTCTGGAAAGCTGTCAAGACATGGCTTTTCCTGCAGGCTGGGTGTAGAGCTTAATCCACTCGAGCTCACCCCAAGTATGTACGGTTGTTGAATGAGTATTGGATGATTTTAAATATTGTGTTTTTTAATTTTTATATCTGTTTTTTAAATGTAATATTTATGAATTGGTGTCTTGTATTTTCTCTGTTGTACGCCGCCCTGAGTCCTTCGGGAGTTGGGCGGCATATAAGAACACCATAATAAATAAATAAATAAATAAATAAATAAATAAATAAATAAATAAATAAATAAATAAATAAATAAATAAATAAATAAATAAATAAATAAAAGAAGAAGAAGAAGAAGAAGAAGAAGAAGAAGAAGAAGAAGAAGAAGAAGAAGAAGAAGAAGAAGAAGAAAGAAGAAGGAAGAAGAAGAAGAAGAAGAAGAAGAAGAAGAAGAAGAAGAAGAAGAAGAAGAAGAAGAAGAAGGAAGAAGAAGGAGGAGGAGGAGGAGGAGGAGGAGGAGGAGAGGAGGAGGAGGAGGAGAAAAAGAAGAAAAAGAAGAAAAAGAAGAAAAAGAAGAAAAAGAAGAAAAAGAAGAAGAAACAATAAATATATCTTGCATATATTTTTCCTTATGCATTCCTAATTTAACTTACTTAATCAAAGATGCTGCTTGGTGATGCAAATATAGAATTTTGGAACAGATGTGCTGAAAGGTAATTGGTTCTAAACCTTCTCTAATAAGGTCATCTAGTTACTTCATCACTACAGCCAAACTAGAAATATCCAAGGGATTTAATACTATAGTTTTGAGTCCTTTTAAAAGCTTTTTATACTTTTCTATTTAATGACAACCTCAGAACTATTTTTTGCATTATAAATGCCAAATCCTGTATTACTTTGTCAGACAAAATTAACTGTAGCCGACCATGCTTCCTTTGTCTGCTTGCAACTCCCCCTCCACAAACAATGCATTGTTTTCACTATATCCAGACCATTCTCAACAATTTAGACTTAATTATAAATTTATAATGTGACTCAATTTGACACAACACAGAACTGCTACCAAATTATGAGGATGGCTCAATCTCCAACCACTTTTGAATGTGCTCTGACATTGTGCACGATTGCAAAAATGCTATTTCCTTGATCCCACGTGATACTTGTGAATATGCTCAGAATTTTCATTTAAACTCTGGAATTGGTTAAATCAGCTGGTTTACCAAAAGAATATATTGAGCTCCCTCTCTTATACATGATCATGGTTTTTCTTTGGAACAATAAAGCAATCAATGCAAAAAGGAGAAGGGAACAGCATGGTGAGAGTAGGCTCTGTGTGAAAAAAATTGTTTCTATTGTAAAAAAAAATAAAGGTACAAAATTATTTATTGATTGAATTTATATTCAATTTCAGTATTGGGATGCTTGACAATATAAGAGTTATGAAAAGAAAACAAATAAACAAGGCATTCATGATAACATTAATACAAAACAACACAAAGAATAAAAATATACAAAAGAAAATGGCAACGACAATACCCCAGAACAGTAAAAATAAAAAGCAAAAGGTGGAGTTAGCAAAAATTGGTAGAATGATCTCTGGAAAAGCTCAATTTTAGTAACCTGCTGAAAGTCACCAAGGAAGGGACTATACTTCTCTCCCCAGGAACATCACCATCACTGAGATGCAGGACTTTCTATGTTTTATTCCCTTTTGATGTGTAGGACCATGGAGAATTTCTGCCTTGGTGCTCCAGTAGGCCAAAGCGGATTTGGAAGAGGTGGTCCAGCAGGTATCCACATGCCAAGCCAAAAAGGGTTTTATGGGTAAAAACCAGCCCTTGTACCCAGAACTTCAATAGAGGGACTGACCCAAAGTCCCCCAGTTGGCTTTTATTCCTAGCAAGCAAAATAGTAGACTGTAAATTGCAACCTACAACTCTCTCATTCTAATGGCTGCAAAATATCCAAATAGGTTTTTAGTGTTGAGGGAATTTAAAGAACAGGGACAGACTGTTACTGTTTCTCAACTAATTTTGAAAAAGATTGGGCACAAGACCCTGAAACGAATGAGGCATCAATAGAACATTGCTTCTGATAAGAAATTGTGCCTCTTCCAAGCGGTATATTATGTTTCCATTTGCTACTCAATCATTCCAGCCTATCAGTTAATTCAGATACTTTCTTAAAGAAATATTCACTGGTATTTCAAAGTTGAAAGACTGTTTAATCATTCACGGTCCAATTTGGAAGCTGGTTCACCTATATCCAATGTACCTAATGGAGAGGTTGAAATCACTGAAATTATAAATGTGCCTCGGAGAGAAACCTGAGCCAAGCAAAGGATATGATGCTTGTAGGATAAGGAATAAAACCATTCTTGGTTTCAAGTATGTCCTGGGTAAAAATCATGCCACACTAGCCTTTTACATTTTTTTGCAGAGTATTAATATGGATGTGGAAGGAGGTGATTTAAGACAGAGTTGATAAAAATTTAGACAGATTTAGGAGATTCAAGATTGTTGCAGCAAACTAAACAATGTGGGGGCAAGTAACAGGCAAGGAGGCAAAACTAGTTAAAGAGCAGAAAACAGACCCCTGGAATAAATAGCTGGGACTTGCACTGGAGAATTGTACCCAATGGAATTGTGTACAATTGTGTTCCCAATGGAATTGTGTGCAAACTGGAATTAAGGAGAAACTTCCTAACAGTAAGGACAATTAACCAGTGAAAAGGCTTGCCTTCAGAAGTTGTAGGTGCTTGCATCACTGGAGATTTTTAGGAAGGGACAGGAGTCAGCTATTTGTCTGAAATGGTATAGGATCTCCTGCTTGAGCAGGAAGCTGGACTAGAAAACCTCTAGAAGTCCCTTCTTTCCAGCTCTATTCTGTTTCTATGGTTCAATCCAGCAGCAGGTTGCTTCCTTACCAGTGCCAGTGCGCTGAGCGCTCATCTCCACATTTTGGATGTGGGCATGCTCGCTACGCATGTGTGCCCCCTCGCACAATTTTGCTTCTGCGCATGCGTGGAAGCAAAATCACACCAAAATCTCGTGAGGGATGCACGTGTGTGAAATTTCAGCGCGATTTTGCTTCCGCGCATGCGCAGAAGAAAAATCTCACCAAAATATCTCTCTCATGCGCGCGTCCCCTTGCGAGATTTATGCACGCCCCTTACTGACCTCTTAGGAATCAGGTGAGGTCAACAGTGGACAGTCTAAGGTTAAAGTTTTGGGGGTTTGGTGACGAAACCACAGAGTCAGGTAGTGAGTTCAGGACATTTACCACTCTGTTGCTAAAGTCATATTTTCTACAGTCAAGTTTGGAGCGGTTTACTTTGAGTTTGTATCTGTTGTGTGCTCGTGTATTGTTGTGGTTAGTTATTATTATAGTTAGTTAGTTATTCGTGGATGCACTTTGCTAGTATTCTATCTGTCTAAGTAGTGGCTGTCATAGTGTTTTCACTGAAGAAAATAATACCCTAATCAAGGAATTACCAAGCAAAAAACCATAACCTCCCCCAAAAAACTGACAAAGCAAGCTACCATATACAAACAAGGAGAAAATCTCATGTTCACTTGTACTAATGATGATACCTAGTTGGATAATGAAATATCTGCAAGCAAACAACCAAGTACAGAGAGCACCAAGGATTCCACAGTTTAACACTGAGTTACTTATATTCTATTCTATTAGAATCTAGTAATGCTTAATAGCTGTTAAGATTGTGTAGCTATTTGTTAGTCTGGAAGTTAAAAGTTGGAGAAGACATTTCATCGCTGAGTGAAGTGCCATGCTTCACTGGTTACCACTGATTCTTTTTGTATGATGCACTGAAATTAATTACATGGCCTGTACAGGGAATTAAACTAGAAAAATAATTTAAAAGACATGTCTTGGAACACAGTGAAGAACTATGTGCCCAAAAATGACAGACAAAGAAAAAGACAATGCTTGGGTGGGAAGCTGTGTTGTACAGAATTTCAGAATCCTGGAAGTTTAACAAAAAAAATTAAAGATGTGAGACATCAAGCCAAAATGAACTTTTTAAAAGAGAATTATCCAATGGGGATATGTAGTGTTGCACATTGAAAGATGAAAGGTGCCTCGGAACACAAGAAGTGCTCACATAGCAGCTGTAGGTAATTCCTCAAAGCAGAACTTTCTTTTGCAGGAATCTGAAATTGGGTTACATTTCTGTTTCTGACAGGAACCATACATATATTTTATGAAAGGGAATAGCTCACCAATTTAAAGCTAGTAGAAGAAAAATATATAGAGAGTGGGACTAATAGGCACTCAAAATCCTACTGCTTTGTTCTCAGATGAAAATAACACTGAGAAAGGAAGGATGGGAAAAGTTGACTTGCTAGTTTCATCTGTTTTGGATACAATTAACGTGCATTTTCCCCATTATTTCTTTCTCAATGTACCTCTCCTCGGAGAACACCTACTGAGCATCTTACTTAGACAAAAAATAATTAAAAGTAATAGAATAACAAAATAACAGCATTGGAAAGGACCATTCCAACCTCCTGCTCAAGCAGGACACTCTATATCATTCAGACAAATGGTTGTTCAATCTCTTCTCAAAAACATCCAGTGTTGGAGCATCCACAACTTCTGGAGGCAAGTCATTCCACTGATTAATTGTACTATCAGGAAATTTCTCCTTAGTTCTAGGTTGGTTCTCTCCTTGATTTAGTTTCCATCCACTGTGTCTTGTCCTTTCTTGTCCTTAAAGTCCTTTCCTATGTATTTAGGTATTATTCAGTTCTGCATGCCAACTTGCAAAAGTATAATCTCACAACAGTTTAGCTACATAGATATATCTTATACCAAGCAACATTGTTTAGCTATGTCTATGGAGATTCTCAGTCATCCAGGTCATGATTGTTCCAAAGGTGTTTTTTCAAGAGGCAACTGGACTTTCTGGTTTTTCTTTGAAGATGTTTCACTTCTCATCCAAGAAGCTTCTTGAGCTGAAGAAGCTTCTTGGATGAGAAGTGAAACGTCTTCAAAGAAAAACCAGAAAGTCCAGTTGCTTCTTGAAAAAGCACCGTTGGGATTGTTTAGCCATATTGTTCAACAGTATCTGCTCTGACTCTTTAAGTTCTTATAGCTTCCTGTTGGGTGATGAGCTTGTTTCCAGGTTTTCCATTGCTACCGCTTGAAGTCTAGAACACCATTCAAGTAATCAGGCTACAGAAGACTGTTACAGTATTGAGGAAAGGAAAACGAAGTAAAAATGAATCCACAATGATTCAGTGAATTTTCTTTTTCTTCTTTTTTTAAGGGAATGAAAAATCCTACTGATTCTTAAAACAATAGTAGCAAAAGGCCTTTCATAACGAAACTATTCGACAACAGAAATTACAACAGCAGAGAGCAACTCTCCAGCCTATGTATAAACATAATCGTTTAGTTTGGGGTTGGGGGATTTTTGTTCCTCCAACCCTGATATTTTCAAAGAGCATGCCCCCTGCCAAGATGTTACATTTTTTCCTCTTTTTAAAATAAGCAGTGGGGGCAACGGCATGATGAACAAATTTCATTTCTTCTGCGCACTTTTTTCCATCTTTAATAGCGCTTCCAGCAGGCCAGATGGCACCAGCACAATTGCTAGTAAGTCAATACATCTGGCCACATTCCTGGAATGACAAATCTGATGGATAGAACTCCCGCTCCTATACAAAGCCTCTTTTCAGCATGCTCTCCCTGGTACATGCCTGCTCAAAGCAAAATCTAATGTATGAAAAACAAAATAAAAACTGGATTATTTCACCAGCCACTGCTAACTTTTAATTTATTCTTGTTGTTATTTTTATTACAGTTCCGTACTGCAGTACAGATTAGTCAACGCTAAATGCAAAAAAAAAAAAACCCTCCAAATGACTCCAAACTGGCCCTTCTAATAAGGATTGCTTTCATTCACTAAAAGGATGGGGGAAATCATCTGTGAAAATAGGGGCGATGAGAAATTCATTTTACCTTTCAGCCTTGATGATTTTCACCACACAAATTATGAATTAGATATTGAACAGACATATGGGGGCTAATCTTTCAGGCAGTAACAGGGGTTTATGCTGGTAAGGATTAGATGAATGCCTACAGAGGCATAAGGAATCCATTTATTAATAAGCATCATTTGCATCTTTAGTGTATATGACTTGTATTAATAAAAAGGTTGCCACTAACAGTTACTGACCTAGATTTTGAGAATTGCTTTCATCCATAAGGATCTTTCTAAACCTTAAGACTTGCTTTTGACCATTTGCTATAGAAAATAGATTGTGGGCAGGCCTTTTTCATTATTAGTGCATTCACAAAGAACAAAGGAGACGCATGACATCATAAGGCAAGCTTTGCCCCCTTTGTAAGTGGGTACAATATGTATAATTTGCATTATTACAAGGCACATCCCAACAGCTTGTAATACATCCCTCTGGATGGGTTCTCTTTTTAGAGGGTCTGTGAAGTGGCTATGAATATCTCATGCTTATGTAGTTTATGTTAAGAGAGAGTTATTTGATGTTGTAATGATGTTACCATTGACCTTGTTTTGTATTATTATTGTTGCATTACATAAACTTTATAAAAAGATTGTATTGGTTAAATAAATATTTATCTGTTGCAAATTACTTTGAAATGAATCTGATGTAGAAAAGTCGTATCTGCATAAACACACACAGCTTGATAACATCCTTATGTTCTTCCCATTTTTAAGAAATGCTTCACATTTTACTCCCTGTGATCTCAAGACTGCATTGGTATATGGTGAATTCCTTTACAAATATGCAAATAAAGTTTATTACACAGAAGCAGGCATTTCGTCACTATAAAGATTTCTCCATTTAATATAATGTCAATTTAGAGGCTTTAAATTTCCCTTTAAAAAAATATGAATTGTCACTGTCATCAGAACAGTCCTAAAAATATGCTGGGGAAGTCCACTGAAACTCAAGCACTATTTCAAGGTCTTCCAGAGCAAAATAATAGAATTTCCACAAACATACTTCAAAGTTAAACTGCAGCGGTCATTCTTTCAAACAAAGCATTTTTTCCACCATGTTTATTACCCAACAATGCCTATGGGGCTTATATTTCGTTTTGCAGCATGCCAGTTTCCTCTTTCCTAATTTCCCATTTATTTACTTTTTTATTAGATTTCTTTTAAAATCAACTTGGATAAAAAGCATGGCTGAATACCAAGGAAAGTATTCAGAAGCTTTTTGATAACTATGGGCTCCAGGTTGCCTGTCTCTAATCCAGTCCAAAAGGACATTGGCCAACTCTATTCAAACTATTAAACAATTATCTTGCAAACTTACAAATGCTGGCCATTTTAAAATAAAATGCAGAGACTGGAACCTACAAACATACACACAAATAAACAATCCACCTGTAATTTAGTCTGTTAGTTTTTATTTATTTATTTATTTAATTTATTTGTCAAGCATATATAAAATTACATAAAAAGTATAAACATGATTGTGAATACGTAAAATGTATAAACATGGTTATGTATACATGAGATGGTTACGAATACATGGGGACATTAGGACAGGGATAGTAGGCACATTGGTGCACTTATGCAGCAGCGGTGGGTTGCTCCCAGTTCGGCTCAGCTCAGAAACCAGTAGCGGAGACGGCAGGAGGCTCTGTCCACCTGCCTGGAATGCTTCTGCACATGCGCAGAAGTGTTGCACTTGCACATGCACACCCGCACAAGTGAACCAGTAGCGACGGGATTTACAACCCACTACTGTCATGCACACCCCTTACAGACCTCTTAGGAATAGGGTGAGGTCAACGGTAGACAGTTTAAGGTTAAAGTTTTGGGGGTTTGGGGAAGAAACCACAGTGTGAGGTAGTGCATTCCAGGCATTGACCACTCTGTTGCTGAAGTCGTGTTTTCTGCAATCAAGTTTGGAGCTGTTTACATTAAGTTTGTACCTGTTGTGTGCTCGTGTATTGTTGTGGTTGAAGCTGAAGTAGTCATTGACAGGTAGGACATTGTAGCAGATAATTTTATGTGCTACACTTAGGTCAGACCGAAGGCGATGTAGTTCTAAATTGTCTAAGCCCAAGATTTCAAGTTTGGTTGCATAAGGTATTCTGTTGTGAACAGAGGAGTGGAGGACTCTTCTCGTGAAATATCTCTGGACATTCTCAATTGTATTAATGTCCGATATGTAGTGCGAATTTCAGACAAATGAGCTGTATTCAAAAATTGGTCTAGCAAATGTTTTGTATACTCTAGTTAGAAGTACAATGTTACCAGAGAAGAAGCTACGCAAGATTAGGTTAACAATTCTTAATGCCTTTTTGGCAATGTTGTTACAGTGGGCTCTGCACTTAGATCATTAGAGATGAGTACTCCAAGGTCCTTAACAGAGTGAGGATCGTCTACAAGGTCGTGTCCATCCAACTTCTATTTTATGTTTTGATTTTTTTTGCCAATGTGTAAGACAGAGTATTTGTTGTTTGAGATTTGAAGTTGCCAATTGTTTGACCATCCTGACATATAGTCATTTGTATTTATTTTTGAAGGGTAGCAGCATTGTCAGTGGTGTTAAATAGTTTTACATCATCAGCGAAGAGAACGCAGTTGCTTATAATATGATTGCAAAGGTCATTTATGTAAAGTATAAAGAGTGTTGGTCCTGAAATGCTGTCTTGGGGGACTGTTAACAGGTACAGGATTTGATAGGGTGCTCCCTATTTTGACCACTTGTTGCCTGTTTGACAGAAATGCAGTTATCCATTTATGCAGGGGTCCAGAAATGCCATAAGATTTTAGAAGTAGTTTGACGTGTACCACTGAATTGAAGGCTTTACTGAAGTCTAAGTAAATTGTGTCTATTGCTTTGCCCTGATTGAGTTGTGAAGTCCATATGTTTTTGCAGTGTAGGAGTTGCAGATTACAGGATAACTTTTTTCTAAAACCATATTGTTTGTTAGAGAGTAAGTTGTTTGTCTCTAAGTGGAGGGTAATGGATTGGTTAATGATTGTTTCCATGACTTTGCAGGTGACGCAACATAAAGAAATTGGTCTGTAATTTTCAACTAGGCTGGGGTCTCCCTTTTTGAAGATAGGGATGACTGTGGCTAATGACCATAGGTTGGGTAAGGAGTTGGTCCTGAAGGATTTTTCAAAGATTGTGCTTAGAGGTTCTCCTAAGGCGGTGGAAAGCTTTTTTAAGAAGTAGGCACATAGTTCATCAGGTCCAATAGGTAGATATGGTTTTAGATTGCATAGTGCTTTTTCTACATTGTCTTCTGTAAAATCAATATTTATTAGATCAATAAATATTGATATTTATTTATTTATTTATTAGTGCTAGACAATCTCCTTTTTTAAAATTTTAGGTCAGTAAAAAATGTGAGTGTTAATTTACTAACAAATGCTTTGTCACATGTGGTAGAAGTGCATATTAACAAGTGAAATATATCATGTGCACACCCAATGTGTTTACATATATACACATATATACCAGGGGTGGGTTCTAACTTACCTCGCTGCCGGTTTCCTTCCTCCCACGCCACGTGGGCGCGCCTCATGGGCGCGCACAAACGCAGTGCCAAAAAATCCCAAAATAATTTTTTAAAAGCCGAAAACAAGATAGTGACGCATGCACAGTGCTGGAAACTCGGCTTCTGCGCATGCTCAGAAGATTTTTTAAAAAAAAATCCAAAAAAATCCCAAAAAAATCACAAAAAAGATTGTGTCGCCCACGGACCGGCACCGACCAAACTGGTTCCGTGATGTCATCATGACGTTACCAGCGGGTCACTACTGTTCCGGCGAACCGGTCCAAACCAGGAGGAACCCACCTCTGTTATATACTGACAAGTATTTGAATGGATAGTAAATTTCAAGCAGAAAAAAGTGTGTTCTTTAATTTACCCCCAAATGGTTTTATTCCAGAATATTTCTCTCTATAGAATTATTGACAAAGTGAGACACAAAACTTGCCAATTTAATGTTAATCAAACAAATTGTATTGTAGACCATCCATAATCACCTCAAACAGCAAGATGGGCAACATATAAATTTAATATTTAAATTTTAATTACTATTCAATTCAATAATTCAATAATTGAATTATTTAATAATGAAAATGCAAACTAATATCCTACCTGTCCCTTAAAGGAGAAAGCATTTCTGAAAAGATATAGACATATATTTTGATCCGTCCCACACCTTAGCAGACATCAGCCTAAGAGTGATCAAATGTATTTGTGATAAGAAAGCCACATAGGGTTTTTCCATTTTCAACTCATCAATTCTTTGCCTCTAGAAAACGAAGTCCAGCATATGGTTTCCTGCATTTCTGAGATCAAAGATTAGCTGACACAGGTCTTTGGAGGACACAAAATCCAGTGCTGCTCTTAATAGCCTCAGGAGATTTTCAATGTTGGAATCGTAACAAGGCAGTTGGATGCTTATAACTGATGACCTTAGGTATAATTTTCTATTGTCATAATAATGAGTGGAGTGAGAGTGAGAAGATTAGAGATTAACAATTGTTTCGGCAGTTGGCAACAAACTAAACACCAGTATTTGCATTCTCCTATTGGTCCCTTGCAAAGGTTTATTGTGATCTCTTTGTGTTCTCAGTATTTCGAGAATGGAGGAAATAAAAATGCTTTCAAATTGTTCTCAGGTTGATTTGGAGGGATTAGGGAGTAGAAAGAGTGATGATGTGGGAATATTCCTGGACATTTTTTCCATGATTTCAAGGAAGATAAATAATATATTTAAAATAGTAGCAAAGATATCAAGAACACATAGAGAGCTCAGAGAATTAATCCAGTTCTAAATTTGTATTCTTTGAGGACAAAGAGACAGTTTGTTCTAGTGGTTAAGTCACCAGGCTAGAAAGCTGGAGACTGAGTTATAGTCCCACTTTAGCCATGAAAGCCAGCTGAGTAACCTTGAGCCAGTGAACTCACCTCACAGGGGCACTGTTCCCTCTAAGGTGTGCGGCCGCGCGGCCGCATAGGTAATGAGAGAACACCATGCGGAAGTTTCTAATTTCCGCCCGGCATTTTCTAATTGCAGAGGCTGCGTGCCTGCGCGGCCACGCACATCAAAAGGAAACGCTGTGCGGCTGTTTTTAACTGCCGCGCGCCGTTTTTTAATTTTACAGGGAACATTGCACAGGGGTTATTGTGGGGGGAAAAGAAGAGGAGAAAGGAGTATTGGATATTTTCACCACCTTAAGTTATTTGTAGAAATAATAAACATGAGATACAAACAAACAAACAAATTAATTAATTAATGGTGAAGGTGAAGTCAATAAATGTAAGATCAGCAAGTCCTTGATGTAGATTCAGGGATGGATCCATAGCAGTGTTTATCAACCTATGTAGCTTGAAGATGTGTCAGCTGAATTCCACAGCTGGCATGAGAAATATTGGTCTATAGCCGTGGTGGCAAACCTATGGCACGCGTGCCAGAGGTGGCACGCGGAGCCATAGAAGCCGGCACGCGAGGGTTCCCACCGGCAAACCGGAAGTGCGAAAAAACGCACTTCCGGTTTGCCGGTGTGCTGTTTTTTGCACTCCGGAGGGTTCAGGGAAGCTCCCTGAAGCTCCGGAATGCAAAAAACTACAAAACGGACAAACCGGAAGTGCACTTTGTGCGGGGATGGGGGGGTGTGCGCATGTGCAGGGGGCAGCATGGGGGGGTGTTGTGCGCATGCATGGGGGGGGAGGGAATGGGTGTGGGCACGCGAGCGCGCGAGAGCGCCCCCCCCCTTTTTTGGCATGCGAGCCGAAAAAGGTTCGCCACCACTGGTCTATAGAGTGAAAGACTGATGCTTTAAAACTTTGGTCTTAGAAACTGTTTGTTTTTCTTTCTTTTTTTCCTATCTTAGCCAGCCTTCTTAGTAATTACTGCTGCCCCCATTCATGTCCTAGGGATATTATTATCTTTCACCTTATGTTGCCCAAATACAGATTGGTATTGGTAATTGGTAAAATTGATCATTCCTTTTAAAAAAAAGTTGGAAATGTAATAAACAGGATGTACCGTTGTTCCATGTTTAATGGCAATTGTTGAAAACCCCAGCAATTTTGGAAAATTATTTACATTGGAATGAAACAAATCCTAAAAATTGATTTTTTTTCCATTTGCCATCTTTCCATTAATTATCATCAGATCTCACATTTCTACAAAATACACCGTTAGTGTATTAAAAAAGCTGCATTGACACTTAACATTTGGATAATCTGATAAATTACTTATTGATTAGATAGAAATTACTGGATTTTTTTCCACTTTGTACCTCATACTACTGTGCTGATTGCTGTCATTGATATTTGTACGTTCCTTTGATTTTAACAATGATCTACAGTTCTAAAATGTTTTACGATATTTAACTATGTAAACCGATACTGCAGTTTTACATACTTTATTCCATTTTATCCAACTATATGATATTTGTCAATGTCATGTCATGTGTGCATTTATGTTCCTCCTTGTTTCCTTTTTATTCTGTTTCTTTTTAAATGTTTAATTAAAGCAAAGAGAATTAAAGGGGGAAATGCAGGATCCAGGCACTCAGCATTCTATTTATACATTTGTTCTTAAGGGGCTGTGCGTATACTTTTTTTTTCTTTTCCTAAAACTGCTGCACACAGCATTAAAAAAGGGAAGAAAGAAACCAAACCAACTGAAAATAATATCATTTTGGAGAAGGATCTGCTTCCTCCTGTCTTCCCCACATCTCCCCTTACAATTAAAGAGACATTACTGTGAAACTGTGCCAGAAAGCCAGCAGACAGAATTTGGATCCATTCATGCACTTCCCTGGAAAAATCTGTTCAGACCACATGAATTTTAACAGTTAATTGACCTCATCTAAGAACACCAGTGAGGAACAGATGCAGTATTCCATTTATTTCATTTGCTTGTTTGCTGAATGTGCTATATTTCCACTCCGCTGCTAAAAATAAGATGCAAGAAAATGGGTGACTTACAGTATTTCTATTTGCTCCTTCCTCTTTTTTCGCTGTTCATAAAAAAAAGTGTCATCTGTGATGACATTTCTAACCTACACTGAGAATTATATTAAAATATTAGAACCAGCCGAGGTCCAATGCCAGTAATACAATACTGTACAATACTGTCATGCAAGGGAAAGTTTGTCTTTTTCTGTAGCTTTCTTGTAGGAAGATAGTCACGAAGGACAAAATGGTGATTCTGCGTGGAATTTGTCACTTGGTTTTTCCATCACTTTCTCAAATTCTGGCATGAGAAATTTCGAGGAATAAAGTCTTTATGGAACACACTTTCGTAAGTTTCCTTTTTTGGATGTTGACTATATTTTATAGCCACAAAGTAGCGCTGGCATAAGTGTTTTTCAGTGGATAATTTAAAAAGAAAGATCTAGAAGGTATGATGTGAGGTAACCATCTTCCCCCTGCCTTTCCACCACAACATGTACTTAGAACAAAGTTCCATGCATGCAGTTATTTTTTAATGTTTGGTGACATTCCATCTTTTATAGGAGAGTCATGTCCATATCACTCCTCAAAAATAACATAGATTGATCAACTCAAAGAACAAAAGACCACATGGGTTTACGTATGTATTTGCATGTACTAAGCTATATATTTAGATGAATATTTTGACATAAGTAAAGATACAGAGATATTTCTACTAGAGAAAGAACACCTCCAAGGTCCCTTCCAACTCTGTTATTCTATTCTATTCTACTAGAGAACGTATTACAATGATTGGCTATGGGAAAGGACATTTAATTCAGTGCAAATGGAGAATTTCAAAGTTCCTTGCCTTCCTTTGTTGGAATTCTTAAAGCAGATTTGCAATGTCTAATCTTTCACATTAAAGGACCATTGTCTGTAGACTAGTCCTAGACCAGGGTTCTGCAACCTGCGGCTCTTTGGGCCCTCTGCTGTGGCTCCCTGTCGGGTGATCCCATTACTGACTGGTCCTGCCCCTCCCCCTCCCCTCCCAGTCATTCATTGCCTAGCCTGAGAAGGTAAGGGCAATGGCGGTGGATCAGAGGGAGAGAGTGGGAGAGATACACACACAAAGATACAGAGAGGGGGGGAAAGAGAGGTGGGGAGAGAGACAGAGAGATACACAGAGAGCTATAGAGAGGGGGGGAGAGAGGGAGGGGGAGGGAGAGGGAGAGGGAGGGAGGGAGGGAGGGAGAGGGGAGTGTCAAAGGGTTTTGTGGCTCCCAGTGTTTTTTAACAACGAGTTGTCTGCCCTAATGACCGACTGGGTAGGTGTGGCTAGGGAGGGTCATGTGACTGGGTGGAGTGAGTGACATCGAGTTGGCCATGCCCACCCAGGTTTTGTGGCTCCCGGTGTTTTCTTTTCTTTGGGAAACAGGTCCAAATGGCTCTTTAAGTGTTTAAGGTTGCAGATCCCTGTCCTAGACAAACTGTTCTCCTCCATAAACTATATTGATTATATTCAAAATGTTACAGTATATGAACATTTGCTATTTGCTGAATGGGATCTTTCTAATGAAAATCACTTTTTGGGGGTTTCCCATTAAATGGATTTTCCCTCTTAAAATCATTTCTGATACACAGGAAAAATACAAAAATCCTATTTTACATTCCCTGGCTCTTTATCTGTCACTGCTTTCACCCCTTTCCCTGCACATAAATTCAAATGAAAGTCTAACAGATTTTGCACACCTTTATGTTGCCCTTGAACAATGTTGAAGTAACAATTTAACATCTGCACAGTTGTGACAGGCTAGGGATGACATGAAGGTGCCCTCATGGGCATATGGCAGAAAAACATTGCCATAGTATGTGCAGTTAAGATAATGATGCCAAAAGAATAATATGCACACAATAATTTAATCACACAAAAAGCCATCCACACTTATTTTTGCATCATCACACAAGTGCCATCATTCACTCTCACTCTACCCACCACTTTTAAACATATGAACATGCTTTGAGTAGATACAATCTAATCAAAAAGAAATCATACTTCCTGTATCTTCAGTCTTTCAAAATGGTTTTGAAGCATAAGCATATTAAAGATGAATATTAGACGTAAGGAAAAAAGGAGGAAGTACCTTTTTTCCAGCAAAAGTGAATCATAATTATGTGTAGCATATTTTGTATAAAATGGGTGAGCCAGAGGTGGGTTCTAACTTACCTCGCTGCCGGTTCACTTCCTCCTGCGCTGCATGGGCGTGAGCGCGCATGCGCAGTACCAAAAAAATCTGAAAAAATAAAATAAAAAATAAAGCCAAAAACAAGATGGTGACTGCATGCACAGTGCCAGAAACTCAGCTTCTGCACATGCTCGGAAGAAATTTTAAAAAAAAATAATTAAAAAAAGTTTTTACAATTTTTTTAAAAAAGATGGCGGTGCCCACGGACCAGCACCAACCGAACCGGTTCCATGATGTCATTGTGACATCACCAGCGGGTCACTACCAGTTCAGGCAAACCAGTCTGAACCGGGAGGAACCCACCTCTGCAGTGAGCAGAACATAACTAGTATTTATTGCTTGATTTGCAATAAATAAGAGAGGTTGTTTAACAAAATCAGCAACAAAATCCTCTTGCCCATATTGATAATAATAGGAAATTGAATTATGCAGAAGAAATTAAGAATTCTGTTTAATTTTGCTATTTACATATTCTTCTGAACTGGAAATTCTTGAATTTTTAAATCATTATTTATGCACTGGGCTTTGGGTTATAAATTTGGGAAGTAAAATAAAGCAAAGTTGATCTCCCAAAGCTAAAAATCTTTTCACTCTGCTCTAACACACATCAGATAACTTTTGTTTTCTTTCCTCTAAATAGTTCTCATCCTTTCATTCTTTCCTTAGTCCCAGTTGTCAAACTAGCGACTTTTTGCTCCCCACTAAAGGGTTCAAAAGAGATATTTGACAAGTTGCTTGTTTTTGGTAGGGAGGGGTAGACAACCCCCAGATATACAGATGTAACAACCAATCATATGATTTTGAATCTTGGCTACCAGGGTTCCTCATTCACAACTTCAAAGATAAAACACCATCTTGTTGATTTTAAAGGCTTTGGTTTATTTGTAATAGAAGGTGTAACTGCCTTTAGAAAGACATCCATCAAATAAAGGCAACATATAACCTTCCCATTACCTAGGTGTGGCTTGAAACCAGCACTATAAAGTTTGCAATAGCAACAACAACAACAACAAAAGCTTCAACTCAGCTTGCAATCTGGCTCTCATGCCCATTAAAATTGAATCTAAATATAATGTAGGCTGCCATTCCAGTATTTATAATGTACCATTCAGTTTTTCATGTAAGCTCATAAAAGTTCTTTGCGGCATACGGCAAGAGAAACCTGAAAGGGGCCGACGTGTTGCCTTAAGATGGTTTTGTGCTTCAAGATAAGCTAAGTAGCAAACAAAGAGCACTTTAAGAACAGGCTGGCTTACCTGCTAACTGACTTGAATGAGAAACCAAGTTTGGATATTTATAACAAGTGTCTTTCTTGATTTTTCTCAGTAGCGTGCAGGTTCTAACTGATTTTGTCATAAAGCAGAAATTCATCAGTCAGAAAAAAGTTAATGGAAGGCAAACCTTTTTAACATTCCGACAAATTTAGATAGGAAAATGGGGGGGGGGAGGGAGCATCCATAGTTAAAACATTTTGCAGTGAAAGACCATCAGATGGAAAATCTGAGTTAGCAGATCATTTCTACAGTCCTGTATCTAGTTACATGTGAAGCAAAATGTATAGTACAAAAGGCTATAGCAAGAGTGCTGGACAACACCTCTCAGGATCCCTTTTCATTTTGGTCGTGCTTTCAAGACATTGTAATATATTAAAATTGGGATGGTTGCAGATTCCTTCTGCACAGGACTGTAGGAAAGCAAGAAATCAATTACGTTTGCCAATCATAAGTTTTTCCAGTTTCAAGTTACTGATTAAGAGCCGAGGTGGCGCAGTGGTTAAAATGAAGCACTGCAGTTCAGCAGTTCAGCTGTTCAAATCTCATCGGCTCAAGGTTGACTCAGCCTTCCATCCTTCCGAGGTGGGTAAAATGAGGACCCAGATTGTTGGGGGCAATATGCTGAACGCTGTAAACCGCTAGAGAGGGTTAAAATAGAGAGGGCTGTAAAGCACTATGAAGCGGTATATAAGTCTAAGTGCTATTGCTATTGCTATTTGTTAGAGATAGCAAAGCAATACACTGTACACTTTTGAACAAGTTGATTGTGCTTATGACTTTCTGTTTTAGGCATAGCAATTTTGATGGGAGTGGGAGAGGGCAGCAGTTCTGATCCTAGGACAAGAAGATAACTTTTATTGTCCATTATGTTTCCAGAAGATAGATGGATGGATGGATGGATGGATGGATGGATGGATGGATGGATGGATGAATGGATGGATGGATGGATGGATAGTATCTGCTTGTGCACAGATCGCCAACCTTGGCCCCATTTTGGGCCTAGTGGGCCTCCCTGCAGCCCCCTGGGAGCAAAAATGGGCCATGGGAGGGACGGACTCCTGGAAGGGGTGGGGTGGGCGGTGGTGGGGCCAGCCAAAGGTGGTATTTGCCGGTTCTCTGACAAAAACCACTACCAGTTCGCCAGAACCGGTCCAAACCGGCTGAATACCACCTCTGGGCCTTATCCTTGGCCTGATTCAATGCCCTCCCAATTGCTGTTACTGAAGTGAGATACTGAAAGATCCATTTTGAACAGTGACTGTGTCCAAGACACAGTCTAGAGACTGTGAAGGAATAATTGAAACAATGATACATCTTATTTTGTATTGTCCCCTCTGAGCAGACACTTGCCAGAAATTATGATCACCATTCCTTACTAAGTAAGCATCCTGGTAGCTCCAACATGTTTATCTTAAGTTATTATCAGATCAATCTGGTTTCACTTCTTTGACCACAGCTAAGTTCTATAGTTGTAGAGTCCATTGTAGTATCTTTCTAATCCTTCTTAGATGTTTTAGAACAATGGTTTTTTTCCCTATCTTAATCAATTGTGATATTCTTGCTTTATTTGCTAGTCAAGGAACAAATAAAATGTGTTCAAATTGAATAAAAGTGGTTTTATGATATAAAAATTAATACTTTTATTAATCTTTGTATTGTGAGTGGATAAAACAGCCAATCAATAATGTATTTGCTTCCATTCTTGTGTTCTGAATCAAGGAACTGCATGAAAATGGCTTAAATTTAGTGCATAGTTATATAAGACAAGTCCTTTAAGTAAACATTAATTGACAAACATATCTAGATGAAAATAATATTA
Source organism: Diadophis punctatus similis (assembly GCA_023053685.1). Taxonomy (NCBI): domain Eukaryota; kingdom Metazoa; phylum Chordata; class Lepidosauria; order Squamata; family Dipsadidae; genus Diadophis; species Diadophis punctatus. The sequence continues at coordinate 26,894,377 of JALIGW010000005.1, read as the reverse complement.
TCTTCTTAAAAGACAATAGTGCTGTTTTTTAAAGATGTATCTTAAAGATTTCTTCAGGAGTTGTATGTTAAAAGGTTCTTCATGCATATTTAGAAGATATATTCTTTGGGGCTACAGATAGCCCTACAGATGAAGTTAAAGAAATTTGATCTTTCTAATGAATATTTGGACATTTTTGCAATAAACTCCATATGCAGTCGAGAGATATTAAAAAAAGGAAGAATAATTTATCTCAAAGCATTGAAGAGGCACACAAGGAAAGTATATTTGTTAAACTTCCAGTAGTTATACATGGGATAAAAAAAATCTATTTTAATAAAGTAAAATGAAATGAGAGAGATCATGTAGAAAATTTTGATTAGATAACAAGCAAGACTTAAAAGGGAATGTCATGCTTCAGAAGGCTAGTGGAATTCATGGATGGGATCCAGCAGCTACGGGAAAGGACTTTAGATCCATCCAACAAAATGAATTAAAATTCAGTTTGTCCCCAAAGTTTAAGAGTAAGCAAACCCCCCCCCCCGCCCATTTTACCACTCTGACATGTTCATGGTACAATTCTGAAAGCTTCCCTTGGGTTTAATAAGACTGACAATCAGGTAAATAAATGTAAGGTTACAGGATTAACTACCAGTAGTCAAAGACAGCCTTTGTTTAGAACTAGAAGATATAATTACATGCAGGTTTTTCAGAATTATTCCATCAATCTCCATATATTTTCATTGCAATACAAGCAGACTATCTAGATGGAAATAATTCCTTCTTAACTTTAGCCAGTCGACTATTAAGCACAAAAAACAAACAAGTATTAGCAATGTGCTGATGGACTTTCTCCCCACCTCCTGCAAATCATTTGGGCTTTTTCAAGCAATGTTAAATGCTACTGGAAATCTCCCTTGCCTGAAACATGTGCCTCCTTTTTCTATCTTTATTTTTTTTATGTTAATTTTAAAAGTCTAATCGGATAACAGTCAAAATATTTTCTTTATTACTTGTGCACCAAATAGATTCACACCCCTACCACCCTGCCCTATATTTACAATACTTCTAATTTTCTCCTGCTTTGGTCCAAGTATAAGATTTGGACTTGCAGTCACTCCAGTTTTATAGGTTATATTTACATATCCAGTGTTTATCACATTGAACATGTATTCTCAAAGATCATTAGCTCAGCAATAGTTAAAAGTGAACCATACTTAAATTCTTTTTAAGGAGGAGGGGATTTATTTCATGCAGTCTAACTCCTAGACATAATAAAATATATTTGAACATTCAGAAATGTTCATTCATGCAGCTATTTCATAATACCATTGCCATCATAACATTTAATGTTTTTTCCCAATATTTATAGCCTCCTTGCTAGAGGGATCTCAGGGTATGTAATAATTTATAAGCTACACCAGATAAAAACTAGAATAAAATAAAAATAAATATTACTTTGAATATTAACATAGCCGTAAGACAATACAATAATGAACACAGATTCTTACAAGAGACAAAATATTAACCATTCTGAGCTTGTTAAATTTCATCTTGCATCAAAAGCAAAAATGTTGGTGCCAACCCGATGTTCAAAAGCTAGGATGCTACAGCAGAGAGACACTTTTAAAAATTCAATGGATTTCCTTTTTCTTTTCAAATCCAACAAATGAATGCATATAAAATAAAGCATTAATTACAGGTAGTGTCAACCATCCCATTTGTTGAGACAGCAAAGGAAACTCCTCAAACATCTTTTACCAAGAGTATAACTTTACTGAAAATCACATGTGGGTACAGAATTGGAAAAGCCAATTCTAACATTTACACAAACGGGATAGGGAAACTTGCCTCTTTCTCCTAGTCCTCCCACTGTCCACTGTCTAGCCCGAGGCTGTCAAACTCCCGGCCCATGGGCCAGATGTGTCACATGCTGGCCACGCCCACACCTGGTTTAGCAAAGGGGGGGGAAGTCCCTATATGGCATGTGGTGCCCCCATGACGACATGAGCTTGATACCCCTGGTCTAGCCAATCGGTTACACTCGTGTTGTTTTGGGAACGGTCTCTCCACCTCGAACTTTCCCAGCCGATGACCTTGGGCAGCTGCATCCGTCTCTGGCTCCAGGTTGGCACACTTGCATTCCTTTAACCTCCCCCATACCCCCCTTGCATTCCGGTGCCTTCTCTCCCCCCTCCCATTGCTGATATCTGGTTGTGAGCAGGGTTTGTGTAGCAAGCCGACCATAACAGGTATGGGGTTCAGGGACCATTCAAAGTTATGATTGTGCTGAACGAGGGCAACTAATGATAATTCCTCCTAGTTGCAGCAGTTGCAATGTCCCTGTGGTCATGTGATCATGATTTCAGCCCATGGTGTTCAAGTGGTGCGCCAGTTATTTTGGGATTGTACTCAAGATGCTTATTGGTTAATCCCAATATCTTTGCTTTCTTTCACTGCAATCAATCTACATCTATTTGCAGGTCTTTGTATTTTGTTATCTTCCCCAGTTCTTTCTCTTCTATTACAGTGCTTCCAGACTGTTAACTATGAGGTGCATGTTTGTTTGAATTCTAAAATCCCAGAGCACTTTAGCTTCCTAATTTTCTATTACTTTGTTTATTTTGCAGTCCTATCAATTCTTGCTTGCGGGCAAAGGGTATTTCTCGAAGATATATTCTAATGCACCATTGTCGCTACTTTGTTGTTTGTAATCAGTCTTTGTGATCTAACAAGGAGCTAACTAAGTGATCCTCTGTTTCTTCAGCTTTTTTTGCAGATGCAGAATTTGCAATCTATTGCTATGGCTTGTATGCATTTGTTCTTAAGGCTTAAGGTTCATTCAGACAGAATTACCCCATCTCTTCCATTCTTCAATGTTCATGCTCTTAGCCATTGCCAGGTCTTGCTGTTATCTGCTTTGCCTGCTATTTTTTTAAGGCCCTGTAATTCTTTGCTTTGCTGTGTCTATTTTCTGTTCTTGGTTTCATCTTTCTCATAGGTCAGTTTAGCCTCTTTGGTACTTAGTAAGAATTTATTATGCCCTAGCTTTGTTGCATCATCTTCATCGTCCTTCAGATATTCTTTCAGTCCCCTTTTCTTCTTCTTCTTCAGGTGTCCAGTGTAGTTGCAACATTCCATGTCCTCTATTTTCATTGGTAAGTAGAGTTTGTCAACATTGCTGTCTGGTGGAACAACTCGATTCATTATCGTTATTTTCCTGGTCTTCCTATCTGAAACTTTTAGTTCTGCCTCAAAATACCACAAACTTCTGTATTATTTTTCTGCAATGAATCAACAAAGCTACCTGGCTGGAAATAATTTCCCTGCCATTTGAACAGGCAAAAAACATACCAAGGGTGACATAATGCGATGGGAAAGCAAAAAATGCTGAAGACTAACGAATGTATTATTACATCAATGTAAAAATGTATTATTATATTAATGTAACAGACTACAGTTACTTTATCATATGTCGATAATGTTACCCAGAAAAAGTATATGTTTTTTTTTAGAAAAAAATAATCATCAGCAAATTGAAACCTACATGTCTTCTAAACTGACCAATGGCTTTGACATGTATGCACATTCCTCAAGTGGATTAGAACTATTCCTCATTCCTGAGCAGATAACTGATATGATCAGGCTGACGTACATACTTATTTCCTTTATACAAGTATACATACTTTACGTATTAGTTAACTAGTAGTTTAGGAAAGTAATAGACTAATTCCACTATTGTTAGTGGAACTTGACTATTAAGATCATAGTCCCTATCTACTTATTAGTGACTAATTATATTGATTTTAAATACTTTGATTACAAGTATATTGGTAGTTGAAATTAAACCATGTCCCTAAATAGTGACATGGAAAGAAATTCTGTACAATTTTTTGTAGTCATTTTTAAACTTATGATTTCCAGGTCCTTTGGCAAACTTAATCAGGCTTAGCTTATTATTTGGTAGAAAAGGAACTAAAAATAAAACAACTTTTCTTTCCCTATCTTTTGCCTAGAAATGCCAAAGAAATCTGCCCGAGTCCTATCAGAATCAAACTTTTAAAATACAGGGCTTTTTTTTCTCCTAGCTTGCTCACTATCTGGGTCAAAGGAAGCTCAAACTGCCCAAGAAGCTACTGGTACAGTTCTACAGAGGAATTATTGAGTCTGTCATCTGCACCTCTATAACTGTCTGGTTTGGTTCTGCAACCCAACAAGACAGACACAGACTTCAGAGGATAATCAGAACTGCAGGAAAAACAATTACTGCCAACCTGCCTTCCATTGAGGACCTGTATACTGCACAAGTCAAAAAGAGGGCCATGAAAATATTTACTGACCCCTCACATCCTGGACATAAATTGTTTCAACTCCTACCCTCAAAACTGCACTATAGAGCACTGAACACCAAGACAACTAGACACAAGAACAGTTTTTCCCCGAATGCCATCACTCTGCTAAACAAATAATTCACAGCTGTGCGAGCTGTTGTGGGCGCGGCAAGATACACCCACGTAACATCAATTTTTCGTGAGCTGCACTGGCTGCCTATTGGTCTCTGGACACAAGGTGTTGGTCATCACCTTTAAAGGTGTTGGTCATCACCTTTAAAGCCCTACATGGCTCAGGACCAGTCTATCTTTGGGACCACCTACTACCACATATCTCCCATCGACTGGTTAGATCCCACAGGGTTGGGCTTCTCCGGGTCCTGTCAGCTAAGCAATGTTGGCTGGCAGGACCACGGGAGAGAACCTTCTCTGTGGCTGCCCCGGCTCTTTGGAACCAGCTACCGCCGGAGATCAGTACCATCCCCACCTTATTGGCCTTCCGAAAAGCCGTTAAGACCTGGCTCTTCCGACGGGCCTGGGGGTAGTAACCCCATGGAATGAATTAAAGGGGTCACCTCTTGGTTGTTGTGAATAGCTGAATTGGTTTTTAAATTTTAAATGTATTTTTAAATTTATTTCTTAGATTCTTTTTTATTCTGACTTGTTTATACTTGCTGTAAGCCGCCCAGAGTCCTTCGGGAGTTGGGCGGCATAGAAGTGTGAACAAATAAATAAAATAAATAAATAAATTCCCTCACCACTGTCAAACTATTCACTAAGGCTGCATTACTATTACTATTAGTCTTTTCATTGTTCCTATCACCCATCTCCTCCCACTTATGTTACGTATGACTGTAACTTATTGCTTTGTATCCTTACGATTTATATTAATATTGATTGTTTCCTGATTGCTTATTTGTACCCTATGACAATCATTAAGTGTTGTACCTTATGATTCTTGACAAATGTATCTTTTCTTTTATGTACACCGAGTGCATATGCACCAAAGACAAATTCCTTGTGTGTCCAATCACACTTGGCCAATAAAGAATTCTATTCTATTCTATTCTATTCTATTCTATTCTATTCTATTCTATTCTATTCTATTCTATTCTATTCTATTCTATTCTATTCTATTCTATTCTAAAGAATTCATGCCCTGCATACTTCTGCAGCTCCCATAGGATCCTATTGCTTGTTTATGGTATCTGTCAGTTTGGAGTTCAAGATATTCTCTATTGAAGACTATTTGCCAGCCACCACTGATACAATGGACACATATGAGAATAATTGAGAGACCAGAAGGTATTATCTTCATCTCTCCAGGACTATGATTAATTCCTATTTGCCATGTCAATAGAGCAAAAGAGTAATTGTAAGTCTAGCTGTTCCTTGGGTAGGAGGAGGTTACATCGAATTACAAATGACATATGCAAAACCTTCTAGGTTTAATTTATGAATAAGCAATTAAATCTGTTAGCTAAACTGAAATCCCTCCAATTCTCCAGAGGTGTAAGTGCCAATGAAGTCACTTGGGATTGTGGTTGCATAAAAAGCCAATTTAAAATACAGCATGTGGGGTCTCAGCTATCTTCCAGCTCATAACAGCCCCGTAGTTGCCAAAATAGCATTTTATCTGTAAATTTATATGCTGGTTTAGGAATGTTGAAACATTTCTGGTCATCTAAAAATAAAACCTTTTCTTCATTGGCATTTGTATACGTAGTTAAATAATGTTCAACTCTTGGGACACATCCTGTGGCATACAATTTTATGTTTGCAAAAATTCACTAAGTTTTTTAGGACTGGGAATCTTGATGAAGCAGATTGTCCAAATTATAGTAGGAATACTAATATTTGGCCTCTGTGTGATAATCTGAACATTCAAAGCTTTTCAGAGTTTTTCTCAGTAATTTTCAAGGTTGCATAAGAAAAGGGTGGACAATGAACAGCAGTAGAAAAGTTAACCCTTTTAACTATACAGTTATTGGAGAAATATGGATACATTTTAATTACAGAAACTTTTATATAGAAACCATTTTCCAACCATCTGCAAAAATGAAGGTGTGGATATCTTAGTGCCAGTCTGGATTAGTGCCAGTCTGGATTAACAGACAGGAGATTTTCCAAGTTTTTATAAAGGGCTAATTTGAATCTCTTAACACGTTTGACTCTTTTTGTGTTTTAAATTTGACAATTTAATATAGGTTATCAATGACTCCCAAGTACTCCAACTGTTTATAAAGTCTGTAGTTATAGGAGTTGAAACAGAGAAATCATGATTTTTTTTTAGAGGGCAGGGAACAAGGAATTTGAAAGGGGGAAAAAACTATCGGTGATGCTCAGGGATAAAAGTAACCTCATTTCCTGCCAAAGCTTTGCCAAGCTCTTCTGCCTCTCAGTAGACTGCTTTTACTCACTATTTTAACAGGTATTAATTTAATAGGTATTATGTCTACAATGGTGCACCCGGCCAAGCTCCTTGGAAATCATTATTATTAAGGAAGCTACCAAGCAATAAATAGAGTTGGTATTGTGAAACAACAGCCATGTTTGCTTCTGATATTTGGCTGTTTTAAACTTTCTGTGAAAATTGTACAATGGAATGCTATACACACTTATTTGAAAGTAACTCTCACTTGGCCACTACAATTTAGTGTCAGCGTGCAATGGTTGCTGTATCAAATTTTCAGTATTATTTACATTGTCCATGGTTCACCCAATATTAAGCGCAAAAAAAGATATCAATTTCCATAAACTCAGGTTTGCAGAAATTACCATGAAGAAGCCGGAAGGCAAAATTATCTCATGTCTCATGCTTAAAAATAAGAATATAAACACACACACACACACACACACACACACACACACACACTTAATAGGGATGTGCAGTGCTGCAGATCTGAAAACAAAAATTAATTTGGAGAATGTGAAAGCTTGAATGTTCTGTCTGTCAGTTGAACCAAATGCACCCAACACAATCTGAAGTACTTTTTGCTTCAAATCCAATCTTGATTAGCTCTAAAGTTTAATATTCAGGTCTTCCTTTCTTTCATTGTAAGCTTCTCTCTTTTTCTGTATGTAGAAATATTTCTCTTTTCTTTTGCCTTTAAAAATATTTTTCCAAGCAGTCAGGCATGCTATGAAGGAAACTACATTTTCATATCTCTGGTTGATCTCAAAGCAGTCAACAAAGCATCCAAAGATTCTTGGAGAAATTGAGATGCTGGAAGCAACTGCAATTTTGCCTTACAGCACACACGTTTTTCTAAATGTTTGAAGGGAAAGGAAAAGAAAGAACCGAGGTGGCGTAGCGGTTAGAGGCAGTACTGCAGGTCACTTTAGCTGACTGTGATCCGCAGGTCAGTGGTTCAAATCTCACCAGCTCAAGGTTGACTCAGCCTTCCATCCTTCCAAGGTAGGTAAAATGAGGACCCAGATTGTTGGAGGCAATATAAATATACATTGCTTACTGGTGTAAACCGCTTAGAGAGTGCTTGCACTGTGAGGCGGTATATAAATCTCACAAAATAAATAAATAAATAAAGGACAGCTTTGCAAGCAAGAAGGACTGGAACGCAAAGAGGATGGAAAGAAAAGAGAACATAAGAGAAAATCAGAGAAAGAATTTGTCAGAATGACCACAAGAGACTATTGAAACTAGGATGGTGATAGCAATTCCAGGAGTGTATACAATATTCTTAATTTTCAAGAGCATTGCATTTGTGTGAGATTTCTACATTTAAAATGCTTTTATGCTATACATCACAATTTATTTCTCATGGTGTTGCACTGGTTGAAAATAAACTTTATATATTTAAAAGTAAACTAAAGTATATAGAGTAATTAAAATATTAAAATTTATTGGGTAAAGTGCAAACATATTAAAATCAATGACTGTGGATAGTGGAACGGTGTGTCCAGATAAATCATGCTATTAACCTAATATTAACATGTGCCTAAACAGATATAAGGATGAAAAAGACTTTATGTCTAAAATGCCATTCGTCTCTATTGGCAAAGTGCTCAGAGTAGGCACAGCTACAGAAAAGAAATACTTCAGGCTGAAGTCAAAGGATGATGACACAGATTGGCAGACTTCTATGGGGAACGTATCCTCATAGCTAGTTTGGTTTCACATTGTTGACGCAAGATATTTGGTAATACCAAAAGGCCCAATAACAAGTCAACCAATGTAGTTCTTTCAACCATAGCGTTATGTGTCAATGGCTGGCCCAGTGTTTTTCAAACTTTAACTTTAAGATGTGTGAACCAGTGGTGGGTTCCTACTGGTGCGGTCCATTCTATCACACCAGTAGTGGCCAGCCGATGATGTAATTTGCGTGCGACACCGGTCCGTCATCTTCACTGGTCCGTCATGCATCGCCATCTTTTTTTCAGAATTTTTGGGTAAAATCGCGTGAGGGGACGCGCACGTGAGATTTCGGTGATTTTTTGCTTCTGCGCATGCGCAGAAGCAAAACCACATGAGGGCGTACATGCGTAGCATGCGCGTGCACACACGAAAAGTGGAGATGCATGCACAGCGCACTGGTAGCAACTTCGAGAGCAACCCACCCCTGGTGTGAACCTCAACTCTTAGAATTTAAAGAGTTGAAGGCCACATATCTTACCGTTGCCAAGTTTGCAGAACACAGGACTAAACTAACAGTGAATTGCAGCAACAGGTACTAAACATGGTTTACCATTAACAAACTATCAGGGGTGGGTTCTAACTGTGCACATGCACAGTGCCAAAATAAATAAAAAATTAAAAAAAAAGCCAAAAACAAGATGGTGGCCCATGTGCAGTGCAGGAAACTCGGCTTCTGCATATGCGCAGAAGAAAAAATCAGCAACCCCCCCCCAAAAAAAAATTTCAAAAAAAATATCCCAAAAAAGATGGCGGCATCCACGGACTGGCACCGACAGAACCGGTTCCATGACATCACCAGCGGTTTGCTACCGGTTCTATAGAACCGGTGCAAATCGGGAGGAACCCACCTCTGCAAACTATGCATACTCAGGAATTGCCAAATCTAACATACTGACAATGATGGTTTTATGAGCAACCCTGGCCATATTTTCTTTCATATAAGAAAATAACAACATTTGAGACTAATAAACTGTTTTCTACTTCTGGGAATCACCCCTGCCTTATAATGATCTGTAAATTAAGATAACTCTAGCAATTTTAATCTGTAGTAACAATTGTCTGGGTAATGCCCTTGCCTTTAAAACATTTATCAGTACTCAGAAGAGAGAGCGCTGTGAACGCATATTTTAAATAAAAAGCTACTATCACTTGGTTTTAGTTTATTCACAGATACATGGAAGGATGCTTTCTTATAGACATCAACATACTTTAGAAATAAAATAAGTTCTCTATAGGAAACTGTAGTAATGTTTACTGATTAATATGGTTAAATAACCTGGTCCAAGTCAGCAGCTGAGTTTTCAGTTTGAGGTTGGATAAGGTGGGGCTAGATAGGTACAGATAAGGTACAAACAAAAATGATGCAATAGACAGAAACTTATCGTTTGATCTTGGTCAAGACAAATGACAAATTAGGGAGACAAAGCAGCAAGCACAGTTGGAGTTCAGGTCAACAAATCAAAATCATGAAGTTGTTGTTTTTAAATGGATGAATGATGGGCAACTGAGTGAAAGCCGAATTTAAGTGGAACAGATGATGAACATCTTGATAAGAGGCAAAGCTGAGGCAGTTGTAATTTACTTATCTTGTAGACCAGAGGCCTTCAAACTTGGCAACTTTAAGACTTGTGGACTTCAACTCCCAGAATTCTCCAGCCAGCATAGCTGGCTGAAGAATACTGGGAGTTGAAGTCCACAAGTCTTAAAGTTGCCAAGTTTGAAAACCCCTGTTGTAAACAACAGAAGATTACCAGATCTTTCCAGGGATTACTCACATTTTGACCAAGAAAAAACAGTTCAAAACATTAAATAAGTGAATGCTTTTCAGCATTTGCAAAGGGAGCACGTTCTACCAAAAAATGTTACCGTAAAAATCAAAATTAGTTGCACAAAGAAAAAGGAAAGTCCAAAGAATGTTATATGTATTTTAAAAAGTCAGTTGCTAACATGCAAAGAAGTCGTAAAAATCTTGTTAAGTAATGTAATGCAAACTATTTGATGAAATAATTATGGTAGGCAAATGCAATGATAAGCCAAATGAGCAATAATTTGATTTTACACAATTTTGTGATTCTAGCACCATCTAACTTTAACCAGTCCAACTTTCTATATGTTTTAGTTTTATTCTAAAATGGGAAAGACAATCCTTGATGTTCACCTAATCCATAATAGAGATCTTAGAGATAGATGAATGAACTAGATGAAAATTGAAGTGGTGTAGCCAATACATGTAAATAAATTAATAACATTGAAAGGAACCAGTCCAGAAATCTTTTATCAAGAAATTGAAAGTGCAGCAGAGAATTGCAAAGAAAAAGAAAGGTTAAGGTATGAATGAATTCTGTGTTTAGATGAGGTATGTTCTAATACACGAGTGTCAAACTCACTGCATCACGTTGCAATCACGTGACATTTCGAGACTTTTTTCCCATTTGTGGAGCTGGGGTGGGCATGGCCTGCGTGTGCTGCATCCGGCCCGCAAGCCGCCAGTTTGATAGCCATAACTTTCTTGGCTTCTGATTGAGCTTTCTCCTACTGCAATATTTGCTTCTTTTAGGAGACTTGTTTGTTAATAACTTGTTTGAAGCAAAATGCTGAAGAAAGAGCTTTCCCCTGTTTTACTTGATCTGGCATATTTTCCAACGTCATCAGCATCCAAAGCATGTTAATATCAGTGACATACATCTATAACTTCTTTCCTGCATTGATCCACCATCTTGATTCATGTTTTTGTTTTCTCAGCAAATATATTTTCAGCCTTTTTCACACTCAGAGCTAAGGCAGATGCTTGGTTCAATCTTATTCCATTCTCAAGTTTCTTTGAAAAGGGCTTTGAGCAATGCAAGGGCAGGTACACTGGGGTGAATTCATTAGTATCAAGACCGGAGTGAAGCAGGGGTAGATTCCACTTACCTTCACCACCGGTTCACATTGCAATGTTTTGCGCCTGCGCGCCCGCTCTGCTCACTTGCACACACACGTTCCCTCGTGCAATTTGGCTTCCGCGCATCCTCAGTAGCTGGAATCAGCCCGAAACACAGCTGAGAAGCTGATCAGCTGTGCTTCGGACAAAGGAATAAAGGTCAGTTTAAACCCGAGGGTGGGCGGAAGGGCCCTTTTACAAGCAGCAGAACAGGAAAAACCTTCAAAACTGTAAAACAAATTGCAAAAAAATTCCCCCCCAAAAAAGGTGGCGGCACCCACGGACTGGCACCAGCCAATCCAGTTCAGTGACGTCACCAGTGGGTCGCTACCGGTTCGGGTGATCCGGTCCGAACCGGGAGAAACCCACCCCTGGAGTGAAGTACCAATAGAGTGAAAATAATAATAATGGATTTCCTTTTTTAGTACTGAATTTGTCCTTCTAAGTTATTTTACAACTATGGAGACTTATTTTTTTTTAAGTAAATAAAACATAAATACTTTTCTTGCTACCAGTGTCTCTGGGCTATTTTGGCAGCCTGCTGTTTGGTATCCATCCTTTACTTCAGATGTCAGACAAAAATAGTTATCTATTCTTTTGCCATACACACATAGAGATAAAGAAAGAGATTTCCACAGATGAAAATAGGAAATACTGTTGCATCACAACCATAAAAGACATGTTTTGAGGGAAAAAGAGAGAGAGAAAAGACATTGAGAGGTGACACAATAGCAGTATTCCAGTATTTGAGAGGCTGCCACAAAGAAGAGGAGGTCAACTTGTTTTCCAAAGCACCAGAAAGCAAGACAAGAAACAATGGATGGAAACTAATCAAGGAAAGAAGCAATCTGGAGTCAAATATCATCTTAGAAGGACTTAAAGGAAATCTGTCTCTCAAGGGAATGAATTGCTGCTTCATAAAATCTAAATATTTAGTATCTTACTGCTGAATAGAGCACAGTGGAATCTGTCGAGTGAGTATTAGTGTCTGACCATTCCAGACTGATCTAGGTGTGCTCTCTGCCTTCAGGTCTCTGGTTAGCCTATCTGCTACCATTCTGTTGGCTCCCAAAACAATTGGGTTGCAATCTTCTATTTTCATGCACACTCATGAAAGAGTTCTCATACTGAAATAATTGTAAGCAATATAATTATCACTCACTGTAGAAGAGCCTACTGCTAGAAAAGATTGAGGGCAAAAGAAGAAGGGGACGACAGAGAATGAGGTGGCTGGCTGGAGTCACTGAAGCAGTAGGCATGAGCTTAAATGGACTCCAGAGGATGGTAGAGAACAGGAAGGCCTGGAGGAACGTCATGGGGTCGCAATGGGTCAGATACAACTTTGCAACTAACAACAACAAATATAATTCTATGGCCTTTATGAGTTTAGTGCAAGTTTTAAATACCAAAATGTTGGAAAGATGGATCCAATATTTTCACATATTGCCTATGAAAGAGAGCTTTGAGGACCTGAATATCAGCACATTTATTTTTTACTGGTTTATTAAATTTATATGCTGCCCATCTCATTGTCAAGTGATTCTAGGCAGCTTAGACCATGGTACAAAAGTACAAAATATTAAAACATTGAATATGAATGTTTGTATATATAAAGTACCATATATCCCAAATCAATAAATATTCAAGGGAATGTGAATGCTGACAATAAGTGGCATATTGCTTCCTATGGTGGGGGATTCTTAATTAAAATGACTTCTGACTCAGCTGTTTTTGAGATTCTGATATACTGAGATTCTGATATTTTTGAAATGGTATTCGGCTTTGATTATACTGGTTTCTAGAAAGCAGAGTTCCAGAAAGAGCCAAGAATATTAGTGAGCTCTTTCTCATGGCTACTGTAATATGCTGACATAAATGCCACAATATGCATATATTATTTTGCCCTAATAATGAGGTCACAGAATGGTGTCATCCTACCTGTTTTGATACTGGTGGGTTTCATGATGTTGACTGTAGGTGAGTGTGTGGGATGAAATAACGAGGAAGGGGAACAAATTTTATGCCACTGTATAGGTTTATATAATTCAAAATGGTGGATAACATTTTACACAGCAGGATGGAAATCCCTTACCCTAATACTGCCATGTCATCACACTGGCATTTAATGCCATCCATGAGTGATTCAAATTTGATCGTTTAGTAAATATAGATTGCACATCAGGACCAGCTATTATTGTGAGTGTCAAGTTTGTATAAACTCCCTCATGTAAAAACATGTTTATATATACTTAACTCTATATTCCACAAGTGGACAAATCTTTGGAGCTAAAAGCACATTTAGAGTTTTAAGGACACAAGGTAGAATAGCTGCCATGTGGGAGACGTGCCTAGTCATAAAATACTTTGCTTTGCAGCATGCCAAACAGATTTGCCTGTTGACAGCAGCCTTCCTGTCACTAATCTGGTATGAACAATTCCTTATACAATTGTGTCTAGATGCTTGCTCACCAGGTCTGAGTGTGCCTTGGCATACACTAGTATGTGATGGTTATGAAGTTCAAAAGAACAACAGACGGTATTCATATAGTGGAAAAATTGGAGCTTGGTAGAGTTTTCTTCAGTTTTATTGCCCACATCTGGGTCAGCCAGAAAAATCTTTCAGGCAATTAGATAGTGGTTTTTTATTTTATTTTATTTTTATTTATTTATTTATTTTTGTCAAGTACGTGTTGGTAATATACATAGATATAACATTGTTTATATACATAAGATGGGTACTGATAAGAGGGAACATTAGGACAGGGACGGTAGGCACGATGGTGCACTTATGCACGCCCCTATATGGTTCCACCTATATGGGTCAGAGAGAGAAATTGCCTGTTGAGAATTGCTATGCTACGAGGTGACAAAAACATTTTGCAAAATAAATTATTTGTACAGAATATCACTACAATACCTGTTGCTTTTCAATAGTATTCTTGTTCATAATCCAGAAAATAGCATAATGCAAGCGTCAATGTAGCATCATCAACTTGCTGATCGCCTGACTTACTTTTCCTTCTTCCATGGTCCCCCATATCAAAAAAAGAGTTATGTATTTCTACAAAAATCAAAGTTACAGGACCATCCTTGCCATCCACCAGAAAGTTAAACAACTCAGAATGTGTGGTATAAACCCTCTTTCTAGGTATTGAGGCTTCACAGAAGTTAGCTTCCAAGGAACTAGGCAAATAGTTCCAAAGCCTTGAATTTGAAGTTTGCTTCCTAGTTCACCACCAATTCTGAAAATATTTTCTTAAGATCTCCCAAAGGTGCTTTTTTAAGAGGCAACTGGACTTTTTGGTTTTTCTTTGAAGACATTTTGCTTCTCATCCAAGAAGACATTTCGCTTCTCATCTTGGCTGAAGAAGCTTCTTGGATGAGAAGCGAAACCTCTTCAAAGAAAAACCAAAAAGTCCAGTTGCCTCTTTAAAAAAGCACCTTTGGGACAACCATGACCTAGATGACTGAGAATCTCCATAGACGTTTTCTTAAGACATTACAATCAGAAAGCATGAGAAGAATGAAGTAGGAAATTGTCTGCTTTCATGTTGTTTATGAAATTATTTAAAAGACTTCCACCTGCACCAAAAAGAGTCATTATCAAATTTAAAACTGAACTCAAACACTTACAGTGCAAAAACTGAGCCATCAAAAATCTTTAAAGTACCAAAGATAATAGATTGGTGGGGGAAAGCCATCGAGATGAATTTTGGTGGTAAAAATGTTCCAGATTTGTGAACTGACATTCTTATTCCTTCATAGATTCCAGAGGCATATCATAATCTCTGACAAAAATCTTCCCTGTCTACATTCATTACCTTTGAAAGATAACATGTTTGCCACCATCTAAAAGCTGCATGATTCTGCCACACATGGCGTGATGTTATCTTTAGTAAAGACTAAGATGGCTTGATGGGACATTGTGGCTCAGTGACTAAGATGCTGAGCTTGTCGATCAGAAGGTCGGCAGTTCAGCGGCTCAAATCCCTAGCACTGCGTAACGGAGTGAGCTCCCATAACTTGTCCCAGCTTCTGCCAACCTAGCAGTTCAAAAGCAAGTAAAAAAATGCAAGTACAAAAATAGGGACCACTTTGGTGGGAAGGTAACGGCGCTCTGTGCGCCTTCGGCGTTTAGTCATGCCGGCCACATGACCACGGAGACGTCTTTGGACAGCACTGGCTCTTTGGCTTACAAACGGAGATGAGCACCGCCCCTAGGGCCGGAAATGACTAGCACGCATGTGTGGGGAAACCTTTACCTTTAAGATGGCTTGCCTGTTTTCAACGGGGTTGCTGACAGAAAAAAAATCTGCTTTTCTAAATTTGGCTGAACTGTATCATTTTCTTATTTCCTCTTCTCAAATGTTGGAATTTATCCTTCAGAGTTAAGTCCCTTCATACGTTTCTAAACCTCACGATAGTTTGAGAGAAATATGATTATTGTTTGAGCCATTTCTCATTTATTGTGGGGATATTTGAGTACTGCCTTACAATTATTTAGAAGTAAATTAAAATTGGGCTTTTTTAGTAAAGCATCTTGTTGTTAGTTATAAGAAAGTTATCTCTGGATCTCATTTTACTGCTGGAATTTTGTGGAACGTGTCCTGGCTGACCATTTGTTTAAACAATTTTATGAAGTGGGGTTTTTTTTTTAGTTATTGGTTTTAAAATGCTTTCATGGCTATTTACATTTCTGATCGCCTGAAATTCCATCAATGGACGGAAAACTTGCAAGCTGGGAAGTAATCAATATATGTAGTCATAAACTTACAGCCATAATTGTGACCACAATTTCCTTTTCTAAGAAGGTAATTACTAAATGAGTCCTGCCTGATTTTATGACTTTTTTGCCATGGTTGTTAAGTGAATCATTATCACATCTCATTCAGCAAATCTAGCTTTTCCCATTGACTTTCCTTGTCAGAAGCCATGTGAGAAGGTCACAAATGGCCACCTTCACATAACATCACAGGCAGGGGCGGGTTCCTAATTTTTTTACTACCACTCCGTGGGCATGGCTTATTTTGTGGGTGTGGCTTGCCAGCCATGTGACCGGGTGGGCATGGCTTCTCAGACTGCTGAAGGGAGGGGAACTGAGATAGATCTTGCTGCCCATTCCCCCTCGAACGTGCAAAAATGCCTAGGATCATCACCACACATTCGTGGCTTCTCAGACTGCTGAAGGGAGGGGAACTGAGATAGGTCCTGCCGCCCGTTCTTTCAGCGTCTCACACGTTCCCTCAGCCATCCTCCCCTGCTTGGACTCACTGTGGGGTAGGAAGGCAGCGCATGAGCAATGCAGGAAACTCGGCTTCTGGGCATGCGCAGAAGAAAATAAAAAAAAAATTATTATTATTTTTTAAATGGCGGCGCCCAGGCACCGGCAACCGACCGCATCGGTACTGTGACGTCACCAGCGGGCCACTACCGGTGCTATAGAGTGGACCGCACTGGTAGGAACCCACCACTGATCACCGGACACCAAGATCCTGCTACCATTATAAATACATGCCAGCTCCAAAACACCCACATTTTGATCACGTTCATGTTTGTAAGAATGAGGAGAGGTTGTAAGCCACTTTTTTCAATGCCGTTGTAACTTCAAATGGTTGCTAAATGAATAGCTATAAGTTGAGGGCTGCCGGTAAAGAATTGGCTGGTACCAAAATCTGTTTTATGCCAAATAGCAATAGCAATTAGACTTATATACCACTTCTGCAGTGTTTTACAGCCCTCTCTAAGCGGTTTACAGAGTCAGCATATTGCCCCCAACAATCTGGGTCCTTGTTTTACTGACCTCGGAAGGATGGAATGCTGAGTCAACCTTAAGCCTGGTGCGATTCGAACTGCTGAACTGCTGAACTGCTGGCAGTCAGCAGTCAGGAGAAATAACCTGCACTACTGCATTCTAACTACCACCACAACTCTTATGAAGCAATGTGTACATTGTTGCTCAAAGAAGGTGGTTGGTTTGTTTTTTCCAAAAAGCATGTAAACAATATATTTCCCTCTTTTACCAAATCAAATAAATTTGAAGAAGAAGAGAAAAAGAAAAGAAAAAAGAAAAGAAAAGAAAAGAAAAAAGAGAAGGGAACGGAAGGGAAGGGAAGGGAAGGGAAGGGAAGGGAAGGGAAGGAAAGGAAAGGAAAGGAAAGGAAAGGAAAGGAAAGGAAAGGAAAGGAAAGGAAAGGAAAGGAAAGGAAAGGAAAGGAAAGGAAAGAGGAAAGCTCCATAATGAGTCAGTGAAATATACTTTCCTCAGGCAACAGTTCTGGAATACATTTTTAAAATAAAAATGAAAACTACATTTTCAATGCTTTTAACCATCATGGGGAAGAAAGATTTCTGAACCTTGGGCCATTATTGAAACAAGTTCAAACTTAGAAGAATATACTGAAGTCCCTTCAAAGAAAATAAATTACTCTTCCTTTTGCACCACTTTTTGCATTATCACCACCTTCTCTTCTTTCTTCATTTTTATCCAAGAACAGCGCTAAAAGTAATAATTCAGTCATATTAAATTTCTACATTGCTTTATATAGCTTTCTAAAGGCTCCACATTTAAAACTTATCAAACCAACCATCAACTACCCTCTCCTACTTTCTTCTCAGTTACAGCACATTTATGCCAGGTATGTACCAGATCGGGCCAAATCCTGCTTTGGAGACATTCTGTGTTTTTTAAGTAGGCGGAGGTGAATTTGGACATCAATTTTGTGAATGAGTTGGCCTGTCACTGAATAGAGAAATAAGCAGTGCAAACAAACGAGGTACATATTATATTATATATACTGTATATATATACATCTTCAAGGATGTCACTTTTTGAAGTGTTGCCATCAAAGCTAATGGTAAACACTGTCAGTTCAGACAGTTTATGTGTAATTATTTATGTATACTCAGCCAATTAAGCAATTAAAAAAAATAGAAAAGGAGTCGTGGGGACTTTTTTGGCCACTTATTATTTGTTAAATTTATAGTGGCTTTTCTCTAACATGTCAAAGTGGCCAACTTATTATTTATTTATATCCTGGCTTTATTATTTTTACAAACATATCCAACATACCTTTCTTCTATTGTCCCCATGGCAATCTTGTGAAGTGGGTTGGGCTGAGAGACAATGTCTGGCCCATCACTCAGCTGGCTTTCATGGCTAAGGTGGGGCTTGAACTCATGGTCTCTTGCTTTCTAGCCTGGTGCCTTAACCACTAGACCAGTGGTTCCCAAGCTGTGGTACATGTACCACTAGTGGTACGCGAGGGCCTTCCAGGTGGTACGCGAACACTTTCGAGGTCATGAACGATTTTTAGTTAGTTATTTTTTACTTCACAAAAATGTTTACTGCCTAACACAACTGTTGCCACATGCCACCCACCTGGTCCCAGCGGCCCGAGAATCCAGTTGCTGGATGCGCGGGGCCAAAAAAAGGAACGGTACAATTATGGAAATAAAGTGATATCTGATCGAATTTAGTTTCTCTGGAACCAGGTGGTACACGGCGACTGTACGGGACCTCCAAGTGGTACTCGATCACAAAAAGGTTGGGAACCACTGCACTAGACCAAACTGGTATTTCATCCAATCTCCCTCAAATGTTTTGTAAGATAGGTTGGGGGGGGGAGAGGTTGGGCTGGTTTAAAGTCACCCCTATTGGAGCAATCTCCCAATCCAGTACCATAACCACTGCACCACACAATCAGTCTTCACCCATATCAATACCGGAAATAGACTATTCAGCCACAGAGATTCAAGGATGTAACTCCTGAGATGACTGTTTGATTATCAATATCAGAAAACTCTTTAGAAAGAAGAAAAACAATTAAATTGTGTCAATCGTTCTTTTTTCCATTGTTTTTCTTTTCTTTTCTCCCTCTGTGTTCTAAATCCAGAAATAGTGCTGAGTGTTCTCACCATTGCTTTTTCCTTGTTAATTGTAGCTATGTGTAAATGATCCTAGTTATAAATTAGTTTTTTGTGGTGGGGGGGTAGCTACCTGGACAAGTTGTGCTTTAAAAGTACATCTCTCAACCAAATCTGTTTTCAGGACAAGATAATGCTAGGTCATCTGACAGCCTTAAGTATATTTACTCCAACACCCGTGTGGTCATCTCACGGGCTGGCATTGAGCTTACATTCCCAAATGTAATATTTACTTTCCAGTTTATACATCTCTGTGGCAACAGAGTCTGTGGAAGGAGTACTATATTCTACTGAATATAGATCTAAAATATTAAACTATTGCCAGAAATAAATGTCTAGACAAAATAGTCCATCTCCGTCACTGGCTTCTCCAAAATGTAGAAGTGAGTCTTGGCAGCTTAAAGCCTTTCTGTAAGATTTCTCTTTTTCTTTTAATGCCACTGCACTCTCCAAAAGTAAGGGGCATCTGTGAAAAACCCTTGCAGCTCTTTCATGAGTCCATCGATATAAAATAATAATAGTTATTTCTGGAGTAACATGCTATAAAATATCACATCACATATAGCACATAAGACGGCATTGTATTATTTTGATACAGTATGCCAAATAAAGCGCTTTTTTTGCCAATTCCATAGCTTATCATTAACATTTCCATTACATTAATTTCCATAACCAATTCATTTCCTTCTTATGCAAAGGTCACCAAAATAGCTTGCCAACAGCCAGCACTCTTCCTAAGGTGTCCAGGTTTTAACATTCTAATCAATTGCCCAGTAACTATGGGTAACAAAATATCATAGCCAATTTACTGTAACTACATTAATCAGGGAGTAGACTATTCTGGGGGAAAGCGGGTTCCTCTTTCCCTAAATTTTCTTTAAAAAGCATACATTTCTGTGAAGTAATCTCAAAAAAGAAAAGAAAAGAATAATTTATAGAAATTGTATGTGTAGTGGAACTTTAAGATTGTTATGGCAGTTAGTAAATATTCTGCACAAGGCTTAGAAACTTACAAGAATGTCAAATTTAGTCACAGTGTAGCAAGCCACTAGAGAACGGGGACATTAAATCACCTTACTCATAGCTAACATTTCTTAATGATAATTAAACTATATAGAGACCACTAGTGAATTTTACCTAGCTTGCTTAATTTTCTGCTTGTTGTTTGTTTTCTAATACTGTACAATAATGAAAATATATCCAAACATTAAAAATATTCTAATGGTGGATATCTTGGGGGAAGATTTTGATATATATTTGTGTTATGGAAGAATCTTTGAAATCACTGTTTAAAATACAATTTAAAAAAAAACACCAAAGGTGAATGAAATTTATTTTGCAATGTTAATGTTAATGACTGTGGAAAACTTCTAATTGTTAATACAAAAGGAAATTTTATATATATATATATATATATATATATATATATATATATATATATATATATATATATATATATATATATATATATATATATATATATATATATATATATATATATATATATATATATATATATATATATATATACACATACACATACACATACACATACACATACACACACACACACACACACACACACACACACACACACACATATATATATATATATATATATATATATATATATATATATATACATACATATACATATACACATACATACATACATACATACATACATACATACATACATACATACATACATACATACATACATACATACATACATACATATATATATATATATATATATATATATATATATATATATATATATATACACACATACATCCCCTTCTTTCCCTTGTTAAATAAGTCAGTTTGAACTGCATTCATATTGTATGGTTACACCAATCTAAAATTGTCTGAAGTGTGAAAACATGTTCTTAATTCTGAAAAACATGTTACAGGAATCTAATATTTTTGGCCAGACACCAATGTTTAAGACTGGATAAATGGAATTATTTGTAATTATTTGTAATAAATAGACATGAAGTAACCCTCCAGAAAGATATTCCAATGAGTTCTGAAATTGCCACTTGCAACTTTCTCGATTTTGTTACTTTACTATGAAGATATTTTTTTAAAAAAACAGTGCTACATCAAAACAGCCACGAAGCAATGCTAGATATTTAGTTCAGGTGGTCTTTGACTTACAACAGCTCATTTAGTGACCATTCAGAGTTACAACAGCACAGAAAAAGTGACTGATGACAATTTTTCACACTTATGACCATTGCAGCATTCCCATGGTCATGTGATCAAAATTCTGATGCTTGGCAACTATGTCCTGGAGTCATATGATCACCTTTTGTGACCTGACAAGCAAAGTCAAAACCAGATTCATTGTGTTACTAATTTAACAACTGCAGTGATTCACTTAACAACTGTGGCAAGAAAGGTCATAAAATGGGGCAAAACTTACTTAACAAATGTCTCACTTAACAACAGAAAATTTGGGGCTCAATTGTGGTTGTAAGTTGAGGACTACCAGTAGTTTCTAGTCAAATGCATGACTGAGGACACTTTAAAATTGTAGCACACTATAGACAAGTTAGAACACATTCTTATTTTAAGTATGTCTAAAATTTGTTCGGTGCCTGTCTGTGTTCATCCAGTTAAACAATTTCCTAGATACAAATTTGGAAAACTTGAGAAGAATGTTTTTCTAAATGGCTATGTTTCTGCCTTGTTCTTTAAAAGTTATGATGCATAGGAGTCACAGTCTTGAAGTGTAACAATGCAAGAACTGAAGAGAGTAAGAAAAAGATACTTTGTTGATAAAGGACACATTTTTATTTTTGAGAGTTTAGGTTTTAGTTAAAGCAACAGCCTCTCATTCAACGTTTGAAACCCAAGTTAATCAGAACTTTAATTTCCAGAATTAGTTATATACTGTAAATATTTCTCTCTTTAAAAAAATTGACAACTAGTAACTTTTGAGCAATATATCTACTAGTTCTTTGTGCTGTCTGCATAGAAATGCCATTTAAATTACAACATAACACAACCCTATAAAAGATTAATTGTTTTGTACATTATCAATTAATTAATAAATTAATGCTATACCATTTTCCCTGAAAGTAAAATATTTTTCACCTTTGGATTTGAAGGAAGGAAGGAAGGAGGAAGGAAGGATGGAAGGAAGGAAGGAAGAAAGGAAGGAAGGAAGGAAGGAAGGAAGGAAGGAAGGAAGGAAGGAAGGAAGGAAGGAAGGGGAGGAGGAGGGGGAGGAGGATTGGAAAGAAAAGTCTTATGCAAGAAAAGTAGTTACAAATAGCTGTTTCTTTTTTTAAAAAAAAAGATTAATTTCCTCGAAGTGGGAGATGCATTTTTAAATCAATACAAAAAAATAGTTCATTGTAAATATATAATATATATTTGTACATATTTGATTATATTTACATACATCCAGCACTTATATATTGCATTTGTGCTCTGTAAGTGTGTGTCAACATATATTTTCTCAAAATATTACAAAATAAACAAAGAAGGCTGGTCTGAAGTTTGCCTCAAGTCCAACTTGTCCATTGACTTTAGAAAGGCTGTTTTGGCTTCAGGGCCAAAGAGCTAACTTGCTAATGGGTGTCCACAAATGGCCCATGAAAATTCTTATCTTCATAATATTGGGTGATGTTCCAAGCTACTGCTTTTTTCCCAATAATTAGGCCACTTTTTCCCAATTTTGGTTTTTCTTTGGTCCTTATATTTCTTATGTACAAGAAAATCTTGGGTATCTAAAGCAAGAGACTCTTTTTCATGTGGTATAGATAGATGCTCTGGTTTCATTCCTTTGTGGAATGGCAGAAGTTCTTTTCATGTTTTGACACTTCCATTTATATGTTGGTACTTAGGGAGGCAAGGTTCATAAGACATGGGATCGGAAGAAAAAACAGAATCGTCCCCTGAAGAACAGGAACTCCTGGTATCTGGATAGCTAGGTGAATACTGTTCCAGTGGTCCACTAAGGTCTAGGTATTCCTGAAATGAAAAATAAACAAGCAATTCAATCTGTATTGCCTTAAGATGGTACCATGATTCATATGGTTTAATAGACACACACAAAGTAAAAACAAACAAGTGGACCCCTTTCACATGAGTTACTGGTCACAAGTGTCTCTCCTTTACAATGTATATCCCCCTTTATGAAAATTACTGGATGACCTTGAGCTACTTATCATCTCAAGGCTTAGACTGGTAGACATTACCTAAACCTACACAAAGCTGCTTAAGCCCAAAAAGACGGCTACATGAGCTTTGCAAAAGTATTCACCATTAAGTTCAAATTATTTGGGAAGAAGAAAAGAAGGGGTGTTTTCAGAGTTCTTTGCAGAATTTCATTCTGCAAAATGTGCTGTAAACTGCCATGTTGGTTAACTTTAAGTGAGTTTAAATAGATTTTTAAAGTTGTTTTTATATAGATGCTATATTATATGGTTTTAATTTTATGTTGATTAAAAAAAATATATAATAGAGAATTGCTTGTGTGGGCTTTGGTCTTAATAAGCTTTTGTTAAATGCATTCATAAATAAACAATACACTGGTCTCACAGTAAGGAGGTAAGAGAATGGTGAAGGAGAAAGGCCCTTTTGCTCTGCTCTCAATCACCATTAGAAGGATAGGATAAAAATGAAATAGCAACTCCTCATAAAGCCAAGTATTTTCAGGGAGATACGAAAAAGGAAAACCAAAACAACAGCAAAAGGACTTCTGAGGCATATGTACTGTATATGTTCCAACATCAACTTCAACCACACTATTTCAAACACATACACTAACCACATCAAACGAAACTTTTTGCCATGATTTAAAAAAAAAATACATTTTCACCCTACAGAGAACTATTTTTGTCCAACACATGGAAATGATTTGCAGAAAGAAAGATCATTTCATTCAACTAAACTGACTGTTTTATAATACCTTGACATTTCAGTGAGGGTAAATGAGCTGCAGTACAATGTACTTTTTTATTTGCTTTGTTTTTGCTACATGAATAATTGTGGGACCCAATCAACTGAGCCATTCTTTTAAGCAAGCATCAGTGAAACCAGCCAAAACCACGCAAGGAATTGAGAGTGTTCCTTGAAAAAAGCCATTTATATATATATATATATTAAAAATGGATGCAAAGGAACATCTATTGCTGAACAGTGCCCACTGCATTTTCGATGAAAGCAAAACCAGCCATTGGATCAACCAAATTGAAAGCTAGATTAAAACATTTCTAGAAATAACAGTTCTGGCAGGAGAATAAAGCTATTTTTCTCCTTGAATTGCTTCTTTTCTCTTTCAACTTCTGCAGAACAGCTGTTTTCATTTAAATGCAATCGTTTCATTTGCTAAACCATATTTTGGGTCTGAGATGAGAAAAACCAATTGTATAAAGCTAGGTTTTCAAACACTTTTCCTGTCCACCATTTAAAAAGTCAAAATAGTTAAGATGGTAATGATAAAGTCACTGTAAAATAAATAAGAGCAAAACACATAGCAAAAAAGAAATTGCAGTGAACTTTTGATTTAACATTACTTCCGTATCACATAAGCATTTTTTGTGTGTGTGTCTGGTGTCTGTTATCTCTATGTTATCCAGAGACAAGATGAATCTCATCAGAACATGTAGGATTAAACTGTGGCGCCTCTGCCATCAATGCCAAAGCTCTCATTGACTTCAAAGAAGTAATAATTTTCTCATATAAATTGGAATGACGGCTTTGAGAAATAAGATGGAGCAAAACACTTTTGGCACAAATGGAAGGAGGAAGCTATTAGAAGAAGATTGCATGCATGTGATTTCAGCAGATTCAACAGATTTATGCGGTCAATACAGGCCTAGAATCAATTTATGCAATAACTCTTTCTCAGTTTCAACACTTGGGGTAGCCATTGGCATAGGCTCGCATATGTAATTTTTACTGTCACATTCCAGAATATCTTTCCCTTGTTATTATCCAAATGTATCCTACTTCCAAATAGCTTCCAGAAACTCTTTGGAAAAAACCATATTTCAAATTAAATGTAAGTTTCAGAACTTGTATATCTTAGCCATAACATATCCCTCCCTATTTTTCCTCAGTTAAAATTGTAGTACAATATTCAGAGTCCTGAATATATATGTGTATATTATGTACAAATACTAAAATTATAGTGTATCATCCTGTCTATCATCCAAAACTAAAGAAGTAGAGCAGAACTAAGAAGATTAGGTTTGATTCGAAATTATTTGTTTGTTTGTGTGTGTGTGCATGCACATATATATACATGTCTGGGAAAGAGGTTTAGGGTTAAGGCTAAGATTAACAAATACACATTGACGTGCTTTCTAGATTATACACATCAGTCAATGTTGATAATAGTCTAAAATTAGAAGATCCAAATTATTGCAGTATAACCATCTAGAGCAGTGATGGCGAACCTTTTTTCCCTCGGGTGCCGAAAACGCGCGTGCGCGCGCTGTCACGCACATGTGAGTGCCCACACCCATAATTCAATGCCTGGGGAGGGTGAAAACAGCCTCTGCCGCCCCCGCAGAGGCCCTCTGGAGGCCGGAAATGGCCCATTTCCCAACTTCCGGTGGGCCTGGTAGGCCCATTTTTCGCCCTCCCCAGGCTCCAGAGGCTTCCCTGGAGCCTGGGGAGGGCGAAAACACCCCCTCGGAGGCCCTCTGGAAACCTAAAATGCTTCCACAGAGCCTCCACATGAGCCAAAAATCAGCTGGCCGGCACGTACATGCATGCTGGGGTTGACCTAGGGCAACAGCTCGCGTGCCGGCAGATATGGCTCCGCGTGCCACCTGTGGCACGCGTGCCATAGGTTCGCCATCACTGATCTAGAGTCAAGTATTATTATCATTATCATTAGGCAAGTATTCTTCAAAGTGTCAATCTACTTGACTCTGCAAAGCTTAAAAAACACAGTACAAGATAAAAGTGTTCCTTTAACTCATCATAAATGCATTATGTGAGTGATATAATAGATAGTTCAACTAATTTTATTGGGATTTTGAAAGAGAATGTATTTGCAATTTAAATAAATCCATTCTCTCTGCCATTTATCCAACCCTACTGTTTCCCATTTGTATAAGAAACAAATTAAAATAGTAAATTTGGGAAGAAGTTACAAATAAGCCTTTAAATATCTATCATTCATCCCAAAACACATTTCTTGGCCAATTATTTTACTTTACACCTTGTAGGTTACTTTATTCTACTACAGAGGTGGAGAACCATGCCCCTTTTATGACTACTAGTTCAAGAATTCTGGGAGTTGAAGTCCACAAGTCATAAAGAGGCCATGGCTCCCCACCTCTGTTCTACTAGATCCCAAAAGAATTACCTGTGCTCAGATTTTGTTTTGTTGCATGAGTCCAAATGTGCCATAAAGAAAATCCAGCATCTAGATTTTCTGTAATAGGTTGGTTGCCAGTGAACTATTGTATGAAGATTACCTCAACAACTCTTATTGCCATTCTTTACTTAATGTTTAAGGAGCAATTGTTTTACTCACCTCATTAGTTGTAAGTGTGAGGATACGATCTAAATCTTCCACAAGCTGTTTAAAAGTAGGTCTCTGTGAAGGCACTGCATGCCAACAATCTCTCATCATCATGTAGCTGTGGAAACCAGCATTTTATTAAGTTAATTAATGTCTCTATGGCATATTCATAATATCTCACGGCTGTTCAGCAAAAGGTCAGCATGTATTCACATTTTACATGTCTTTTAAGCATTTTTCTCTTTAAGAAAACATGCCTGTGGTCCAGAGGATTGGAGATAAATTTATTACTAGGCAAAATAGCTCAGTATGTTTAAATACCATTTTTATGCAATTAGTTGAATTTGTGATTAGAAATTCTATCAGCAGAAAAGAGATTGTGGACCACTCTTAAGGGTGAATGTGATGTTTCTGTAAATCAACACCATGATTTTTCCGCTTACATTAAAAACAAGGTAAAACAACAGCAGGAAACTCTTCCTTCTGGTGCTCAATTTAACACTATGAGGGCATCCTGTCCCATTGCAGAATTTTAAAAACTTATCTCCCTAATCTCCTTGCTCACAATTTTGATGGGAGGTAGAATTGATGGGAAAAACTCATTTGTGCTCAGCTCCAGGTAAGTTATGTTGGTTCTCATTCGCTATCTGTATTTGTCCTTACTGGTGTCATTATTAGACTTTAGAGCGATGATTTCCATAGAAAAGAAAGATCGTTCTCCAATTGTTGTTGAATTACAAGTTCCATTATATCTGGTGCTTGGCTACAGAAGCTGGAGCTATTGGGGATTGGATCCTTCCCTGGCTGTCGAAATCTTCCTTTACCTAAAATAAATATTATGCTAAAAGTCTTCAGGCTTGGAAGAGGTGAGCCTTGCTGAACAAGTCTTCCTTACTTATACTGTACTGTTTAATGCTTATATTCTAAAAAGAAAGTATAAAAAGCAGTGAGGTTATCAACAGTGTCCCCATCAATTCCAAACCCCGAATTATGTATTAGCACAGGGAGGAATGGAACAGTAAATCAGCTCACTTTGTTCTCTGCTCCCTGTGTGCGATCATTATTTCCACCCTCTAGATAAATTAAGGTAAATTAAATGGGCATGGAATATACCATTAATGGCATTCAGCTGGAGGTAATCCTAATGCTGCACTAAAGAGAAAAGGCTATTCTAATTGTCTGGAAATCTGTCCAGATTGTACTATAATTCCATACGTAAGTAGAAGATAGAAAGCTTATTGCTGATTATATGAGAAATCTGTGAACCATATGCTAGGACTGCAGAGGTTCAAGGAAAGCAATCTGAGGGGGAATATAACCATGTGAGTTAGGTAAAAGCTTTAAATGCTTTTCTGGTCCTGAACAATTATTTAAACAAAATAAACTCTTTTGCCTAATTCAAGCTAGATAATGATTTCTGGTTGTTGTTTTTTTCCTTCCTAAAAATACTTAGCTTTCATATACAGGGAAATCTCAATTTAGTGGGCGTTAATGCAATGGACTTCAGATGCAACGGATAATGCTCCCATTGTATTAGATGTTTTATCTCAGTTCTGCCCAAGATATATATTTACACAAATGACTTAAAATAGCACAAATGGTATCACTCCGGGTGGTGTTTTCAAATTTAAGAGGCCCTTGGAAATAAGGGACAGCCTTCCTCCAAATGAATTAAATTGAGGTTTCACTCTGTTAAAAAAGTGGATCCAGAGAAAAAAGCAACAAAAGGAAGCAACACAAAACCTACTCCATTACAGGTAGTCCTCGACTTATGACCATAATGGAGCCCAAAATTTCTGTTCCTAAGCAAGGCATGTGTTAATTGAGTTTTGCCCCATTTTACGACCTTTCTTGCCACAGTTGTTAAGTGAATCACTGCAGCTGTTAAGTTAGAAACAAGGTTGTTAAGTGAATCTGGCTTTCCCATTGGCTTTGCTTGTCAGAAGGTCATAAAAGACCCTAGGACACTGCAACCGTCATAAACATGAGTCAGTCATCAAGTGTCTTGAATTTTGATCATGGGGATGCTGGAATGGTCGTAAGTGTGAAAAAGGGTCATATGTCACTTTTTTCAGTGCCATTGTAACTTTGAACGGTGACTAACTGGACAGTTGTAATTTGAGGACTACCTGTACATATATATAGTTAAAATAATTCAGATATCTTTTTTCCTATCAAAGGGTATTTTGACTTCAATTTCTCTGAAGTTGAACACACCATGTTCAACACACACTCTCACACATATATACACGTAACACACATTCACACTATAGGCACAATTAAAAAGTCACTTTGTGATCCCCTTCTGATATCATGGCAAGGCCTTGGCTTTATTTTTTAGAAATGCTTCCCAGGTAAAACGCTTGACTTAAAAAACAATTCACTGCATCCGTCATATTTATGACGGATGCAGTGTCCCGGGGTGATGTGATCCCTTTTGCGACCTTCTGACAAGCAAAGTCAATGGAGAAATCAGATTCACGAAACAACCATGTTTCTAACAACTGCAATTATTCCCTTAACAACTGTGGCAAGAAGGGTTGAAAAAAATGGGAAAACCTCACTTAACAACAGAAATTTTGGGTTCAATTCTTATCGTAAATTGAGGACTAGTTGTATTTCCTTAATGGCGAAATGCACAACTGGATGCTGCTTGGATGGAAATAAAATTTCAACTGTTTTTCACAATTGACAATTTGAGAATTATAAACCAAGATTTTTTTATAGTCATGATGAAATAGTTATTAATATCAACTTATTGTCAGTTAAGTTTTTAATCCATTTGAGTAATTGCAAGAGAAAATGTGAATTGTGTCCTGATAAGCCATACACTGTGTTGATGTCACACAGGGGTGGGTTCCACTTACCTTTGCCACCGGTTCGCATCGCGACATTCGCAGCGCGCATCCCCTTGTGCGATTTGGCTTCCGCGCATGCTCAGAAGCAGGAATGAGCCCAAAACACAGCTGAGGAGCTCATCAACTGTGCTTCGGGCGAAGAAATAAAGGTCAGAATTCACCCGCAGGCAGGCAGGAGGGCCCTTTTTCAAGCCGCAGAAGGGGAAAAATTGAAAAAAAAAAAAAAAGAGAGATGGCGGTATGCACGAACCGGCACCGACAGTGACGTCACCAGCGGGTCGCTACCGGTTTGGGCGATCTGGTCCGAACCAGGAGGAACCCACCCCTGATGTCACATATATTAATTTTAGGGAATAAAAGGACAAAAATTGAATGAAATCACAAACACGTGTTAATCTATTCTATGCATATATGTCCAAAGAGCTCTTACAGATCATTGGTGCAATTGGCCGGTTTGTCCATTCTGTGTCCTTCTTTAAGCAATTTGAAAAGCTCTTCCACCGGAATTCCTGGGTATGGTGACCCACCTAAAGTGAAGATCTCCCACATTAGAATGCCAAATGACCACCTGAAAAAATTAAAAAAGGGGAATAAAGGGTGTGTGAATCAGATCAGTGCAGAATCTTATTCTATAATTAAATCTCCACATGTCATCAAACATCCAGTACATCCTGAACGTACTAAATTTAGAAATAAATTGGAACACGATAAAATGCAGAATGCGTAGTGGTCATAAAATAATGTAATACGTAATCCAGCCTATGCAATAAATCCTGCGAAATTCCTTACAGTTGAAAATTAAAAGAGATACAATTAAAAACAACAACCAAAGGAATTATTTTGTTGAGATTGGTTCAAAATATTAAACTGTTTAGACGGTTTTTATCATGGTCTAACAACAATGTAAGAAGTTCTCCTGCCTCAATGAAACCCAGAACAGTTTTTTGTTGACCTGGAATCTCTAGAATTATAACTCAGACTCATAAACTCCATTTTTGGAGGATTGTTGAGAAAGGAGTGGCCTTCCAGCTCCAGGTGGAAGCATTTGTATAAAATTGATAATCAGGTTCCATTTCTATTGGGGTTTCTTCTGGAGTATGGTATGGTACTGAGATTGGTCACCTTCATGGATTAGCTCAGGAGTCTCCAACCTTGGCAACTTTAAGACTTGTGGACTTCAACTCCCAGAGTTCCTCAGCCAGCTTTGCTGGCTGAGGAACTCTGGGAGTTGAAGTCCACAAGTCTTAAAGTTGCCAAGGTTGGAGACCCCTGGATTAGCTGACGTTCTTGATGAGATTGTATTATAGAATAGAATAGAATAGAATAGAATAGAATAGAATAGAATAGAATAGAATAGAATAGAATAGAATAGAATAGAATAGAATAGAATTCTTTATTGGCCAAGTGTGATTGGACACACAAGGAATTTGTCTTTGGTGCATATCGACTGTGATATCCTTCTGGGTGGTCTTGAGTGCACTATTTATTTCATAGTTTTGACTTGGGTGGCATCACTACGCTGATAAAATACAATTGGTGTCCTTGAACATTATCTAAACGTGATCTAAATTTAATGGATGAGAATGGATGAGAGAGAACAAGCTGAAATTAGATTAAGAAAAGAACGGGTTTGCAGATTGAAAGTGCTCCTTGATTTCTGTCCCTGGATTTCAGGTGTCAGCTGTGATGAGGAATGTGTTTACCTCAGTAAAGCTAATATGCTAACTGAAGCTCTTTCTGAGCTGGTAGGGCCAGAGCATTGGCTAACTATATCTTGCTACAAGCCAACTCAACATGCAGTGTATTTTACATGAGGCTATCCCTGAAAAGTATCTGTAAGTTGTAACTGGTAAAAAAATTATGGAGACAGATTGTTATCCAGTGCAAGGACAAATATCACATTATGTCTACATTGAAAAATCCTGGCAGTTATCTCTTAGATAGAATTTAAGACATTGATAGTGAATTTAAAGTTCAAATGGCTGATCTGATTATCTGCAATGTTTATTATGAATTTGCCAGGTTGAAGAGGAGAGCCCAAATTTTTGAAGATGCTCCCACTGCCAGAAGCTCAGCTGTCTGGAGCATGGGAAAAGGCTGTCTCCAGTAGAATTCCAATATTATGGAAAACTCCTTCTTATGTTCACCTTTCCCTCTTCCAGGATTTAGGAAATTGTTTTTATTATTTTAAGCTATTATGAAAGTTTCCATAAACAGAAAGATAGGATATAAGCTTAATAATAATATGAAAAAAATATGATCATGCTGAAAAAGAATAATCAGTTATATGGATCAGATACTTAGGCTATTGCCTCATTCCATAGTTCTTTTAACAATCCTTAGAGAAATATATAAAAATATTATTTTCTGACAAATGTCATCTTGTACTGCACTATTCAGGATATAGGAAGCCACAAATTACTTGGTTGAGAGTCAAATAATTTAAAACAATGCTTTGGCAGTGTGCATTTCTAAAAAGTGGTTTAGTGGAAGAAACCTGTACCTATTGAGAAGAAGTCAGATCATTCATGTGCTCTGAAGCTAACCAGATTAGTAACAGAGCAATGTCTAAGACTATTTTTTAAAAAACTGGGAAATGAAACAGCAAACCAGAGTTTCAGAAAAACTAGGACAGAGAAACCTACTTAGAATAATATTGCTGAAAGAAAGAGTTCACACATCAGGAATGAAATTGAAAATATTCATTGTTTTCTTTGGCTTTTCAATCTAATGCGGTAAGGGGGAAAAGGCCTTTTCTTATTCATTAAAGAGAGAGAGAGAAAACCTCACTAGATTTCCTCAAGTATAGTATAAATATGTCCAAATTATGCTATAGTTGAATAATTTCCCATGATGGTCCGAAGGTTGAAAGGAAAATATATATGAGATATAATTAAATTGGTTTAATATGTGTTTTATTATATGTAATTCCGTTTCTTTGGAGGAAGCTGTAAATTCATTTGAAGAAGATAAAAGAAGGTTATAAGATAAAATTACTTACACATCACTTTGATGTGTGTAAACTCTATCAAATAGCGCTTCTGGTGCCATCCACTTCACAGGCAGCCGACCCTGGGCATTTAATAAGAAAGGAAAGATTAACAAATACATTAACAAATAGTTAATAATGCACACGGTGAATGTAGACAGGTTGACAAAGATTAATTTAAGCTACACTTAAAAAGAAGGGAGATGCCAAAGCAACTTTCGTATGTACAACATACACAAATAAAGTCTCTCTTTACAAGATCTTTGTTATTCATTCATAGACTTGTGAACAGAGATGTAAAGTATTCACGTTGAAGCAGACAATAGAGCTTCATATTCAACAGCAGCTACAAAATATCTGCATCTTTCTTGGGTTTGCCTTGTATATATATATGGGTGGGCTCAGGAATATACTCTTCTGAGCTCAGGAAGTGTCATGGAGGTGATAACAGGATATCAGGAAACAGGACAACTCCTTTAAGGAGCTGAAGACAGGTACAGAGAAAGTGCTTGTGCTGGGACTTAAGTACTTTTGCCAGCTTTGGATCTGAGCACTGCACATCTTTAACTTATGGACCTGGAATTCAACACTAAAACATCCAGGGTTGAAAAGAAGAGAAGATAAAAGCTCATTATCTTTTATTATCTCTTGTACAAGATTCTAAACTTTCCAAAGAATTCATACAAGGATTTTATTTGACCATGAATCCAGGAATAAGTAAACTAGCCTGCAGGCATTTGCAAATGCTTTTTCAATGGGAGAATACTTAATTATTGAAATTTAAAAAAAATCCAGATGGCCCCAGTTCTAGCCAATGGCACTCATTACCACTCACAACAGTTCTAGCGCTGAAGACAGTCCCTGGATGGATAACCACCCACTCAATTCTGTTTCCGGTCAATTATATAAAAAGATGAGACACAAATATGATAAAAATGAACAAGCATTTATATTAATCTAAAATAATTTAAAGAGCCGAGGTGGCGCAGCAGTTAGAGTGCAGTACTGCAGGCTACTTTAGCTGACTGTGATCAGCAGTTCAGCTGTTCAAATCTCACTGGCTCAAGG
This sequence comes from Diadophis punctatus similis, assembly GCA_023053685.1. Taxonomy (NCBI): domain Eukaryota; kingdom Metazoa; phylum Chordata; class Lepidosauria; order Squamata; family Dipsadidae; genus Diadophis; species Diadophis punctatus. Next base: position 26,860,652 of record JALIGW010000005.1, on the reverse strand, counting down.
TTGACTCAGCCTTTCATCCTTCTGAGGTAGGTAAAATGAGGACCCAGATCGTTGGGGGCAATATAAATATACATTGCTTAATGGTGTAAACCGCTTAGAGAGTGCTTGCATATGAGGCGGTATATAAGTCTCACTAATAAATAAAATATTTTAGCAAGAGGCAAAATGTAATGATTTGGAGTATCCATTCAGGAATTTGTCTAGAGAAATACAGTAATTTTCTTATATTATTCATACAGACAGTTTTCATACTGTCAATTAAAGCTGAATATAGCTTTAATCAAACACACCTTTAAAAAGTCTCAAGTAAATAGCTGTCTGTGATAAGGACAACTTATCACATTCATAAAGCTAAAGAGGTTGACAGTATGAAAATTGTCTGTATGAATATGATATAAATGAAGACGTTTTATACTTTAACCAGGAGAATAGCTATAGCACTTAGACTTATATACCGCTTCACAGCCCTCTCTAAGCGGTTTACAGAGTCAGCATATTGCCCCCAACAATATGAGTCCTCGTTTTGCTGACCTCGGAAGGATGGAAGGCTGAGTCAACCTTGAGCCTGGTGAGATTTGAACCACCAAATTGCAGTCAGTCAGCAGAAATAGCCTGCAGTAGTGCACTCTAACCACTGGGCCACCAAGGCTCATTGACAAGAACACCACCAAGATTCCATGAAGCCCAATTGAAACATGGCCAATCAGAGATATTTACAGAACTAAAATCAAATGTCATCAATTACATAAAGATGTGTCCCACGAAATCATTCACTGAAATGACCTCCATAAAGTGGCATAGGAGATCTGTATGAGTCCACAATTCTGTCCCTCTCAAACAGACCCACAAACTGAGAGTGAAATAATGTTCTACAGTTTTAACAGACACCATTAAAAAAGAGCCACTAAAATTTCTCCCTTATAAAGCATCATGTAACATGTACTCTTTCAGGCTATGTAAGCAGATAACCTTTCCTTCCTAGTAAAAAGGAGTTAGGAATCCTTACACACTTGCCTATTATTTTCATTCTTTGATTAAAAGTTAGGCTGCTGTACAAAAAGTCCATTAAGAATGCATTTGCCTTACTTAAATGCGCTGGAAAAAGATAGTGGATCAAGTGATAAGACTGCCATTCACTTACATTAGTAGTCTTTTTATAATAATCTATATTGTTGATGTCTCTAGCTAACCCAAAGTCAGCTATTTTCATGACATTATTTTCAGTAACCAAAACATTCCTCGCTGCTAAATCTCGATGGATGCACTGAAAAAGAATACAATAAAATAAGATACAAAGAAATGAGAAACCCATCTGTAACATGATTCTCAGTTTTTAAAAAAATGTTATTGCTAGAAACAGATACTTACATGAGACATTTACGTCAATGTAAAAAAGCACTTCAGGTAATTAAAATACAAGATATTCCCCATGATTCAAAAGGTTGAATCACCAATTCATATGGTGATATTTTCTGATATTTTCTCTTTGCCCAACCCATCCACAAACAATAAGGATTCTCTTGATAAAGCAAAAATAAACACCAACAAAGTCTAACAGATAACTTTATGGAAAAGCGATACACTGACAAAAAAAAATCTGTTTTAGGAGATTGCTAGAAAAATAAAACTAAACATGGAGTAAATAAAATAGAAGATATACTAATGTTTGTTACTGGGTTCTATTAAAAACATTCAAGAAATCATTTAGAAACTAGGTTTATATTTGACTTATCTATTTTTATTCAACCTTTTTTTTTACTCGTGATTATTCTAATTTTATATTTGTAAAAAATTGATTTAAGATTTTGACAATCTTGCTCCAAAGGTCTCCCAGGAGTCTGACACTTGATTGCAAAACAAATTAATAATAATAAAATCTATAGAATACATTATTAGTCTGCAGGTTAACAGAACTGCACAATTATGTATGTCTAAATGTTCAATTTAAATAAATACAAAATGAAGTTTATAATATTTGAAACTAGCGAGGTGGGTTAAGAAAAGCCATTATGACCTAATTTCTTTTTCTCTACTACATGTGGAACTACAGAATATCTTATGTAACTTATTGGAATGGAAATTAGACTTTTTAAAATGCAGAATAAGAAAGTAATCAAATGTTAGCCAAATGAAATATGGGGAGCCTGAATGAATTCAGTCTTAATTTCGCAATGAATCCAGAGTACTCCGTGTTATATACGGTAGCTTGCAATTCTTGGCCTTTAAAAATTAAGCTGACCTACTATTTTTATACATTAGGCTTTGCATTTACAGGTTTCCAAACAATGATGAACTATTCATTTGTTCTATTCATTTCTAGGGCTTAGTGTTGAGTATAAAACAAATGAATCCTAATAAAGCGTCTTCAGAATAATACAGCAAGAGCTGAATTGAGAACCAAGAAGCAAAAACTTAAGGCCATGCAGCCAGGTGTAAGGAATAATGTAAAGAATGGTCCAATATTTACTCCCAGCAATTGTTTGAATTTATTCTCTTACACGGAAACAGTCTTATGCCAATAAAGCTGTTGTTGGTTGAAATTCAATTGCAAAATTATGCTGTCACTGAACTAAGCAGTTTAAAAGGGGGGTATATAAACTTATCTGATCTAACTCTAAGATTGAGGTAAAGTTTCTTTTACACTTAAACAATATCTTCCAGGAGGCATTTTAATCATTTCAAAGCTTCCCAATAAAGTATTTATATCCTTAATAGTATTCCAGTCAATATACGTCAAATGCTCTGAAAGCAGTTTTCTTAAAAGCCAGTCTAGATTCTTTGGCTACTTAAAACCTGTTGATTTTATCTTCTGCCACTGAAACACAGTACTATTGTACATGGAGATATAACATAATTAGTTTTTGTTGTTGTAATGTGAACATTTAAAAAAAAGCAATCAAATGGGAGGTAGGGAAATTTTGTTGGATTGATACATAGTAAGAAATTCAAGAAATTTGTACTTCAAGAGAAGAAACTACATCCAAGCCCACTTTACCTGCAGAAAAAAGTGAAAAATTGTATGGAATGGCAAGTCAAAAGAACCCTTGTTTGAATCTTACAAGTATCATCATCTGTCCATATTAGTTTTCCATAATTACTGTATAAATAATAATCATTATGTGCAATATAGCAGAGAGATTTGACAATGATAATATTGAAATGGTGGATAGTTTCTGATTTTTAGGATCAACCATACACAGTAAAGGAACAAACAGCCCAGAAATATGCCACAGACTCAGAGGTGGGTTTCTCCCGGTTCGGATAGGTTCTTTAGAATCGGTAGCAGGAATTTCCCCCCACTCGCCGAATGGGGAGTGATGGCCGGCTGGCCATGCCCCTGAACTGGCTCTCTCGGCGGCGTCTTGTTTTTCGCTTCTGCGCATGTGCAGAATCTGAGTTTTCAGCACTGCGCATGCGCACAAAGCACACACGCGCCCACACGGTGCGGGAGGAAGTGAACCGGCAGCGAGGTGAGTTAGACCCCACCCCTGCACAGACTGGCATTGATTGAAAAGCCATGAAGGCCTTGGAAAAGGCCATGAGATATCTATATCTACAAAGATCAGAACTGTACAAGCCATGGTATACTCTGTGACACTATATGGAAGTGAAAATGGACTTCAGAGAAGCAGGATATGAAGAGCTTTGACACTTTAGAACTGTGATGTTGAGAATATCGTGGACAGCTAATAAAATAAGCTGAAGGATCATCAAACAAAGAACCCAGAATTCTCACTCAAGGCACAAAGGACCAAGCTCAAATTATCCTACTTCAGACACATTATGCAACGACCCAGCTCTCTGGAAAAAGCTCCAATGCTAGGAAAAGTGGAAGGAAAGGAAAGAAGAGGATGACCAGCAACAAGATGGATGCACCCAGTTATGGTGGTCACACCATTGGGAGACTTGAAAGAACAAGTTAGAAATAGGTCATCTTGGGAAAAAATCTATTTATATGATCACTAAGAATCCAAAAGCAACTTGATGGCATGTCATCAATCGATCCATCAATCAATTACATAAAGATAATTACAGAGACAATTAAACAAAGTGCCTGAAATACTGGACGGCAGAAGATAAATGTTAACCCTGCTGTTTCAATTATTGTTACTTATAATAATAATGGGATCCAAACCCTTTCTGAGCATGTCTCCAGAACTGAGAGGCAAATAACTGCACTTTCACTATATTTCTTATATTTCCTGATATTATCATATTCATAGTCATATCTTAGTTCATTTATAGGATAGGATAGCCTTTAATTTTCAAAAGGTGGATAATCTAATGCCTCAAAATGTAAATTAATGTTTATATAATATTTATAATGATGGGTTATAAGCTCCTAGAAAATTCTAAAAATAAATTGAAATTCTCTTTAAAAGGATGTATTAATATTGACAAAATTTTAATATATAATTGTTTTATTAAACAAAGCTAAATTAAATATTATTCCAAGCTGGAAATGATGCAGTCACTCAAATATACTATTTCACTTGTAAAACTGGACATGTGGATTGAATTTATTATAAATACTAACGATGTTTTGCTGAATTTTTAATGTGGATTCCTTCTTGCCATTCTTACTGATCTACTTAGCAAGACTCCTTAACTGGCTATGATTAACTTCACAAAAGTATCTATGTATGTATACTGGACACTTACTGTATAGTTTTTTAAAAATAAGTTGATGGAATCTGTAAATAGAGAAATTGTACAAAATAAAAGATTGCAACATGGTCTTGTGATATAGTGGTTCCCTTTTTTATTAAAAGTTATTTCATTTTTAATAATTATAAATTTAACTGAGCAATAGTCACTAGATTGGCACGGAACTATTTCAAAGCAATAATAATAATAATTTTAGAATTCTGGATTTTAAATAAATCTCCATAAATGACAGTACATGTAGGAGTTCTATTCTTTCTGATAAGTTAATTGTAATCATTACACTAGAACTTAATATTAAGTCTGATGCCACGAGCAATTTGTACTAACTCTCCTGCAATATAAAATGTGGAACTTAATCTCTTTAATACTTAGGATTCAACTAGTTTATCTATGCCCTTCTCGGCCCTTCTAGTGATATGACAGGTTTAAGAGGGGGGGGGGGAGGAATTTATATAGTTGTCAATTCAGTATTATTAAAGTTGTTTCTCCCTTATGTGATATATCATCATACATAAATTATATACATATTTTCCATCACTTTTTAGTCTATTACGCAGGAGATTATCATATGCTGTTTACAGACCTGATTACCCAAGAAACTTAATTATCACTTAAATGGAATGAGAACAGCACTGCTATAAGAATATAGCAGTGAATCTTAGAATAACATTGTTTCGGATTCTAAATGGAAATTAACCATTCATTTAGTCACAGAAAGCTGCAACTTTTTGTAGCCTTTTTTCTTACACTGGCTTACATGCTTGAAACTTGAAACAGAAATGAGTAGCACCCTCTTTATGTCACTAATTAGCAGAACATTATGGTCTTAATCAATGAGGCAAGTTTCAGTTACATTTTGTTAACTGCCTAGTGAAGCAATTATCCATAAAAAACCCTACATTCAGCTAGTGATAACATTTTCTTTTTCCTGTTCTCAATTTCTAACAAGCATAATCTACAATTTGTCCATTCCCACACATGTTAGAAAACACTAATATTTTTTATTTTCCTTATTGCTCCTCAGATATGCAATCATTTACCCTGAAATAATGAAAATATGTCTTTCTTTCTGCCACTGCTATTTATAAATTTTGGTATTGTATTGGGCTGATTTATAAACAAAAAACACTTATTTATAAATTTAGATATGAGTACTGTATTGAGCTAATTTATCATCTGGCCCAAGCATGTATGGGCTTGCAATCTGAATTCCGCTCCTATAATTTATTTATTTAGTAGTTTTAGTGGCACATCTTACGTACATGTATAAACAAGGTGTTTTATGCTGGCAAGTGGACAAATATGTTTTTCACCAGATTTTGGCTCTCTTGCCAGTGGTTATTGGCCCTCATTTCTCTGTATAAATAAATGCAGAGGAAGAGGCAATAGACCGAAGCCGTATCTTTCATGTCTACTGAAACCAAGCTGTATCGTTCATGTCTAGATACTGTTGTCCAAGTATCTAGACTTCTATTTTTGGAGGAGGAATTTTATTAAAGAGAGCCAATTTGATATAGCAGTTCAGGTAGCATGCTAGAAACCAGGAGACTGTGTGAAAGCTATCTTTGGGCAAATGACTCTCTCTCAGCCCTAGGAAGCAGGCAATGGCAAACAACTTCTGAAATATTGCTAATATTTTTGGGGGCGGAGGAGGGTAGGGATATTCCTGTCTGCCAGAAAAATGGGCATGTTTTTGAAATAGTATTGGGCTGCTAAATATCCAAAAGTAATAGAATGAACAAATACACAGAGATCTTAATGTATGAAGTACCAGCCTGATCAATTTTTCATTCTCATTTTGAAGGTTTATATACCATGACTACGTTCTCATAGACCTATTGCAACCGCGTAAATGTAATCAGTTGTTTTGTTACATATATGTCCATATGTTTTGTATAAGAAAGTGCTGGGACTTTTTTGCATCATATGCTGATCTAATTCTTTAAATGTAAAAGACTGCTCTTTCAGGCTGGAAAATAACATCCTGACATGACAATACCAAACTGCAATGAAAAACTTTAAAAAAAAAGCAGCCCTGGCTTACCTTTTGTGATGCTAAATATTCCATTCCTCTTGCCAACTGGTATGTACATGAGACTAAGTCTTTGAATGTCATCTGCTCTTCAGGGACCCTGTTAATATCAAATGAATATTCCATTCCTGGTGGACGCCGGGCTCGCAAGTATTCTCGCAAATTCCCTTTGGAAGCATATTCGACAAGCACATATAGAGGCCCTTTAAAACAAGCAAATGTACAGCATGAGGAGATATTGTTGTGATTCATACTCAGAATATAAATTCAACTTATCTATAATACAACCACCTCCACATACACCGAAAAGGCAAACCAGTTCTATTAAAAATATATATATTGTGCTTCACTATTATATCATCTAGAGCAGGGGTGTCAAACTGAAGGCCTGGGGGTGAGATCCGGCCTACGTGGTGCTTAGATCTGGCACGTGGGACTGCCCTGGAAACAACGAAGTGCCTCTGCCCGCAGGGCCTCTGCCAGCAACAACGTAGCTTGGGACGGCCAGGGGCAGTCCTCCCGAGCTCTGTTTTTGGCTGCGACGGCCTCTTGCAACCCTCTGTCAGTGAAAATGAAGCTCGGGAGGGCTGCGAGCACTCAGGCCACCACAAGGGCCTCTGATATGAGTGACATCGAACTGGCCACGCCTATTATGGCCATGCCCACTCAGCCTCCTGAGGTTAAACACAACCTGATATAGAGGACGGGTGTCAAATTCGCAGCATCACATTGAACTGGGGTGGGCGTGGCTTGCAAGTGACGCATCTGGCTCATGGGCCGCCAGTTTGACACCCCTGATCTAGATCATGATATACAATAAGGAAAGATATGCATTTATCATTAGGATTCAAATGTTATTGAAAAACTGGGGGGAAATGTAATCCTTGCATTTTCTTCTAACAGAAAGTAGATTAAGATATTAGAAAATGAATCTAAAAGCAAAGCAAAGCAAAACTATTCCCCTGCATCTCTTTTTCTCTCTCTTCAGTAAAACAGAGACTTTATGCAACTATCCATACTAGTTGTACAGTTTAGTATTTCACATAAGTACTGCACTTGCTGTCCTGCACCTTTCCCACAGACTAGGAAACTAGAATAGGAAAATCCATCAATGGAGTGAGTGCAGTTAATAATCTTTCCAACGTCTGGTTTCTAGGGAATTACAGTGCAAAGGTAGGCAAAGAAGGATGGGGAGGTTTAATAATATTCCTAATACTGTAATGGTGTTGATCACTATCTTTAAAGCCCTTCATGGCTTGGGACCAGGTTATCTACGGGACCGCATTCTGCCTCATACTTCCCTTCGACCGGTTAGGGCCCACAGAGTTGGCCTCCTCCAGGTCCCGTCGGCCAAGCAATGCCGGCTGGCGGGCCCAAGGGGGAGAGCCTTCTCTGTGGCTGGCCCCGTGCTCTGGAACCAACTTCCGCCAGAGACCCGAACTATCCCCACTCTGCTGGCCTTCCGGAAAGCTGTTAAGACATGGCTTTTCCTGCAGGCGGGGGGTAGAGCTTAATTCACTTGAGCTCACCCCCCAAGTATGTATGATATTGAATGGTTGGTGATGATTATCTATATTATGTTTTAATTTTTATATTTGCTTTTAATTAATTTTTTAGATTTTGGTTATTCTTGTATTTTCTCACTGTTGTACGCCGCCCTGAGTCCTTAGGGAGTTGGGCGGCATATAAGAATTCCAAAATAAATAAATAAATAAATAAATATAGTTATGTGGCAGAATTAATGATGTGGAAAGCAACATCTACGTCCCAAGCACACTACTTCTGAGTTATGTTTTATTTTTCAAGCGAAGTACAAGTATGCTAATCATCAGAATCTCTCTACTGCTCCTCCGACTGCAATTTTCATTTAGCTTGTGCGGAATGAAAAGAAATAGTTGCATGTTGCACAATAAAATGACATTGTTTCAGCACCTTTAGATTGCAAGATCCAAATGACACTCACCATCCTGAGTGCATGCTCCCAGAAGATTGATGATGTTTTTGTGTTTCCCAATCATCTTCATCATCTCCATCTCAGACACCAGGTCAGACAGATCTTTCTCTGTGGCGTCGTCTATGAAAGACAGAACAAGTGCCATGCAGTTTTAAACAATGTACGAATTCAACTCACTTTTCCATTAACTGATCTATTGAACAGATCATCCAGCTAGTAAAATGGCAATTCTAGAACAAATCTTTACTCCCTGCATTGATTTATACTGGCCAACCTCTTAGATGAGCTAAAAATAGCTTGTTTCCTTCCCAAGGAAATCAGACTATGGTCTATTAGGTATTATTCCTCCTCTGGTTTGTTTTTGCTACAGAGATGCAGGAGGGAAATACAAACAATATTCTTTCATACTTTGAGTAACCAGATATAAATTTAGATTACAAGTAGCTGGTTGTGTATCTATATGGCTATAAATGCATAATAGCAGAATAATATTTAAATGCATTTCTATAAACAATAAAGAATGGATTCTATTAAACCAAAGTAATTTGTTTTAAAGTTACCTTGGCTTTGAAAAGATCTCCTTTACTGTATATCTTATTTTTATACATCTAATCAGAAGTAAACCCAACTGAAATCAGGGAAACTGTGGATGGGATTGTAAATTGTAAATCTTGGTGTTATATAAGAAACATAACAGATATTATTAGCAACAAATCAATTTTATTATCTTCAATTTAAAGATTTGTATAAGCATATACCACACACACACACACCGTTTTATAAGACTTGTGCTTCATCACATCAGAATCGTTTAATATCTTTTTATAGAGGTTTTTGTTATCTCCTCCATACTCCTTCTATCTGAGAAAGTGCTATGTATAGGCTTATCATCCATGTTTGTATATGAGTGTCATTCATCAGCAAAGATTCTTATATATTCATCTTAATATATAAGAATCTTTGCTGATGAATGACACTCATATATAGCATAGCAAGTCTCAGGATCTCTCATCAACACACTTTTATGTGCTTTCTTTATAAACTTTTGTTCTTTTTTTGGTTTCAAAAAGTGTCCAACAATGATGCCCAAAAATGCATTTTGCTATGGATTCCTGAGATTAATGTTCGATAAGAGCCTCGATGGTGCAGTAGTTAGAGTGCAGTACTGCAGGCTACTTCTGCTGACTGCCAGCTGACTGCAATTTGGCAGTTCGAATTGCACCAGGCTCAAGATTGACTCAGCCTTCCATCCTTCTGAGGTCGGTAAAATGTGGACCCAGATTGTTGGGGGAACATGCTGACTCTGTAAAACCACTTAGAGAGGGCTGTAAAGCACTGTGAAGAAATCTAAATACTATTGCTATTGCTATGATGTAAACCAATGACAGCATACAGCAAGGTGATTAATCAGCTATGTACGTTTTTTGCCTTGTTTGTAATTTTTGTGTGTGTGCCTTTGAATTAGTCCCTAAAATTTTCTTGGCAGCATTTTTCAGAAGTGGTTTTCCATTGCTTTCTTCCTAAGGCTGAAAGAGAGTGACTGGTCACTCAGCTGACTTTGTGCGCAAGGCCAGACTAGCACTCACTGTCTCCTGCTTTCCAGCCAGGTGCCTTGATTGCTACACAAATAGGCTCTCTTTGTAAATAGCCACTACTAAAATTAAATACACTGCCAAATACACTGATTTATTAGGAAAACTGCTGAAGCCCACAGTGAACTAAATGAATTTTGGGCTTCTACAGTTTAAGAGTTCAGAGACCATGAAAAAAACATGATTTGCAGAACTTGTCACTTGATTCTTTACCTTTCAGCATTTTTACTGCAACAGTAACTGCTTCTTTTGGCCTTTCTTTGTCGATGCCCATTGCTTCTGCCATGACAACTTGACCAAAGCATCCTTCCCCAAGAGGTTTCCCTAGCGTCAACCTGGGATGTAAATCAAGGATAAACATAAAGCATCTGATGAGCAGTTGAAATCGGTGAAATACAAGAGTGAAACATAAAAGAACCTTTCAGCAAATCGTTTGGACTTGGGACATTTCTTACAAAGAACTAACAAGGGTATTAAAATACATCCAGACGTTTGGGCACGTTCCTCCATTCAGCTTTTGAAGTACGGATTCTGTGTGTAATTAATACTTATTGGCAACACTTTCTCATACACTTGGAAGTACCAAAACGGGATTTTATAGCTTGCTTGAATTCTGAAAAATGTCACTGTGATTCTGTATCTTAAAAGCACAGAACGTTTTGTCCCAAGCTCAGGAATATAACTATGGGTTATGGAATGTCAACATATCAAATGGCTATTCAAAGCTTGCAACATTTTTTATATATTCTTGTGGAACGGACAATAATACCTACTGTTGGTATGTGTTCCAATCAGTGTGAATGCACAATGTTTTCTTTCATATAAAATTAAATGTCCCTAGCATAAAAACACAATTAAGGTAAACGTTCTTTAAAAAGAAAGATTTAACTGAAAAAACTTTTAATTTAATCATGTTAATATTAATGAACACTTTAATATATCTGTTATTAAAATGTCTGCTACTTCGACAATAGACAAAGACTAAAGGGTTGTATGCTTAGCTGAGATCATGCTGTGCTTGTTCTGAAACTAAAATTGAATTTAAGATCTTGGCAGAAAGCAAACATTTGCATTGGAAAATGACTAATTTATGTGCTTCTTATATGAGTTTAACAATGTTGTCTTTGTGAGCCTACAGCCCCCCAATCTAATAAACCTCAGTTTAAAGAGCTTCTTTCATTACAAATCTGGTCCACCAGCATTTATGCTGAATGCTGTTTTAAGTGTTTAATGCGTTAAGATTTTCCGCATTAATGTTTTCCCTCAGGGAAAGGCTGACAGAGTTATGCATACAACCCCCACTGTTGACTAGAATCTTGCAGGTGGCAAGTGAAATGTATGGCACTAGCTTTCATTCACCTAATTACAAGTATTTCCATAAATATACATGAAATGCCAAAAAAGCAAACTGTTCAGGGATAAATTTTAAAAACAAAGTTTGTTTGAAGTTTGCAAAAAGAAAAAAAACTGAGGTGGATTCTAAAAACTGGATTACATGCATCCAAAAGGTTTTACTTTGGTTAAGAATGAGGGCCAACCAGGGTTTGGTTTGAGGTCAGGACCACACTTTCTTCATTTATAATATACAACAGGAAAAGGGGGGAAATCCCTCTATACCATGACCAGTTTATTGCCCTGCTTTGTTACAGCATTAGTAAATAAGTAAAATTCTTCTGGATAAGGGATATGAGAACTGAAAGACTGAAAGATCATTTTCTTTCATTATTACTTACTTATCTCTTGGGAACTCCCATTTTGGGTCTTCTGGTAATTCATATTCAGAAACTCCAGCCAACATGGGAGCATCAGCATTGGAAGAAAGACGGGTAGTAATTCTCACCAATGGTGTGTTGGAGTTCATAGAAGAGCTTGATTCCGCAGACACCTGTTATTTTAATACAAGATGCAAAAAGGAGATGTAATCTGGGCCCAACTGTTGCAAACCGGCACTAGAAAAGAGGACAGCCAGCTCACGGTTACTAGTCGGTTTCTGAAAGGGAGTAGATGCACTACTGACAATTGTAATGTCCTGGTGGGAATCTTACTATTAAAACACTTCTTTTAATTAACTTGATATTAAATTAATTATAGATCCAGACTTTCCTTACTGGATTCTGAATGGATGTTCATATTATTTATTAACTATATTTGTAACAATCTTTTGTTCTTATTGTCCCAAAACGTATTTTTAAAGTATGTTGTGATTATCCTCCTGCTCTTCCTCCTTTAAAAAAAAGAAAATAAAGCTCAGCAGACTAACTTTTTTATCCATTCATACAATCTTAGAAATTTATTCAGACTTCTTAAATTTGAATGAGACTTGTCAATAATTTACAAGAGGGGTACACTTTATGAATGTGACACTGATAAATTCATCCATTTCTATATTATAAGATGTAAGTACCGTATTTTTCAGAATATAAGACGCACCGGAGTATAAGACGCACCTTAGTTTTGGGAGAGGAAAATAGGGGGAAAAATCTACCTACCAGGTATTCATCTGGCTAGTGTCCTTAGTCTGTTCAGCTTCAGCACATTATTTTATCCCTGGTTAGGGCTGAAAAACCATTCCTACTCCCTCCTTTTTCAGAGGCAGTAGGAATGAAAACAAGCCTGCAAAGACTTAGGGCTGGAAAAAAACTTCTTCAGATGTTAGGGCTGGGAAAAAAAGCTTCTAAAAAGCTACGTCTGGAATATAGGACGCACCCAAATTTTCAGCCTCTTTTAGGGAGGAAAAAGGTGCGTCTTATACTCCAAAAAATACGGTAATTATATTTTGTATCTATTAATTTTTATTTATTTAGGATTATTTTATTTTTACAAATCACTCAAGCAAACATATCCAACACACCTTTCTCCTCCTATTGTGCCCACAACAACAACCCTGTAGTGTAGGTTGGGCTAAGATAGAGTGACTGGGCCAAAGTCACCCAGCTGTTTTTCATGGCTAAGCGGGACTAGAATTCATGCTTTCCTACTTTCTAGCCTAGTGCCTCTATCATTAGTTATGTTTGGATGTAACTTCAGTTGGATCATCTATTTATATTGTGATTATATGCAGATGCACACCCCAATCCATTCACTTTTCAGTCTTACTCTCATACATGCAAAAATAAAGTGGGGAAAGTTCAGGACACCCTCTCCCCATATTCAATATTAAACATTCAACCAAAGCCAAACAACAATGAAAAAAATTGTTTTCTTAAACACTATTGGATTATGACCCTGCAAAGCTGCCATTCAAAGTATGGAAATAAATATCATTTCTTGCAACATAATCTGATAATCATTCTGGAATATAAAGCCTCCCTGAATGTTTTTCAATTATGATTTGATATGACTGTTAAATGAACAGTTTTTTTATTCCCAATTCAAAAGTAACATTTAATGTTCATTTACAAAGCTGTTTAAGTAACAATATTTATTTTATAAACATGTTATACAGTTTGAAACCTTTCTCTCCAAATCCTGTAATATATACACCCCAAAGAACAGAGCAAAGATAACCTGTAACAACTCATGTCCCACAAATACCTCTTTTGGTGTCTCAGTTTCTTTATTCCAGCTGACATGATACTAAGTGAAACTAGAACATGCTGTTAAATAAAGCAGTGGTCTCTAGTATGATCCTGCTTGACTAGAATCTCTCTGGGTCCCACAGAGATTTCATAGAAATTCTTAGAATATGGAAAAGATAAGAGTTCAATGCTTTGTTTTGAATAGTGCCATCTGCCTAGAAGAAAAATTAATGGTATACTGCCGAGAGTCACCTTGTTGAGGTGAGTGGCCATAGAATTCAAATAAAAATAAATAAATACACACATAAATAAAGAAGATCTGGGGCAAGACAGGACAGCCTCCAGAGACATCATGGAAACCTCACCTGATACTTTGTGCTTTGGTATCAATAACTAATTGTTCCCCTATCCACACATATTTAAGTATGTTAATCACACATTTATTTGATCAGCTCACCTTATGTATCCCTACTTTAAGGTGACCAGATTTTAACATTGGTAAAGAGGGACACCATTGACCGGGGGGGGGGGGTTCCTGACAGGGGGTGGGTTCCTGATTAAAAATTTGGTCTATATAGACCAACAATAATTTTCATAGAATGCAAAAATAGTATTGTAATATATATATTTTTTAATTTCAACCTAAGTACAATTTACAAATATAATACATTAAAAAAAGTATGTATAGTATTATTTTATTCTTTGGCATATTTCTCATTTGAATGAATTTTTTTTAGTAGATTGCTGTCGTCATTTAAAAGGTCATGAAATTTTTCACAAGAATTTGTTAAATTATGTTTCAGACATAAAATGGCTTTCAAAGTCTCAACATTTAATTGTGATTTTTCTGATGTCCACACTTTATTTACCGTAGAAAAAACGCGTTCAGTCGCAGCATTAGTTCCTGGTAAGGACAGCGCGAATTCCACAATTTTTAGTGCATTATTGTATGGAACATGGTTTGTTTCAAAATGATGAAATATTTCTAACCATTTGTTCTCTATTGTGATTTTTGCTGATGCCCGAGATTTAACCTTTTCCTTATGCATATGCACCAAGACAAATTCCTTGTGTGTCCAATCACACTTGGCCAATAAAGAATTCTATTCTGTTCTGTTCTGTTCTGTTCTGTTCTATTCTGTTCTATTCCCATTCCCATTCCCTTCTTCATTCCAATATTCCTATTCTATTCTATTCTATTCTATTCTATTCTATTCTATTCTATTCTATTCTATTCTATTCTATTCTCATTCCCATTCCCATTCCATTCTTCATTCCAATATTCCTATTCTATTCTATTCTATTCTATTCTATTCTATTCTATTCTATTCTATTCTATTCTATTCTATTCTATTCTCATTCCCATTCCATTCTTCATTCCAATATTCCTATTCTATTCTATTCTATTCTATTCTATTCTAATCTCATTCCCATTCCCATTCCCATTCCATTCTTCATTCCAATATTCCTATTCTATTCTATTCTATTCTATTCTATTCTATTCTATTCTATTCTATTCTATTCTATTCTCATTCCCATTCCATTCTTCATTCCAATATTCCAATTCTATTCTATTCTAATTCCCATTCCCATTCCCATTCCATTCTTCATTCCAATATTCCTATTCTATTCTATTCTATTCTATTCTATTCTATTCTATTCTATTCTATTCTATTCTATTCTATTCTATTCTATTCTATTCTATTCCTATTCCTATTCCTATTTCAATTCCATTCAAGCATCCTCCCATCTTTTTAACACATCCCCTCTTCAAAAGGGCGGTCCATATCCAAAAAGGCTGCCCGTAGTTTTCCTGGAAACCATTTCCAAGAACCCTTGCACACTCCTGCATCTCAGTGTGGGGAGGAGGTGAGCTCGTTATATCATTCTGCCATGGTGGAAACACAAACTCCAGGTTTGCTATAAAACTACGATATTATCACAGACCATTATTGCTTAATTTTTAACCGTTGTTTTGGGCTCCTCTCCAAAAGCCATATTAGCTGTCAAGCCAAGGAAGCCTCCGTGAGCTGATAATTGCAAGGCTCCATGTTTTATCCATGG
The DNA here is from genome assembly GCA_023053685.1 of Diadophis punctatus similis. Classification (NCBI taxonomy): domain Eukaryota; kingdom Metazoa; phylum Chordata; class Lepidosauria; order Squamata; family Dipsadidae; genus Diadophis; species Diadophis punctatus. Next base: position 26,844,824 of record JALIGW010000005.1, on the reverse strand, counting down.
GGCAACTCCTGGAGAGGATCCTTTTAAATGCACACGCCTGTTTGTGTGTTTGTGTGTGTGTACGCATAAATAAAACCAGGGAGAAAGGAAGGAAGGATCTGAGGTTGTCGGAATATCAATTGAGATATACTGTCAAGTGGAAAGTGCTGGCGGCGGCGGCGGCGCTCCTCCTTCTAACACCCTTGTTGCTACCGGCGGCTGCTGGCTTGAGTGGCAGAGCGGGCTGCTTTGCCTCCCTTTCCTTCGCTTCCCTTCCCGTTGTGGCTGCGCTGCTCTCGCTCTGGAAGCGGAGCCAGACGAAGGTTCCTCCCCGCGCGAGATGCCTCTCAGCCGCGCGCTCCCTCGGCGCGACCGCAGCCGCTAGCACTCTCTTTCCTTCACCCGAGAAAAAGGAGGGGAGGGCAAGTCAAAGCACCCCATCCTCCCATTTTCGCCGAGGGATCGCGCGGCTGAGAGGCATCTCACACGGGGAGGAACCTTCGTCTGGCTCCATTTCCAGAGCAAGTGAGCGAGCGAGAGCAGCGCAGGCACAGCGGGAAGGAAACAAAGGGAGGCAAGCAGCCTGCTCCGCCACTCAAGCCAGCGGCCGCCGATAGCAACAAGGGCGTTAGGAGAAGAGGAGAGTGCTGGCGGCGGCGCTCCTCCTTCTAACACCCTTGTTGCTACCGGCGGCTGCTGGCTTGAGTGGCAGAGCGGGCTGCTTTGCCTCCCTTTCCTTCGCTTCCCTTCCCGTTGTGGCTGCGCTGCTCTCGCTCTGGAAGCGGAGCCAGACGAAGGTTCCTCCCCGCGCGAGATGCCTCTCAGCCGCGCGCTCCCTCGGCGCGACCGCAGCCGCCAGCACTCTCTTTCCTTCACCCGAGAAAAAGGAGGGGAGGGCAAGTCAAAGCACCCCATCCTCCCATTTTCGCCGAGGGAGCGCGCGGCTGAGAGGCATCTCGCACGGGGAGGAACTTTCGTCTGGCTCCATTTCCAGAGCAAGTGAGCGAGCGAGAGCAGCGCAGGAAGGAAACAAAGGGAGGCAAGCAGCCCGCTCCGCCTCTCAAGCCAGCGGCCGCCGATAGCAACAACGGCGTTAGGAGAAGAGGAGAGTGCTGGCGGCGGGACTTTTTCAAAACGAAGCGGGACGCGGGACAAATGGGCCAAAACCGGGACTGTCCTGCCAAAATTGGGACGTCTGGTCACCTTACCCTACTTGCCTGTTGCAAATGCTATACTTTGTGAGATGGTTGTGTCCACCATTCTTTCTTTTTTTGGGGGGGGGAGGAATAAACAGCTCCTCCATGGCAGCTATTTAGTGAGATGTCTTAGATGTTCATATATTTATAATTGCTCACCATTTTTAATTTTTCTGGAATTTTACCAACCGTGGGGGTGGGAAGAAAGCAGATTGTGATGGAAACTGGTAGTAAAGTTAAAACAAATTTAGCCTAGGGCCATGTGAGAAATGAAGATGACAGCTTGATGTAAAATATGCTGTTACTAAACAACAGGGATAATCACATTAGAAAACAAAGGGGGAATTATTTTAATATGAATTCAAACCTGCCAAAAAGTTATGCTCACATTAATTTGACCAAACAAGTCCAGTGTTATCCTCAGTTAAATGACAGAATAGTTGTTCAGATTGCTATAGAAAAGCATTTAGATAAAAATGTGTTTTTCCAAAGTCACTCCTTATTTTTAACAATACAAAACAGCTTGCTTTTAACGTAAGCTGAAATTCCTTATATGAGATACATACCGTATTTTTCGGAGTATAAGATGCACCTTTTTACCCCCCAAAAGAGGGTGAAAACTTGGGTGCATCTTATACACCGAATGTAGCCCCATCCAGCCACCCCCACCCTTTGGCCTCTGCCTGCCAACAATTTACCTCTTTGCAGCAAACAGGGCAAAGCACAAGAAGAGCACAAGAAGAGATAAACTGCCTCCCGACCTAAAGCTGACGGAGGCTTGCAAGCCACTGGTAAAATGAAACTGAAACTACAGTGGCTGTGATGAGACATATTGCTGGGAGATAAACTGCTGGCAATATTAGACTGCTCAAATTGCAAGAAGGCAAGCTAGAGCTGCTGTGGCTCAGCGATAGAGCTCTTGCCTCACAATCAGGAGGTTATTGGTTCTATCCTAGGTAGAGACAGATTCTGTTAATAAGTTATTTTGTTAAATGTTTGTAGAGTGTTCAAATTATTAGACTTATTTTTTAAAGACTGCTTTATTATTGTTCTAGACAACTGAACAAAATGAAGAAGCTTTTTAAAATAAATGCTTGCTCTGAAGAGGCCCAGTGCTATTGTATCTTCTTTTAAATAGCAGAGAATACTTCCAGAAAGCCACATCAATTTTAAAGATCTGTAAAAGTATAATCTGAAATGTCCTGTTTTAGTATTAAGTATTAGTATTAAGTATTAATATTAAAAGAAGGCAGCTGAGAAACCCTGACGTAGTCATGTTTGGAGTAGATGTATTTAAATAATTAGGAGGAGTTACTGTGATTACATTTAAGAAAACTTTCTGGGATTAATATACTGCCATAATGTACATTTCTCCAATTCTTTGCCATTTCTATGGGTCAGGCACACATGCACAGAAATACACAGCAAACAGTGTATATCATCTGTGCTGTTTGCTGTTTGCTGTTTGGCAAATTGCTGGGAGGCAGAGGCCTTTTTTCCTTGTTTTCCTCCCCCAAAACTAAGGTGCGTCTTATACTGTGGTTCATCTTATACTCCGAAAAATACGGTATATACATTAGAAAATGATTTGAAGATTGTTCATTGTATAAAATTGTTAACAATTACAATACACAGCTCAAAAGTTTTATTTCTTTCAAAGCAGAAAGTGACCCTGGCCTTACATAAAAAAGTCTATTTAAAACTATATTATGCATAATGAAGTTCTAGAAAAGCTAGTGAAAATTTGTTAATCCCTTTTGAGATCAAATCAAGAAAGCCCTTTGAGTCTAGTTCATGCTTGGTTTTCGGGAGGAAAAATGTATTTACATTTAGACAGATTATTCTTTATTCCCTTAGAGCATTTTGTTTAGAAAAGGACTTCCTTCTCTTCCTCTTTTCTTTATATATTATGTATCCATACAGTCTGCACATTTACTTTTTCTTCAAAAATGCCTTAACTTTTATTTTGAACTTTTAACTTTTAAATTTCTGATACTCACTCCAACTGGTGAATGTAAAAAAAACCCTGATCCAATGGTATGATACATTGCTTTTGGTTTGAAACAATGTTTAGAACAAGGGATATAACCTTAATAAAAAATTAGTAAAGACCATTTTCTATGGCAAAAACTTGTTGAAGTTTATTATGTGCAGTTTGTGCTGTACTTTACTTGATAGATCTGTTATTAGCAAATTAATTTAGACTTGTAGGTTTCCTAATCACTTGGGATCTGGCAGTACTCCTAAACAACATGAGACAATTAACAAGTATAATCTTTGAATGTACTCTAGTTTCTGAATTATTACTAATGGAGGAAAATCATCAGTATTCCTTTTCTCCTGATTTCATTTTATTGTGGCAATTAGTTGAAGTGATAAAGAAAACTGGAAAAATAAGTTTTCAGGTATTCATTGAAAGGGCCCTAGGAATCTTATTGACTTGGATAATCAATTTATTGCAACATATCTGCAGCAAAATAAAACCTCTGAAGCCTATTATCACAAGCAGCACCTGGTATATTAATTCTGATAACTTAGCTTGGGAATGTTAGAAGCCATTTCCTATATATGGAACTATTTCACTTAAGTCCTAATTTGTCCAGTATGAATGATTTCTCACAAAAAAATTATCTCTAAAACTGTGGGAATCTAATTGCTGTATCACCAGGACTCCAAATGTCATCTAAACCAATTGACTGCTAAATTCATGTATGATTGTTTCTACTAATGCTATGAACACCAAGAAGAAACCATACTGCATTTAGCTGTTTTAGTTTCTATTTAGCTGTGCTAGTATAAAAAGATTATTATTAAATCATTTCAAGATTTTTTTAAATCAAATTTCAGAATAAAAGTAGTAGATGGCAAACATAAAAGGGTATTCTATGGATAGAAGCAATAAAACCTTAGTCATCTCATTCAGTAACACATGATTGTAAACCAAATATATTTGGATTTCTTTTTCCCAAACTACTTTGGATTTAGAGGAAAAAGTAGAAAAAATTAACCTTAAATATAATTATGCAGTAACTTTTAGGACTAGAAGAAATCTCTGTGTGTGTGTGTGTTTGTGTGTGTGTTTTGTGTGTATTGCTGTCTACAAATTTGTGTCTACAAATTTATTTATTTATTTTTGTTTATTTATTTTGTCAAACATGTACAGTATAGTAGTTGTTTGTATAAGCAGAACATAAGTAAAAAGTACCGATAAAAGAGGACAACAGGACAGTAGGACAGGGACGGTAGGCACAGTGGTGCACTTATGCATGCCCCTTTGACGTAAATTAAATTTATATATATATATATAAATAAATAAATAAATAAATAAATAAATAAATAAATAAATAAATAAATAAATAAATAAATAAATAAATAAATAAATAAAATAATAAATAAAATAAATAAAAGTAAATAAAAGTAAATAAAATTATAATTTCTTTGACTTACACTCTTGAATTGCCATTCAATTGCCATTATGGAAATAATGTTAAGTTTCAATAATTATGACTGCCAATAATTATTGGCAATCATTATGTTATTGCCAATTCTACGTCATGTAAGAGAATAGAGTAATGTATTAAAGTGCTACAAAGGTTCCAAGTAGATACACCAGAAAATTACAAGAGTTATTTTCTTGTATAAATAAAAAACAAAGACGTGGGAAATTAGCCACCAATTATTTTGGTAAACCTGCAACACAAACTATATATTAAATCTGCTGTGTGGACTTCCATGTGCAAATCTGTGAGAGATGACAAAAGCAAAGCATTCCAAAAGCAAATCAATAGTTTGAAATAACCTGTATTGAGGAAAGACTAAGCTTATGGTGAACCATGGCCTAACTACTGATTGATGTTTTGTGCGCTATACCAATAATATTTTCTCTGTTATCTAAGTCAGGTCACCTAGATGTTTTTGTGTGAGTCCATTCCAATGATTTCCTTTTATCCAGGATTCAGATCACTATCTTTAAGAAGGCTGAAAGGGAAAGTTTTGTTTAGCTGAGAGAAAGACATTCAATTTTTCATGTGTTTTCTTATATACACAAATATGAGTGTAAAGATACAGTAGTACATGGTTACTCATTATTATTAGTTCCGGGAGGCACGATGAGTACCAAAAACGATGAGTACCGCACTAATTTCCCCCCACAAGGAATAAAGTAGTGAGTCACAAGGCAGCCAACACCAACAAGTTATAGCTTGTGCATTGAGTATCAAACAATGTACCAGAGTACCAGGACAATTTTTTTGCATCAAAATGCATTGAGTACCAAATTCTATGAGCTTCAAAGCAGTTGAAACAATGGGTGAATACAAGAAGGTCTGGTTATTTAAAAGGTGCCAACATTCTTCTATAGAAACTTTAAAATTTAAAAGTAGGGTTCATGCATATAAAGAAATAACACTTTCAATTAAAATATTTAAAATACTATGTTATTTTTTTTATTTCGTATTAATTTCAATGGCAAGATGATGGCCATGTAAATGAGAAATGATTTAATCATAACACTGTGTTTCCCCGAAAATATGACCTTCCCCAAAAGTAAGTCCTAGCTTGATTTTTACACATGCACCCAATATAAGCTCTACCCCCAAAATAAGCCCCAACTAAGACCCCGCCCACTCCAGGGTACATGGGTAAAAATTAAGCTAGGGTGGGGATGGGGGGTGGAGCTAACCTACTACTTACCTTCAAACAGTTGCAGCCAGGCCTCACACACCCCGACACCTGCCTTACCGGTCCATTTCTTCTGCAGCCAGAAAGGCTTTCCTGAAGGCCTCTGTAGCCGATAACAGAGCTCCAGATCGATCCGGAGCTCTGTTATCAGCTGCAGAGGCCTTCAGGAAAGGCTTGCCAGCTTTGCGGCCGCAGAACAGGTTCCTGAAGGCCTCTGACAGTAAAAAGGAGGCCGGGGCAATGCACGCAAGTGAGGTGAGTCAGTGGATGACATCCCCCTCCCCGAAAATAAGACCTGGTGCCTTTTTTGGTGGGGAAAAAAGACAGGGTCTTATTTTCAGGGAAACACAGGTAGTTTAGTTTTTTATAAAGATTTTGATAAACTGATTTCCAGTGATGAGTTAATGCTACATGTAAAATCATAACTGATGTATATCCCCAAAATATCTTATGGGAAGTTTACTTTGAATATCACAAACATGAGATGATCTGGAGTTTCAAAAATGCCATTTATAGTAACTTAGCATAAAATAGCATTAGAAGCTACATCAATACACATCATCAATTTCTATTTCTTCTTAAAGATTCTTCTCTATCAGCACACACAGACACACACAGAGAGACACAAGGGCACAATTTCATACATGCAAATCTCTTTATCTCTCTATAGTGTAGGAACAAAAGGAACAAAAAAACATTTTCAGGGATCAGAAACCACATTCAACCATGTGGACATATTACTGTGTTGAGATGCTATAGTAAAGCATAATTATTGCTGTTCAGATGAAGACTTCTGTGCCTATGGAATTTGCATCCCCCCCCCCCAAATCTAGACTTATGCTGATTTTCCTCTCCTCCTGCGCTAAATCTTTTCTATTTACTGTAGCTCAGTAAATATTTCTTTTTCCCCTAGAAACTTAATCTCTCTTTCTCAACATCACTCATTTCTTTCCTGACATTAAATAACTTACAACACTTTGAAAATCAGTTCTCTAATTGAAATTGTGGACTCAGAATGCGTTTCTGAAAATTATTCACTTCCTCAATGTGAATTCCTTGGATCAGAGTTTTACACATAACAACTATCCTTTACGTTTATATCCTGGATGGACACCCTCAGAGCTTATGCAGAGAACTGACCTATTATCCTAAACCATGACTACATTTTTGTGATTTAAACATGATTTAAATATTTGGAATCAGACTTTGCTGTGGGTTCCCCAAAAACTTTGAATTTATAGAACTACTGTTTTTTCAGCCATTAGACACTCCCTGAATTGGAATCCTTTTGCCCCCAAAGGATCTGCTGGCTTAAGGGAAGGGAAATAGGTTTTTGTAACTCTTTATCTACTTTCTGTTACCTGTCTGCGCAAAGGAATGCGCTTCGTCAGTTTGTGTACTGCTGGTTGACTGCTGAAGTCTGATTTCTTGGTTGTAGATCTCATGCGACACACGATGACGGCCACCACCATACAGACAATGATGAAGACTCCCGAGCAGTAGATGGAAATCTCCACGTAGTCTGGGTATGTTGGATAGGGTCTGTTTGTGACTGAAGCTACAGTGCAAGTGTGAAGGGGGAACAGGCGGGACAACAAATTAGGAAGCAGAAAAACGTCAAGCTGAAGAGAAAAGAACATGTACATAGATGGACCTCAAGTACAGGTAGTACTCAACTTACAACGGTTCATTCAGTGACCATTCAAAGTTACAACGGCACCGGAAAAAGTGACGTATGACCAGGGGTGAAATTCAGCAGGTTCTGGAGAACCGGTAGCGGAAATTTTGAGTAGTTTGGAGAACCATCAAATACTACCTCTGGCTGGACCCAGAGTGGGGTGGGAATGGAGATTTTGCAATATCCTTCCCCCAGGAGTGGGGAGGGAATGGGGATTTTGCAGTATCCTTCCCCTGCCACTCCCACCAACACCCACAGAACCGGTAGGGAAAAATTTTGAATTTCACCCCTGTTTATGACTGTTTTTCAAAGCTACAATCTTTGTAGCATCCCCACGATCACGTGATCAACATTTAGATGCTTGGCAATTGGTTCATATTTATGACCGTTGTTGTGTCCCAAGGTCATGTGATCACCTTTTGTGGCCTTTCGAGAAGCAAAATCAATGGGGAAGCCAGATTCATTTAACAACCGGGTTACTAACTTAACAACTGAAGTGATTCGCTTAACAACTGAGGCAAGAAAGGTCATAAAATGTGGCAAAACTCACTTAACAAATGTCTCACTTAACAACAGAAATTTTGGGCTCAATTGTGGTCATAAGTTGAGAACTACCTGTACTACTGTACCAAGTTTATAAGACACTAAATGCCTAATATTTCCACAGTGTGGATCCAACTTAAAGGACTGGATATTTTAATATTTCAGTGCTTAACACATCTAATATTTTAGAAAGTGACTAAAGTGGCTTTTTCTTTATTAAACGACTCTTTCCTTTCAAGATAACTTGTGAATATGATCACTATCGGGATTATTAGCCAGCCTATTTATCTTTGAAAGTAAAACTACATATTATTGGAATTATGCGAGTGATCACCTTTTCTTCTTACTCTATTTTTCTTTTTTTTTAAGCCAAGGTTCTTTAGATAGGAAAACAGGCAGATAATTCATTCCAGATGAATCAACATTTATCCCAATCTCCCAGTATTTGGCCTGCAGCAAATGACAGGTTTAGTAAAATAATTTTAAGGAACGTTGTAGTTAACTCTGTGGGCCACCTGAACACACAACGAAAGCCAAACAAGGACTGAAAGCTAGTGGAAAAGCAAGGCTTATGAGAGAACAAAGCATAACAAAGATTGGGCATCAACTAGCTTGGACTTCTGTACTTCTACTGAAAGTTGGTAGGAACTATACATCAAGCATTTTGAATTAAGTTTTCTCATTCATGAATACTGCCAAATTGTGTTCAGTACCAAACATTCATCAATTTTATCTTCCTATGCATCTCATATGGTAGTAAGTCCAGTGAACAAGGAGATATATGTTTCTAAGAGATAAGTATAGGATCAGGGCTTTTAACGTCAGAAGGAACCAAGCATAAAAGTTTTAGATCCTTTGAAAACTATAGGTATTAAAGCATTGCCATCCAGTGTCTTATAGTAATGTTATTCACTTTATTGGTCTTTAAAAGGATGTTAAGAGCACCTAAAACTCAGTCTTATATCAAAACATTTTGGCAGAGCAACTCATGAAATCTAATATACCGTATTTTTCGGAGTATAAGATGCACCTTTTTACCCCCAAAAAGAGGGTGAAAACTTGGGTGCGTCTTATACACCGAATGCAGCCCCACCCACCCACCCACCCCCACCCTTTGGCCTCTGTTTTCCAGCAATTTACCTGCTTGCAGGAAAGAGGGAAGAGCTCTGTAAAGAGCTTGCAGGAAAGAGGGAAGAGCAAGTCAGTAGCAGTTTCCCAATCTACAGCTGATTAGGTTTGCCACGTGGGAAAATGAAAGTGAAACTAACTACAAAGAGGCAAATACCTGGGAGAGACACAGCAGATTTTTATTTTTTGCTGAACTGGATGGAAGGGGGTAAGTGAATAACTATAAATGTCTGTAGAATGTTCAAATTATTAGACTTATTTTTTAAAGACTGCTTTATTATTGTTCTAGAGCCAGGGGTCTCCAACTTTGGCAACTTTAAGACTTGTGGACTTCAACTCCCAGAATTCAACAGCCAGCTTTGTTAGCTTTGCTGGCTGTGGAATTCTGGGAGTTGAAGTCCACAAGTCTTAAAGTTGCCAAGGTTGGAGATCGCTGTAAATCTAGACAACTTTAAAAAAATAAAGAAGCTTTTTAAAATAAGTGCTTGCTCTGAAGAGGCCCAGTGCTATTGTATCTTCTTTTAAATAATAGAGAATAATGTATACTTCCAGAAATTTTAATTAATTTTAACAGCTCTGTACAAGTATGGTATGAAATGTAACAGTGTCCTGTTTAGTATTAGAGTTTAGTTACCTTGGAGTAGATCTATTTAAATAATTGAGAAGAGTTAGTGTGACTACATTTAAGAAAACTTTCTGGCATAATGTACATTTCTCCAATTCTTTGCTATTTCTATGGGTCAGGCACACATGCACAGAAATACACAGCAAACAGTGTATATCATCTGTGCTGTTTGCTGTTTGCTGTTTGCCAAATTGCTTGGAGGCAGAGGCCCTTTTCCCTTGTTTTCCTCCCCCAAAACTAAGGTGCGTCTTATACTTCGGTGCGTCTTATACTCCAAAAAATACGGTAGGTCTTTATAAGGCCAACAGGGAGCAAATTATTATTTTTAATAATTACTTTTTTTAAAAAAGATACCTTTTCTCCCCAAGGCTTCTGTTTTCTATAATTACAAGTGCTATCTATTGTACTACCTGAATAATGATAGGAGTATACCATGAAAATGGTATTGGATTAGTTGGATATATTTGCCCTAGGAACAAATGCAGGAAGTTTAAAGCTTTTAAATTTGTAATGATTGACAATTTCAAAAAATGATTTCAGTACTTCCTTCCATAATTCAATCTTTGAATTATGCCTAGATACAAATGAGCTTCAGCATAAATACACTCACATATCTAGGTAGGCAAGTACGGTATATACGGTAAATTGATCCAAGTTGTGCTTGAGCAGTTCCAAATGGGGAAGTAATCTGGTAAACAGAAGCAACAGCCACTTAAATCATAACCACCTGTTTAGTGATGGTGAGAATGATGGGTGCAGCTTGGAGCTTCAAAAGGTAATAAGTTAAAAATATAGCAATGTGGACATTTCTTACACTAAGAGGAAAGAACGAACCTTGGAAACCTTGAGAAAAATTTACAGCAGTAGTGTAAACTATACACTTTAGCAATATAAACTATACACTTTAGCAATACATGCATGCAGGAATCTTTATATAAAACTTTAAACCGAAACACACACAAACACAAACACACAGAGCAGCAGATTATTAACTGCAAGTTTCAACAACATAATGTACGATTCTGTAATAATAAGGAAATAGGCTCAAGGGTTATAAAGCAAATTACTGTGCACTTCTGGTCAAAACAGAAGCAACCTTATTGCAAGCAAGACAAGACACATTTTGAAAACAAGCAAATTACAGATAGTCCTCGACTTATAACAGTGACCATTTAGTGACCATTCAAAGTTACAACGGCACTGAAAAGAGTGAGTTATGAGCATTTTTCACACTTATGACCATTGCAGCATCCCAGTGGTCACGTCATTTCTATTCAGATGTTTGACAACTGACTCATATTTATGACAGTTGCAGTGTTCAGAAGTCATTTTATGACCTTCTGACAAACAAAGTCAATGGAGAACCCAGATTCACTTAACAGCCATGTTTCTAGTTTAACAACTGCAATTTTTCACTCAACAAATGTGGCAAGAAAAGTCATAAAAAGGAACAAATGCACTTAACAAATTTTTCACTTAACAACATAAATTTTGGGCTCAATTGTGGTCTTAAGTTGAGGACTACCGGTAGTAGCCCATTTGCTTGGAGCATGCAGCATTTAAAGAGGACACCAAATCGATTGTAAAGTTATAGAAACACCGCTTCTGTATTCCCTCTTCTGTACAGCAAATTCTCATGGATATATATCCCATTTTGTTGGTGTTAATAGCTTTTCAAAAGTGCTCCTTCAAATTCCCCGTCCGACTTGCTTTTAAAATCTAAACTTCCCAGAAAATATAAACTGGAAAAGTTTATGATTGTCTTTAAAGTATTCTTCCATATTTTTTTTAATGTGGAAGTGGGGTAAAATAGTTAGAATTATTCAAATGAATTCCAAAACCACCCCAGTCCATTAATTTTGGACAGTTATTGGATTTTTGGGGGGAAAGAAATTGAAAAGCCCTTGTTGAGGCAGAAGCCGTGTTATATAGTAGCAATCAATAATGAAGCAGGAAAAGGAAGAAAACCATGGGAAGATAGCAGTATATACCTGGCAGGACGGTCAACCATGCAGAATGAAAGGATATCCCAATAGAATTACCCGCCAAGCATGTATATTCCCCAGCATCCTCAAAAGTTACATTCCGTATATAGAGAACCTCAATGTCTTTGTCCGTGGTGTTAACACCGGCAGCCTAGGAAAAAATGGAGGCAAGAGAAAAGCTAGACATTTTAGGAAATTGTTGTGGATGGGAAATGGGACCACGGGAACTTGGCACTTCCGAAGAAGCAAAATTTCACCGCCGTGGGGAGATCCCATCCACAAATCCTCAACCAAAAGGCAGTTACCAACAGATCCCAGCGCACCTTAGAGAGAAATAAATCATGAATACCCTTCACCAAACCTACACTCACCACCTAAGTATGCATGCAACCAAACAAACATGGAAAAATTCGACCACAAACCGTTTTGAGTTTTTAAAAATGACAGAGAAACATAAAATGCACAAAAGAAAAATATTTTTTTAAAAAAAGATTCTCCTTCAAATTAAAGACGAATATCAGAGACATAGACAGAAGAGTTGAAAACTAAGAGACAATACTATCAAAAGGAAGTATGTTCATTATATTTTTGATAGAGGCCAAACTTGTTTTTAAAAAAAACCTCTCAGGCAAAATCATTAAATGTTATGCTAGTAGATAACAGAACAGAACAATGATGTGTCAAATAGAGATGAGAAGCAAATCTAAGATTGTTTGGTGTGCCTACACTACGTCCACTATTTGTCAGGATTCCTGTTCCTGTCGGGAGCAGGTCAGGAACGCTTCGCGAGTTGACACTATTATAGTAAACTTGTACAAATCAGTGCTTACTAAAATGATCTTATTGGTATGGACACCAAGTACATGAGATACAATGCCATTTTTCATACTAAATCTACTCTATTGTTCAATGTTTCAAGGTAAACAATAGGATTGTTCAAAGGGCAAAATAAAGAATCTCAAATTAAACAATGTTCTAAAACAATCGACATGGTAGCTTTACTGTTCTATTGTGGACACGAACAATGGAATTAACAATAGAGGATTCATGTCCATTGACCATCAAAGCAGGATGCTTTTACATGGCTACCAAGTCTGTCACTTTATTAACAAGAGCCACATGATAATATATAGCTTTGTACAGCTCAAGTATTTAAATAATGTGATAATAAAGAATATAGTCAGTACTAGATTTCCAGGAAAATAGTTTATGCTGAACTGAATCTACAGGAATTCAGATTTGATCTGACACCATGGAGAAAAAGTCTAGTATATGCTACCCACATGATTACACTTTAGCCCTTAAGTTTATCCCAACTACTAGTTGTGACTAATAGTATAGGTATAGTCACCACATATTCTTGGAAAAGAGAAAGGACAAACCTGAAAAAAATGGGAAATATAAAAGAGATTCATGAGGATAAAAAAGGTTTATGTTGATAATGTTGCTTTACAAAGAAAAATTCAAGAGCAAAACTAAGAAAATAAATAATTAAGTTAAAGAAATATGAAGGTCAGATTCCTGAAACAAAGTTCTGTCCATTTAAAATAAAGGACATATGATCTCTGTAAATATAGGGGTGCGCTAGACACACAGAAGGAAACTAAGGAAAGTCAGACGTTAGAGAGTTCTTCAGAGTATGCTGAGAAAAATATATATGAACAAATATATTTAAATGCTTCAAAGTAAAATACAAAAGGGTTCAGAAGCAGATAATTAAAAAGATGTGTATACTGTTTGTGGGAATTTTTCCATGGCTACTGGAGTAAAACCAGTTGCATCTTCAAGACAGGATTATAAATGCACCAAGGTCATAGAGTTATCCTAGAAGCTGCCTGCAGAATCCCAAAGCACCACTTTTTCCAGCTTCTACATCTAGCTTTCTTTAACAGACATTTTTTACCTTTATCTGGCTGAACCACAAGCCAGGCAGACTGGTTGGCCTCCCCTATATAATTGGAGACCTTACAAATATATTCTCCAGCATCCTCCTCTGTCACATTGTACAGTTTCAGCACTTCAGCATTGGAACTATTTATCCCCGAATGCTAGAACAGACCAATAACACAGGAGAACAATGTAACTGCTACCCAAACGTAGACACCACCATGGTCCCGCCACCAAAATACTGAAGATGTCTTCAATTAGCATGTGAGTAGATAAATATTATACTTATTTTATTTTTTAAAAACAAGAATAGAATGGAAAAAACTCCTGAGTAGACCAACTGTTGAGTGGTGCCAACTCCTTAGATTCCAGGCTCTTATTATTTCATAGCAGAACAATATTTTGTAAGGAAATTGGTGGCTGCCAACTTGAAAGTTCATTGCCCAGTAGACATTTCACAACAGGGTGGTGAAAAATTGACATTTCAGCATCTCTGACATTCGGTAAAACCAGCACTGCCAACATTCTTTGGCAGCAAATATGACCATTTCAGAAGGCCACTTACTGTTGTTCCCCTAGGCTTGAATATTAAAGGCAGAGTATAGTTTTCTTTATTCATTTTGTATATTCTTTGCAAAATAATAATAATAATAATAATAATAATAATAATAATAATAATAATAATAATAATAATAATAATAATAATAATAATAATAATAATAATAATAATAATAATAATAATAATAATAATAATAATAATAATACTAAGAAAAGGATATGGCAATTCTCTTAATAAATAATGAGATCTGAAAAATAAATCATTTTGCTAGTAAATAAAAGGATTTATAGAGCATTGTTTCTCAACCTTGACAACTTTAAATTCTGTGGACTTCAACTCCCAGAATTCCCTAGCCAGTATGCCTGTCCATACATCTTAAAGTTGCTTAGGTTGAAAAACAGTGTTGTGTAGAGGATAACTTGCCAAACAAATGTTTGCTTTTGTTTCTGTCAAGAGTGGAGTTTTTTATTTTTATTTTATTTATTTATTTTTGTCAAGTATGTATTGGTAATATACATAGATATAACATTGTTTATATACATAAGATGGGTACTGATAAGAGGGAACATTAGGACAGGGGCGGTAGGCACACTGGTGCCCTTACTGACCTCTTAGGAATCGGGTGACAGTATTGTAAGTCACCAGATGACTTTGAATGGCAACTCCTGTGAGTGCCAGCTCATTTTCGGACAGGCAAAATGAAAAAGTTCTAGTTCATTCAAATGAATTTGATCCCTTAGTTCCATTTCACAATAACGTTTGTAAAATAATTACTTATTGTCTCAAAAATGTACAATAATGATAATAATAATAAACTTACCTTTAAAACCTCCAAATGTGGTAGTCCATCTGGTCCATATTTACTTCCATTCTTTTCTACGTGTTTTATCCATTGGATATGAGGCTGGGCATCACTGTAGACTTTGCAGACAAACTCAGCATCGCTCCCAACAACTGCAGAGGTATTGGCTGGTAGACCAGCTTGCAGGATAGGCCTGTGTGGTGATCGCTCTATCAAGAAAGGGATGGGTGGGGGGAGATACCAAAGAGAAAAATAAGCATACAAAGATGCAGAATTAATCAATGTTGCCAAGATAAGTGTCGGTGAACATGAGACAACTTTTGGCTGACTTAATAGCACAACCAAACAGAGCAAAAGCTATACTTTCAAGAAGATGTTTAAAAATTACAGCTGGACTACTATTGAAACATTATCCTTAAAGGAGCAATGAAAGAAGTTTCACAAGGAAATATAAAACAAAAATTTATAGCAAAATTCATCAATTACAACTTTTTTAGTGACTGAGACTTGATTTAATGCCCTTTACCAGTGATGATGTATTTTACCACTTATTAAATACAAATGGAAGGTTTTAATATGCATTGATTAAGTAGTATTTAACCTATCTTATGTTCTACATTTGAAAATAGTGCAGATTGAGATAAATGCATCAATACAACATGCAGAATGATGTATGTATGTATGTATGTATGTATGTATGTATGTATGTATGTGAAGGAGGGAGGAAGGGAGGGAAGGAGGGAGGGAGGGAGGGAGGGAGGAAGGAAGGAAGGAGGATGTGATGGCCCTCCTGAGGCTACTGCACTACATTCCCATCATTCCCATATTGACTAATGTTTTAAGCAAAATAAGATGGTAATCACTTAATGGTAATCAAGGTTCCAGCTGAGTACAGAGTAGACAAGTATAGTATCATTTCAAATCTATCACAGCAAAACAAAATTATCTGTATAGTCCATGATAGCTTTATTCAATCTGGAATAATTCTGCATCACAGAATTCTGCATGTTTCAGTTTCAGATCTAAAAGACATCAGGTTACGGAAAACTTTTCTTTTTTCCATGTCTTGTTATTATGTAGTTATAAACCTTGACACATCACTTTCGCAAGATAGCTGCACAAAAGTCATTATATGCCCTAACTTATTGTACAATACAGTCTTCTAAGTCATGGCTGAGTGCTATTACTCCCAAAAAACAAATATTCTTATTATTACTTCTTTGTGGTATTATCAGGCCAACATATGGTTTTGCAAATCTCAAAACACATGACATCATTCTGTGGTTTGGAGCTACAAAGACTTGGTACCCAGGGTAAAAGGAATAGATTATTCACACCCATCTCCTAGTGTCACAACATGATATATGTTGGTGTTTTTCCAAGAAACTTTTTTGGGAGAACACCAAACTGGCTTTTTTGAATCTAAATTTCTTTTTCTTTCTTTCTTTCTTTCTTTCTTTCTTTCTTTCTTTCTTTCTCTTTCTTTCTTTCTTTCTTTCTTTCTTTCTTTCTTTCTTTCTTTCTTTCTTTCTTTCTTTTCTTTCTTTCTTTCCTTCTTTCTTTCCTTCTTTCTTTCTCTCTCTCTCTCTCTCTCTCTTTATTTCTCTCTCTTTTTTTCCCTTCCTTCCTTCCTTCTTTCCTTCCTTCCTTCGCAACAAAAATTTGGGGCTCAATTTGTCATAAATTGGGGACTACCTGTAGTCAAAACAACATGCCAAAACTGCCAAATAGTAAATATGTCACCAGGGATTTTTTTTTAATGGAAATAATTATTCTTAAAACTTTGGACTGAGAGGTACACCTCATAAGATAAAGATGAAATTGTAACATTTTTACTCACAATAAAAGATTCCTTCCTAGTTTTTCTAAAAAAAAATCTGATTGTGGCTGTCTATAAAAATGAAAATATTTAAGTTATTAATGGTACAACTATTTAACAGAAAAAATTAAACAGTGTCCAAATGCCAAATATTATGCAATCTTTGATGGGGTCCCTCAAAAGTAGAATCCAGAGTTTAAATAGCAAGCAACAGTGCTGCCATACAATGAAATCTTTCATATGACGGGCCCATCACGAATGCCTCCCAGGAATGTATTTGCTGATACAGCAATATCACTGCAGTTACAAAGCAGCTGTCTTCTTTAACTTGTGGCCCTTGCAAAGCTTGTTTTTAAATGATTTCACAGCTATATGTGTAATTGTGCTTAGGTCTTAACTCCGTGGAAGCAGAATTTCATGCCGGGCACTGACTACTTGAAAGAATCTCCATTAAAAATTAAGCTCGGTTCTTGCCCTCAAGGATTCAAAGGGAAATCTTAAAGCCCATAAGCAATGAGTGTGAAATGTCAGATACAACTGGAAAGAAGTTAGGAGCAGGGAATGGAAGACAAGAATGGGCTAATCCTGCTGTTTCGTATGGAATGTATTAATGCATTTTGTATCTGTTGGCTTTCAGCAGGTATTTCCAGGACAAATTCTCTGAATTTGTTTAGAGAGAGGACTAAAGAATCATTAAAAGATGCTGCACAAAACATTCCATTCTTATTTGCAATGTTTCTGTCTTTCTTATTGTATTTTAAACATGTATATCCTGCCTATTGGCATGCTGTCCTAATCACAAAGCAGTCTCAATAATATCCATAGAATACAATTGGGGGGGGGGGGAATAGATAAATCAAAACCATTTAAGGATGAGCGATCAAACCGGAAACCAGTGAGGAAACAATTAATTTAGCAACTATAATTGAGACTGGCATTTGATCAATAAGCAAAGCGGTCACTACTAACTCTGGCTGTGCTTATGATTTTACTTCAGGCCTGCAAAGATCATAAATGCAAGGATTGGTCATACAGTTACTTTTTTCATCATTGCAATGACTGTGAATGGTCCCTAAATTGGCAGTTGCTAAATGAGAACTCCCTCTAGGTCCAAAACAGGAGTCAAATCACACGATTCCTGCATGAAATGATACACGTGAAGAGCTCCTAGATCTACTTCCACTGTTGGCTTTGAAAAAATACCAGAAATAAAACGGCATCCTTCCAAATTTTACACTTATGTTTCATGTATTATCTTTCTAATGTTCTGCTTCATCAGCTGTAGAAGTAGATGGTATAAAAACAGAGTGGAAATTGCGGTGTAAGGTATACATTACTATTTTTACAGTGGTGGAAATAATGTATAAAATTTCCCACCTTTTATAAATAAGATCCAATTTCATAACTCTTATCCTTCTTTGATTAGAAAAACAACACGCCTGACCCTTCTTTAACAGCATTCCACCTTCCCAAAAATATTACAATTGTCTACAGTACAAAAATGAAAACTTGGAGAACATTATTTAAAGTGTTCATAGAAAGTCAGCAGGCCACATGTTTCATTTATCCACATCAGGATTTGATTCTTTTAGTGACCTTACTTCTTTCCCTTAAATAAAGAAGAAAAATAAAGAAGGGAGGAATCTTCCCATATCTTAAGGATACACTCCCCAACCTTTATATTAAGTTTGACACAGTCTTAACTTTTAGTTCCACATATCAATGCAACTGAAATATTACAGCTAATCTAATGTTGAGTTCTTTGAATCTAAACTGTTTTAATCACAGAAATATTTACATAAATGAAGCACTGGGTGTGCATGGCTAAAAGTAAACACAAATCTTTAGCATACAAATCATTAAGCTTTTCCAAATATTCATCTAACAATAAATTACTCCAATCTGATAAAAGAATAACTTTTAGACTACATTTCATGCTCATGTGCTACAATACAAGGAGTGTCAGGTTTCCTGCATAATGTTCCCATATATAGGTTTACTTAGCTATCATCAAGCATTAAGAACACATGACAACATGGTAACATTACAACAAATGATAATGACCAACATGAAACCAATCAACACTAATTATATATAGCTTGTTTAAAAAGTGATCTCAGTATGTTTGCTGTTATTTCTTTGCTATTACCACAGATATTCGGATGATTCTCAACATGCCATGAAAGCATGGACATCATAGAATGATGGGCTCCTAGCAAAACCTCTTGGCCACATACAATGTCAAGCTCGGGAAATCAGGAGTCCAGGGAGTTCAAATGAATATAGGTTTACTGTATGCTAAAGTTGTCTGCAAGAATCTGACCTACTAACAATCAAAGCAAATTGGCAGCAGACAAAATAAACTTTTCTACAGAATTCAAGATGGCTAGACTTGGATCTCTTGTGGCCATGAAGACTGATGACATGTTTGACCTTTCACTCAGGATCAGCCTTGTCAACTCCTACATACAATTCAATTGGATTGAATGGGTGGTTATGTAAATTGAACATTCAGGATACATTAGAAAAAGATGGAGAGACAAGAGAATTTCTCAACATAAGAAGGGACCCTTTCAAAGCAAGGACTCCAAGCACACACAGGAGTTCTGTGAACACACACACACACACACACACACACACACACACACACACACACACACACACACAAACACCAGGGGTGGGTTCCTACCAGTGCGGTCCAGTGTGCAGCTCCAATAGGGACCCGCCGATTATGCAATTTGCATGCGACTGCTCCGGTGCCATCTTCATCAGATAGTCGCGCGCGTCACCATCTTTTTAAAAGATTTTTTTGGCATTTTTGCTTTTGCATGTGCAGAAGCAAAATCTCACCAAAATCGTGCACGTGCACGCGTCCCCTCACAAGATTTTGGTTAGGTTTTGCTTCCGCGCATGCGCAGAAGCAAAATCTCACCAAAATTGTGTGAGGTGTGCACGCGCGCATAGAGAGCACATGCACACACGAAATGTGCACATGCGAAATGCGCAGCACACCGGTATCAGTAAGTAAGCAGCCCGCCCCTCACACACATACACACACACACACACACACACACACACACACACACACACACACACACACACACGATGCATACATGATCTTCTCACGCATTTCAAAAAGATAGCAAAGATCTGTGGTAGTTCTATTATAGTGGTATGCCAGGCAAATCACTTCACACATTCTTTCAATGTGTACAGGTAGTTTCTTAACTTGTCCCCAAGTGTCTTTCTTCCTTGGGTTTCCCAGAGTTTTGGAAAGTTTTCACACATAAGCAACACATTCCTGATTTTAATGCAAAAAAGTCTGCAATGTATACCACTAGTGTGCTATATGACTAGTCTCGTCCAGCACATTTTTATGTAAGATATAGACTTGATGTTTACCCATGTTTAATATTTTCTCTTTTGCCTTTGTGCACGATATGCCACCATCATCTCTTCTAATAAAGAAAATGGCTATTTGGTGGTGTTTTGAAAAAGGGTAACAGCAAAATGCAATATACAAACTGAAATGTCATGCTACTAATTAAATTATGGTTATAATCTAGCATTCACTGATTAATGTAGTGGCACTTATGAGAACTGGCATATATTAAAAAATGGTGATAGAATCAATGGTCTCTGTTTAAGTAAGGAAGATAATAGTTTTTCAATGTTGGATAATGATTGTTATATGACTAGAATCAAATTTTGCATTTTCTTTTATGTATTACTAGATGATTCCTGACTACCGCAACATCCGTATATGAACATTTTTCTAATCCTAAAACTGGTCATAGAATCAAAACCTTTGGTTTAGTTGGTAGCAGTGCATATTTTCCAATAATCCAAAATTCTCAAGATGCTTGTATCTTTATGTATCATTAACACAGAGAAATTTAACAATGAATTATGAACATCAGTACTATGTTAAAATGAATTCAAATAAATAAAATAGTACAATAATTCAACTTGCTCAATAATATGAAGAAGTAATGTTGATTTTTCATGTGCTGCTTTGGTACCAAACAAGTACAAACAATAAAATATGCTTGGGGCTGTATCAGGAAATATGGTAAATGTAAAATCAGTAAGACAGGCTTTAATTTTACATAAGTCTACAATATCTCCAACATAAATACTGTATAACTAATGAAGCTTTTGGCTTTATCTGCACAAAAAATAGTATAGTATAGTAAAATAAAATTTAAATCATATTTCAACCCATATTCTGAGAACCATATCATGAGTCAAAATGTTAAAGGTGAAATGTTATTTGCCATATGATCAGTTTACATCCTTAAAACATATTTTTCTTGTTACAGCAAGAAAATAGGAGTTAAATTCTTACTAGATTGCAGACCAAGGGGCAGTTGCAATCTTTTTGTTAATAGCTTTTAAGAATCATGTCAACATTAAGCATACCCTATCTAGACTTTGAGCAACTGGATACCTTTTCTAGATGGCAGCAAAGAATGGTAAAGTTACTTCAGCAATATCTGGTATGCCAAGATATTGTGAAAAGACTGAGGTCTACAAAACTCCTTAAGATAGAACAGTAAAAGATCTCTCAACTGTTTACATTTGAGGTCTCAATGTACTGAAAGACCTTCTTATTAACAGGAGAAAGAAGAAACTGAGTTAAAATATACAGCCAAGACTGGTTCCTCGCATTGTCTTATCTCATAATTTTAAGGGAAGAAACACTGGACAAGAATTGATAGAGAACTTATTAATTTTCAGCATGAGTTTTCCCCTGAAAAGGAAAGCTCCCTTTTTCATCATCACTTCTGGCATATGATTTCTTCAACAGGGAGCTTAAATTCTGTAAAATCTTTGACAATTAATTGAGCTTTCTGTCCACATTACTTAAAAGGTAGATTAAATGTGGTGAATAGAGTCAATCGTGGCACTAAATTGTGGTACAATTGTATGGCCCGACGCATGATTTGGCTTATTTTTTTTAAAAAAAGACCCAGGTAGTACCTTTTCCAATTAATAATTTTTAGTTGAGGTACAGCTCACTTCATCAGATGCCTGGCTGACTTACTCAAGTGCTATGGTAATCAAATTATATTCTGATTTACAGTAATATATGAATTAGTATGCTATTTATCTAGAGAAAAAAAATACAGTTCCCACACAGTGAAGATTGACAGCTTTTGTAGCAATAACTACTTGGTATACTTTATAACAGAAGATAATAAAAACAGAAGATAATAAAAAGTAATCCCAGTGGTCTAGAAATACTAACAATAAATTGCTTATGCCCATAAACAGCATAGGGATGGTGGCTAATATGGGGCCCTTCAGTTCTTCTTCCATTACCTTGGCCAAGTTGATTGGGTAACTGAATTCAACAACATCAGGAGGACCACACTTTGTCACATCCCATTTAAAGCATAATCTGGCTTTTAATTGTATCTTTGACTGTTCACTTGGGCAATTCCCTCAAGAACACTTTTTCTATCTGGTTTTTCCATGTGAGTAAGAGCTTCATATTAGACTCTAAGTTATTTCCTAAAATGTAGCTAAATAGTTAATAATCAACCAATATCCTCACTACTCAATATTCTTTCCAACTAACAAATGGATTTATCACCAAATAGAATGTACATTATTAAAAAATAATGGTTATAAAACAAAATTAAGTATGATAATCACTTGTAAAAATATTCAACTTCATCCAGGATAACAATGTCAGCATTGCTTTGTCATTAAAGAAACTGCTGAGCAATTCAATTCATACATTTATCTCTGTTTCATCACTTGTATAAACCTTAGCAGCATTCAGGAATCTGTAGCTTTACCAAACACTCAGTTATGTTAACTATGGTCTTAATTATTGCCTTTAAATCTATCAGATTGTTTTATTGTCATCAGCTATTGACCTGAATCCACAATAATTTTTGACTGAATGATTGAATAATGATTGAAACTAAAGGGACATATATCCGTGACTTGTAACAATTCTCATTTTTGAAGCACAGACTAAGGCAACACACCTAAGTAAGGCATTTTTAATAAAACAATTCTTGCAATCCACTGTGATACAATCTTTAAGGATGGTGAAACACTATAGCTTCATTTTTTAACACTGATGAGAAATTATTGCAAGGAGCTGATTGACAACAACCATTTTATAGTTCAGAAAGTTTATGAGCTAGCACTTCAGTCAAATGTTCAACAGATATTCTACAGAAGCACTCACTGTATCTGCAAAGCTTTTAATAACAACACAATTCCAATTTAGTAAAGCAATGCAGAAGTGGAGTTTTAAATAGAGCTTCCCCTTTACCATTTTATTCATTATGAAAGGGGGAAAGTGAAAGTAGATGTTTCTGCTAAACCTAATTCTGGACATCCTTTTATGATGTCAACATCTTTTATTAAAAGACGTAATGATTTGGTCACTGGATTCAGTTGCTTAGCCTATATGTTGTCACAATTAAATTAAATTTAATTAATTAACTGAATTAAAGATAGCCATGGTACTTATTTTTTACAAGGATGTAGTTGATCAGGGCAAGGAAACCTGTTGTAGTTAAAATTACATCCAGAATTTTAAGAGCATATGATGGATGCAAATACAGAATAGCTGCAATGCAAGACTTCTTATTCTTAAAATGGCTTCCAAAGTGGGCATATCTAATGACAAAACATCCATTTATCAGAAGACAAAGTAGCTTGTCTGGATGCTTTCTAACATCCCAGTGGGATCTTTTTGGGCTCAAACATCCTGTCACAATAAACTTGATGATAAAAAGATGGTGTTTTGGTTTTCAGCATGCTTCTTCTAAAATTAAAATCAAAAGGTCAGATTTCTGAGGATACCAAATGAGTTATCAATGGACATATTATTTCCAATAGCCCTCAAAATACAACACTCATTTAGTGTCCATTCGAAGTTACAATGACACTGAAAAACCTATGACTGTTTTTCACACTTACAACCATTGCAGCATTGCAGCATGGATATATGATCAACATTTAGACGGTTGACAAGTGACTCATATTTATAACGTTTGCAAGTGTCCTAGGGTCGTGTGGTTACCTTTTGCGACCTTCTGACAAGCAAAGTCAATGGGGAAGCCAGATTTACTTAACAACTGTGTGTTGTGGTTGTATCACTAGGCACTATCATGCCTGTTCCTATCTTTGACCATTATTGCTCTAGATGTGCAAGTTAGGAAGTTTTTTTGTTCCTGTTTCATATTTCACATGAAGTAAAATGTATAATACTTTTAATTTGGAAAGCATAACTAGGAAGAGACTCCATATTACACCATGGTTGTGCAGATAAGTAAGGAACATGCTGTTACTGCTTAGCAGAGGTTTTCAAATCTGGCAACTTTAAGACTTGTTGACTTCAACTCCCAGAATTCTCAAGTCAGCATACCTGGCTAGAGAATTCTGGGAGTTGAACTCCAGTCTTAAAGTTGCCAGGTTTGGGGAAGCCTGGCTTAAAGCACCTAAGGTTTTCAGAAATCAAACATGCTGTATGAGCTCTTTATGGGCACTTTTCTTGTATTTCTTGTTTTTATCTGCTACTATCTGCCTAGAAATAGTTTTCCACAAATGCAAAATACAGGTAATCTTCGACTTTACAGCCAGTTGTTTAGTAACCGTTCAAAGTTATGATGGACTTATAAAAGCACAGACAGAAGGGCAACTCCTGCACTTGGCTGGAGAAAAGAAGTTAAGTCATGTAAATCTGAGCTCCTTTTTTCCAGCACAGCATTGAGTTTACCTTCCGTGCATGGAGGGGAAGGCAACTCCTCATAGGACTGGAGAAAGAAAACTTGGACCACAAAAATCTACGCTTCCTTTTTCCAACCTGCCACTGGACTTCTCTTCTATGCAGGGAGGAGAGCTGCCTGTCCTCCTTCGGCAGACAGCTCTTTCACTTAGTCTGCTTATAAGCTGCATGGCCAATTAACAACTGCAACTGGGAGAGCCAGGATTGTGATCGTTGAGCAAAGCAGTCATGTGGGTATCTTTCTTACTAACCACTTTGCTCAACGACTAAAATTCAGGTCTCAATTGTAGTCATCAATTGAAGACAACTCGTATGTTGCAAATTTACTTTCCACAATTTTCAAACAAGGCCAAAAGCTGTGCTAAATGGGCCATATTAGAAAGGCACCATATTTGAGAAGATTGATCTACTACGTCACCAAGCCAGCGCTATATCCAAAAACCAGCAGAAATGAATGAAGTAAACATGTAAACACATCAAAAAGGTGTAACTAGATTTTTAATAACTCAGATTCCTTTAAAGACAAATTCTGTATGCAAAAATGACGCATTAAACAAAGCTCAAGACTCCCCGCCAATCATTATTATTCAAATAGAGTTGTAATAAGCTGGTAAAGCAAAGAGTAATTTCCACAATATGTTCTGAACAGCATTTCACCAAATAAACATGAAAATGCATTCTTTATTAGTGAGCGCATTAAAGAGATTTAAGAAATAGAATTCATCACCAGCCAGTCAGAAACTGGCAGAAGATGACATGAATATTCTTGTTTTAAAGTGCTTGCTTGTCATCGCTGGCTGATGGTCTTAATACCAGTCTGCCCTTTGTGAAGCGGGCCCAATACCAAAGCTATTGTTATACTGCCATGGTATGCATTCCATCAGCTTCCCTAGAGGAAAAATGTGTTTCTGGTGGGGGAAAAAGGGTTGTAATGTCTATCCTACTAATCTTCAAGTTAACCAATGAGATCCCTAATATGGCACAGGCAAAACCAAAGCGTCAGAACTTCTGAGGGAGCAAAATAATAATAATCATCCCTTGGGTGAGGAAAATGTGAAACAAAACAATGAATAGTGTGACTTAAGGATTAGGTTTTTGAAAAGGGATAAAACAGAACTACTCTGGAATGTAAAATGAAAGACCGAATTTCTCGCAGACGAAGCTGGAACTTGGGAGAAAAAAGTAAGTTTTTCCTAGCAATGTCACAACCTGCTTGTTTAGAAGACCCAGCTATTGGGAATGTTTAGAGATGAACATCAGACAAGTCAACTCAAAAAAACCCTAGGCTTCACGTAGTATCGCTGCATCAGCTTCCAACTGCAGCAGGGTCTATAATGCTAAACCCTGTTAAAATAAACAGATTGTGCCATGTGTGTAGCACTAGCTGAAATCATAGTCTGAAATGTATTTTTGGTTTTATATAGCTGGCATATACAGATAGTCTCAAGTTAATTATGGTAATTGGGACTGATAACTCTAATGTTAAACAACGCAGTCATAAAGTGTGATGTCATATGACCATGACAACTTAACAATAGCCATTCAGACAATTCCAGTTGTGGTCATTAGGGAAATCTTGTGTGGCCATTAGGCATAATGTCATGTAATCATTATTTGCCACCTACTACCGGCTTCCCCATTGACTTTGCTTCTGGGAAGCCAGCAGTGAAGTTCGCAAATGGCTATTCCATGACCATGGGAGGCTGCAACCATCATCATTGCAAGCTGGTAGCCAAACACCCAAATCGTGATCATGTGACTGCAGGGATGTTGTGACAGCCACAACTTTGAACACTGGTTGTAAGTCCCTCATTCACCACTGTCATAACTTTGAACGGTCACTGAACAAATGATCAAGGACTATGTACATTCCCGGGCTGATACATGAACATTTCTTCTCTAGAGCTTTAATCTGTATTAAAACATAAAACAAACTAAATGAATACAAGGTAAATATTTGAGGAGTGCCACAAAGGAGAGGGGGTTAGCCCACTCTCCAATGCACCTGACAGCAGTAGAAGAAGCAATGGATAGTAATTAATCAAGGAGACACTCAACCTACAACTAAGGAATTAATTTCTTGACAGTTAGAACAATTAATCAATGGAATGGCTTGCCTTCAGGAGTTGTGGGTGCTCTGTCACTTGAGGTTTTTAAGAAGCTATTGGACAGTCATTTGTCTGAAATTGTATATAGTCTCCTGCTTGAGCAGGAGGTTGGACTAGAAGACCTCCAAGGTCCCTTCCAACTCTGTTATTCTGTTCTGTTAAGTAAAGGAGTGTCGTACAGCATTATGTTATAATTAAATAGTTTTTATTACAAGAAGAACCAAGAAATTTTCTTATACTAAATTAGATAGTAACCCACCTAATTCTTATTTACTAGGAATTGTCTGACCCACTTCCCCTAATTTTCAGACAAAAATCTCAGTACTGCCTAATCACTAAGATACCATAAGTTGAAGCTGGATTCAAATTCCCATTATATTTTATATGGGTTTTTTTGAAGAGTAGTGCCAACAAATTCTAATATCAGAATATCAGGATATCCTTTTGCTATCTCAACGTTTTTACAATAACCTGGAAAATTCACAACTCCTCCCCATATGCTTAACTTTGCAGCTTTGCACAGTTCTTAATCCCTAAAGTACACATTTTTAAATGTTCTCCGTTTCCAAGAAAAGGTCATAAAGTAATAATACACTGGAAAGGGTAAATGAGTACCAGACCTTTTCGTATTCACTTCAGCATTCAAGCAGGGATCAGCAGCACTTCACTCTCCAAGATGAGTTGGGGATATTAAGCAAAAAAATTGGCCTAACATCTGATTGTCAGCTCTGTACAGAGTCGCTGCCATGTTGGCTAGAACTCTGCAGTCGGCAATTGTGCTGTGATCATCTCTTTGCTTAAGTCATCAGTGCAATCAGATGTGAGAGGCCACTCAGCTCTCCTCACATGACAGGCTGAGAAAGCAAAAGAAATCTGAACTAGGCTACGAGGCTATTTCCTTCTGCACACAAAAGCAACGGCATTTCTACGCATGAGGATCTGCGCCAATTCAAAAGCAGTTCCAGACCTGACTGATTCCACAATATTGGCTGAGTTTGCAGCTCGGCTAGTTTCTGCTTCAGTTGCAGTGTGCAACCCAAATTGCACAGATACGTTGTTGTTGTTGTTGTTGTTGTTGTTGTTGTTGTTGTTGTTGTTGCTGTTGCTGTTGTTGTAACAATAAAGCCCCACAAAGCTCTACAAGGAATTTTTGCTTCACTTGTATGTGGCAGGAGGAAACTCTGGAATGGAAATTGTAGCTGCATGAAAGTGTCCATATGACACATTATTGTTCCTAAAAAGTATGCATTTTGTTTAGAGGGGGAGTCTCAAACTCATGGATTAGAGACTGGCAGGCATGCAGGAAGCACTGCAGGAGAGGAACAGCCCAATACCAGCCCAATACCAGCAAGTTCCCTAGCATGAGTTCATAGGTTTTGCCTTTGGACAAGTCCTTGCAGTTTTCTTGGCACTATTTCATAAGTGGTTTGCCATTGGGTCCTTCCTAGGGCTGAGAAAAGTGACTGGCCCAAGATCACCCAGGTGTCTTCATGCATCTTCCTTTTTCTAGCCTGATTTCTTAACCACTACACCAAGCCTGCTCTCCAGTCTTTATGCAGTTGGATACATGTGCAAAATACATTAATACATTTATAATGAACTCTGGATTTATGGTTTGGGCAAGAAGGGAAAGGAGGAGATACTGGTAAGGAGGAGAAATTGGTAGTTAGAAAAACAGAGCAAATTTACGAGAAACTGGAGCGTAAGAACTAAATCAGAGTCCCTGTTATTCAAAAGGGTAATCTTAAATATGTCAAACCAATATTCCTCCAACAAATGACAACACCTGGATTCCCCACTTTCAGTTTAGGCAAGCCTTTGATAAACTATGACAAGCAGCAAAGCCACAGCCTCTGCTTCTAATTATTTGTCTACATTCTCTCTCTCTCTCTTTCTCTCTGAGCATTATTAATGTGTGTTGTCAAAAGCCTATGCCAGGTGTGAAGTCCACAGTCAGGCTTTGAAAGAAAGAACATTTCTTCATTCTCCGATTATCCAAATACCTAGAGGCAAGCGCCAATGTGGATGGATAGATAAATGCATGGATACCTGCCTGCCTGCCTGCCAGCCCCAACCCCCTGTCTCAGCATGTCTACCCTTCCAGTAAGGTAAGTATGTCAGGTTTATTCTTGCTTCTGTAAAGAGTTAGTCAACAACAGCAAATCACTCTGCCAGAATTCAAGTCTCAACAGGCTAGGCTGTATGTAACTCTGACTTTAATTTAACCAAAGCTGCTTTTACATTTTTGGATCAACAAAGATACATTTCTATCCTGCAACCAATATTTCTTTTAAAAATTAAAAATAAAACCCAAGTCAGATCAAATTAGATTAACATTTTGTTAAAGCCCCAAATTAATATAATGAATAATAGAAATTGAAATAAGAAAGAGAATAAGGGGAAGAGTTTACTGTAAAGAAACCAGGCAATTAATACCAAGAAGGGTATTGGAGGAAATAAGTAAGTTCAATTCAAAAATCCATAAGCAGAAATACGTATCTAATTATTAAGGCTGCACTCATGTGCAGTTTGGAAAAAATGTTTCGGACCCACTCAAATGCAAGTAGAGTATGTCCCTAGCATTCATTAAACGGAACACGTTTCTTTTTTTATGCAAGACTGGGGGGAAGGTGTTGGTGTTTTAACACTTGTAGAAATATCTTTCTTTCAGATTTGCATGGAAATCTTTAAAAAGTGAGCAGCTTTTAAAAAAATTACCGGGAAATGTTGTACTTGTATGTGGTTCAAAAAGCACTTTTTGCAAATAGTTTTTGAAGTATGTGCATGTCTACCAGGTAGGTATCTTAAATTAACTTTAATATGATCCTGCTCCATTCACTCATTTCCACAGAACAGGAACATTACAGTTTTATTTAAAGGATACATTACATTTCTACATCCCCCCCCCCCCACAAATATTTCCATCTAAGTTGAAAAGCAGCTTGTGTTTTGGAAACTCAGTGTTCAGCAGCCAACGCTGCAGGCTTCCCCTTCTGCTTCCCACTGTTCAATATTCAACTAACCATAATCTCCTGAGTTGGCTCCAATTCCTTTTTATCTTCTCTTTTTATTTGTGAGACTTATATACCACCTCACAGTGCAAGCACTCTCTAAGCGGTTTACACCAGTAAGCAATGTATATTTATATTGTCCCCAACAATCTGGGTCCTCATTTTATCTACCTCGGAAGGATGGAAGGCTGAGTCAACCTTGAGCCGGTGAGATTTGAACCGCTGACTTGCGGATCACAGTCAGCTAAAGTAGCCTGCAGTACTGCCTCTAACTGCTGCGCCACCTCGGCTCTTCACCAGTTTCTTTGCTTTTTCTTTGCTAAACTAGATTTATAAGATATCTGAACAGGCAAAGGATGACATGGACAATTGGAAAGGAGGACAAATGGGAGGAAAGGGGGATACACTAACTCTTTAAATTTCTTGGAAGCCATGACAAGCATTACAACAGAAAAACTGCTACACACACATACAAACACACTTAGGCCTACAAGTATATAAAATTACTTTTTTCCAGCATCAGAAGGACTGTTTTTTTCAATTGAAATATTTTTCCAATCTTTATTTTGAAACACACAAAGATGTATAATCAATGATGACACATTTTTCAACTTTCACCATAGAAACATATGACGAGTTATGTGATCAACAGACTAGACAATCACAAATTTGAAGTAGTTGGATTGAAGCCAAGTGCTGGAAATAGGAAATAAAGAACATAAATCTAGGTTGTTGAGTACGTTGATAGACGAGAGGAAAAAAGAAGACAATTTACAATTGTCATAATACACAAAAGTTCGAATGACTACTGTTTTAATAACAGTCCAAAGAAAAAATGCCAAGACACCCCAAAATCCAGACATTATTTGCTTTTAAGGCTATGCCTGATGAATACAGGACAAAAGAACATCAGTCCTTTTGCCTGATGTCTGGTAACTCCATGCTAAATCTAGAACAACCGGGCTTGTTTTCAGCAAATGCAGTCCCACGTGTATTCAGGGTAAATGTCTAGGAATGGATTTGATGTGTGTCCTTTGCTCTTCTATATTTTTAATATAACACATTTTTCTCCATTCCCTTGATAGTTTTTTACTGAATCCTCATTGTGGCATGCGTATCCTTATTCTTTCTTATTCATTAATGCATTATGTTCATAAGAAGATCCTATGATTTTTTTATTCTGGACCAGGGCTGTCGCTGTCAAACTCGCGGCCCGCGGGCCAGATGCGTCACGTGCTGGCCACGCCCATGCCTGGTTTAGCAAAGGGGGGGGGAAGTCACGATATGTCATGTGACGCCGCCATGACAACACAACTTAGACACCCCTGCTCTAGACTATTCCTTAACAAGCCCAACATCAATATTACTAACAAGCCCAAATCATAGTTACTCAGTAAGCTGCTTCATAGTTTACAGAAACCCTGTCCAAGTCCTGATTTGTATTTTAGTGATTTATTGATTTATCAAATTTATATAGCTGCCCATCTCAGAAAAAGTGCTTCTGGGAAGTTAATCAATTAATCTCACAATTAATTAAAACAATAAATATATAAAAGGTAAAGGTTTCCCCTGTCAAGTCATGTCTGAGTTTAGAGGGCGGTGCTCATGTCTGTTTCTTAGTGAGGGGACCAGCGTTGTCCAAAGACATGTCTATAACCTACCAAATGTAGTTGCCTAGCCCACAGGAACTACAGCATTCCCTTCTCTGCCAGATCTGATAGGCAGATCTCATAGGAGAGAGGCGGTCACTCAGATATCTTCCCATGCTCCTATTGGTATGCCATGTTTTTACAAAATATTGGGGGGGGGATCAGCAACAGAAGTACTTGTCCCTTCTGTTCCTGTAGTCTTCCAAATACTGATCAGCTAACAGGGTAAGGATAAATAATGCTGGAGTGGATATTTAGCCACACCTAAGGGGGGCAAGGGGCAAGATTACCTACTTGCTTACATAAAGAGAACCCTGCATTCTTGCTGCTTAAAAGAGATGTGGAAAATCATACAAAAGAGACAGGGGCGGGTTGCTCACTTACCGATACCAGTGCACTGCGTGCGCATCTCCATGTTTTGTGTGCGTGTGTGCGCGCTACACGCGCGCTCCCTTTCACACAATTTTGCTTCTGCGCATGCGCAGAAGCAAAATCTCACCAGGGAATGCACACACGCGCGAGACTTCAGCGAGATTTTGCTTTCACGCATGTGCAGAAGCAAAAAAGTCCAAAAATTCTTTTAAAAAGATGACGATGCGCGTGACGGACCGGCGAAGATGGCACCGGAGTGGTCGCATGCAAATTGTGCATTCGGCCGCTCCCTACCGGAGCTACGCACCGGACAGCACCGGTAGGAACCCACCACTGAAAAGAGAACATTGTAACACTGGCCTTGAACCCTAAATGTTGTAAGAGACATTAAATGTTCTGTTTTTAGAGCAGACTGGGGACATTTATCCTTATAGTCTTCTCTCTTCCATGCCACTGTACTCTGTGGTGAAATTAACCATAATATCAAAAGCAAGCAACCCATGGTTATCATAGCTTTACCACAAGTTCAATAAGAACTCAACTTCCACTTTTGTCCAACCATTGTAACAAACTATGGTTAGCAAGAAGTGTGGGAAGTAATTTGCTCCTGACTGACCTTTCAGGATCTTTCAAAGAGATAAATGATACAGAGTTTATAAAGACTAATCCGAGCTATAGAATATCTAATTAAAACAAATACATCAAACTATTCTCATAGACTCAATTTCCTGAATTATTTCCATTCCAACAAAATGTTGATACAGGCAAAGTTTCATGTGATATACATAAAATGGGAGCTGGCAGGGAAAGCAATGAAGTAAAACAAATATGTGTTCAGCAGATCTGGTACCATGTGTCCTACTCAATCAAGAAATGGTATCACGAGGAAAATTCATTACATCTTTTTGGTAAAGTACTAGTTGCAATAAATACCATCAAGCAAAGTTTGTCATGCAGGTTAGCAACAAGAAGACATTTATATGGTTCAATTCTTTGGAAGAAAGAATTTTTTCCACTAGCTAGAAATCATGTTTTTATTAATCTTTTCTTTCAAAATGTGTGTATGTTTTAACAAATTTACCCACTGATTCTTTTAGTTGCACCTCTTATGGTACTACTTAAGAAATGAATCAGAGTGGTTGTATACATATTTAAACATACACTGTAAATTTATGTTGACATTTCTCAAAATCTCAGGGCAAATAATTCTTTGGGCCTGTCTCAAGATTGGGCAGCCTTTTTGTCCCCAAAGATACCATTTGGTAGACCAGGCGCCACATAGTTATGTGAGGTTAAATCAACTTACATTAACAT
The DNA here is from genome assembly GCA_023053685.1 of Diadophis punctatus similis. Taxonomy (NCBI): domain Eukaryota; kingdom Metazoa; phylum Chordata; class Lepidosauria; order Squamata; family Dipsadidae; genus Diadophis; species Diadophis punctatus. The sequence goes on along the minus strand of JALIGW010000005.1, from coordinate 26,811,733 downwards.
AACTTTTCAAAGTTTAAATATATATTTTCACATAGCACTCTCCTCGGTCTTAAAAATGAAAAGGGAGAATCTATTGCATAGAAAACCTTAACATTTTGCAACAGACTGGTCATTGGGGCCTACACGACTCCATAAAAATATGTGGCAACGCTCATCTGACAGGATACAAAATGGCCAAATTAAAGTGGAAACTGGATCGAGTTATTTGGACGTGCAAAGCAAAGCAAGCTGACATGTAAACCTTGGCATGTCATAGCTTCCATTACCGCAGACCCACCTTGAAAGTTAAATTGGTGCCAGAACTTTAGCTGAACAACAAATATATGCAACATGAAATGAACTGGTAAAGGTAAACAAGAAGAAAATGTTAGCAATACTCTAAGTATCCAATATATCAAACCAAAACAAATTTTAAAACAAGCCTTCCTCCAAAAGCAAAGTTTGGTACCTCCAGGTGTTTTGGATCAATTCCTGCAATGCTTAGCAAACACTGAAGCCCAACACTTTACATCAGGTTCTAAACAAAATATTTTTTTCTAACTGAAAATAATGATGACTGGCAACAACAGAGTTTTTTCTACCAAGAACCAGACTTTTTTTCTTTTAACAGAATCCACCTCTACTCTTGAGATAGCCAGAGTAGAAAGAATTAACGGCTACATATCTCTAAATGTTTTTAAATGCCAGAATAGTTCCAAGTGAAACATATTCCAGTAAAGCTGGGTAAATACAAATGTTTATACAGAAAAGGAACTGGACTACATAGATCTCATTTTTTTTCTAAATTATATCGCATGCGTTGGCTAAAATTTGCCTCTTATTTCTGTAGCCACAACAAAAGATCACCACAAATTTGTTGGGATTTTTAATTGCTAAGCAAATTCAACTGATTTATGCCCCTCAAATAATGTGCAAATTGGAACACAGCTCTGTGGAAGAAATTTTACCGCAGAGAATTCTACATGTTGATCTATACTAGGGATTGCTTTTTAAATATTTGCCTTCTTTTTTTTTACAAAAATTAAGAGCTTCCAACAGCACCTGCCACACAAATTGTAGAAACCCAAGGCCCAAACCAACAACAGGAAATGATCCTTTTCTACTATATTGTACCAAACAATGCCCCACATTAATTAGTTAGTTAGTTTCAGTTTATTACAGTCATAGACCAGAGACCTGCCCCACCTTTGATGGGGGGGGAAGGATGATTGTATCATTTGTTAATGAAATCCCTACTCATAAAGTACACTGATGCCAGTTAGGTTGTTATCTTTGCTCTCACTAATATTTACAGGAGTTTCAACATTGCATGGCAACATCAATAACAAAATTACAGGTAGTCCATGCCTTACAACCACAATCAAGACTGGAACTGCTAAGTGATGCAATCATTATTTGAGTTATGTCCTTTTTGTCAGGGCCATTAAGCAAATAAAAATATCCGGCTTTCCCCATTGACTTTGCTTGTTGAAGTGGGTTGGGGGGGGGAATCACAAATGGCAATCACATGACCTCAGGATGCTGCAATCACTGTATTTACATGCCAGCACCTGAAGGATGATATCACAGTTGTGAGAGGATTAGTTGTAAGTCACTTTTTTCAGCACTATTGTAACTTTGAATGGTCATTAAATGAATGGTCGTTACTTAAGGACTGCCTGTATTACATAGTAAATAATGAGTTTTACTTCACTGAACTCTTCTGTAAGTTCTGCTCCCTTCCTCAAGCTAGAACCCAAAGACCTCCATTCTGACTCTCACCCTCCAATGGATATTCATCCATTCTGTTTGAAACAACTGGTTATCTTCACTTCAGCACAAATAGGAAAATGACTGAAAGTCATTACAATTTTGAACTGAAGATTGGTTGTTTAACCAAGAATATTCTGCTTTTATTCCAATTTTTTTTCCTGCATCCATGTTTGGAGGCAAAAGATTAGATTATGATGCACTTGTTTTATTCTCAAATATTAACTAACAATTGAAAATAATATATATACTCCTAATGAAAGTTTATGTTAACTATTGGTATACGCAGAAGATTAAAGAGTGAGGCTTTTCAAAAGTTACTACAGGAAAATAATAATATCTACTGTCAACTTAGCCTTTGGTCAATATCTGGCAAGAGAATGGCTGGAAAAATTTCAGATTCTCTGATATCATAAGGCAGTGATGGCAAACCTTTTTTGGGTCATGTGCCAAAAGGGTGTGTGTGCGCACGCTAGCACGCATGCACGTGCCCATACCCATTCCCTCCCCCCATGCATGCGCATCACCATCCCGCGCTGCCCTCTGTGCATGAGCACAACCCCCCACCCCCACGCATGCGCACAGATCTCACTGAAGCCTGGGACAGTGAAAAAATGGCCAAACGGGCAAACTGGAAGTTTGGAAAAACGGACTTCCGGTTTTCCCGTTGGGCCATTTTTCGCACTCCGGGGCTTCAGAGAAGCTTCCCTAACGCCTCCGGAGGGCGAAACGGCCTTCCCCAAGGTCAAAAATCAGCAGGAGCTGACATAGGACAACGCCTCACGTGCCCTCTGATATGGCTCCGCGTGCTACCTGTGGCACGCGTGCCATAGATTCGCCATCACTGTCATAAGCAAGAAGTAAGAAACATTAGAATTATACACAATATTTGAATACTGTTCTTTATTGTTAATATCAAAGAGGTTTGTTCTGAAAAGCAGCTAATTCATTTTAAAAAAGAGGCATTGTTCAACTGTTGAATATTTTGAATAGAAACAGCTTAGCCAGAAACAAAAACAAAAAATGTATCAAAAGCAGCATAAATGGTGGGTGTGTATCATTTGATGCTCATCTGCCAGTCATTATAAAAGGCATGTAGAAGGAAGATGAAAGTGTAACTAAACAATAGCAACAGTATAAGCTTTAAGCTAAACCATCTAACATAGATCATCAGCCCCTAAACTAGTGGGTTGCTGAGATATAATTTTTACAAATTAATTAAGTTGTCCAAACATACAATTGTGCAGTATTTGAAATGTATTATATAGCATACATTGAAATGGATGCTAGCTACTTCCCTTCACTGAGATTTGGCATAATGTTGTACAATTTCTCTGACTTTTTGCTTTCAAAGCTATGCCAAAAGCCACCAAATGACCAGTTGGATATATCTCCTTTTCTGGAAGAGTTTAGCCTACAGTATTACTCCCGCCAAGTAATAATGATGATTTTAACCACACATTGCATGCTGTTCTGTGGTAAACTGGGGTAAAATTATCAGCAGCATGGCCTTTACATTCAACTAGAATTTTTAGGAAAAAAGAACACTGTCTCAGATGATTTCAAAGAAGAATGATACTTTGATAGGTATTAAAATATGGTTTTTATTTCATAATTTAAAAAAAAATATTTGCAAGGCCAAGACCAACCTCTAGTGTATTTATTGCTGATTGTAGGCCAATTTTTGAGTAATATATAATCACCACACAGCAACCCATAATTATATTGTTGGTTGTGTAGTATACATGATGGAAAATTCACCCAACAAACCTCTACACAGTATTTCCTGAATCTATTATCTAACTACCATATACAAATGTGTTTAGTTAATTTTTGTAACACAAAATTAATTTTATATCTATGTCAGTCTGGACTGAATTTAGTTAACAGTATACGCATTAGAGGGATAACAGTAGGAAGTCCATATCGCTAGGCCTATGGATGTTTATAGTGGGAAGGAAAGATATCTAGACATTGCAGAATGTTAGGTTTGTAAAATTATATTCGATGGCTTAAAAACCTACTTTCAGTGTAAATTAGTGTGACCAGACATCCTGCTTTTGGCGGGACAGTCCCGCTTTTTAAACATTTGTCACGGGTCCCGCGGCATTTCTAAAAAGTTCCGATTTTTGGAAAGAATGCACGACAAGCTAGGGCATTCTTTCCAAAAAACTGCCTGAAAGGTGGGCGTGCGAGATTGGGGGGGAGTTAAAACTCGGGGAGTTTTAAGGCAGCCATGTCGGGTCGGGCTCCATCTAAGCAGCCCCCCGCTTCTTCATCCAGCCAGACACGCGCCCAAGCGACAGGCTTCTGATTCAGCACCCTGCATTCACAGGCCGGTGCGGGGCGGGGCAGAGTGAACACTGGGGTGGGGGGCACTTTGCATTTGTCTTTCAGAGCAGTTAAAAAGGTTTCTAGCAAAACTAGGAAGACGGATGTGGGAAGAGGAGGAGGAGAGTGCCCAAGGTCCCCCCCTTCTCCACCCCCCTCCCACACTGACATGGAAAGAGGCACCTGCCAGACAGACAGCCCGGGCAGGGGAAAGGCGCGATTTCAAGTAACAGGTTAATAGAGGGGGGGGACTTGCTTTCTGGGGAGAAAATGAAGCAAAAACAAACTCGGGCTGGTGGGGGGGTCGCGCTCAGGTGGATTGGTTGCTGCAAATGAATTAAGATGAAGCAGCACCGTCTTCCAACTGGGTGGTGGGACAAGTTTGATTTCAAAGAGGGGAGGTGTTGGGAGCCTGGGGAGGGGGCAAGCGGGGAGAGAGAGAGAGAGAGAGAGAGAGAGAGAGAGAGAGAGAGAGAGAGAGAGAGAGAGAGAGAGAGAGAGAGAGAGAGAGAGGCCACACCTGGAATATTGCATCCAGTTTGGGTCACCACATTATAAAACGTTGTTGATATTTTGGGGGAAAGTGCAAAGAAGAGCAAATAAGATGATTAAAGGCCTAGAGACTAAAACATATGAAGAACGGTGGCAGGATTTGGATTTGACTAGTCTAGAGAAAAGGACTAGGGGGGACATGATTTCCTATGAAAATTTTTGTTGCTCCATATAGACCAAAATTTTAATCAGGAACCCACCCACCCCGGTCAATGGTGTCCCTCTTTACCAATGTTAAAATCTGGTCACCTTAGTGTAATATTCTATTAGTGTACATTCTATATTCTATATATATTTCTATACACTGAAAATATTTGATTAAAAGATTCTGATTTTTACCATGTTAGTTTAGCAGGTAATGCCTGATTTTTTGCAATGTTCATAACCATAATATCATTTCAGAGTGTTATGGTATGTATAATACATAAATTTAACCGGCTAGCATGGATCATAAAACAGGTCTGGAAAAAAATAAAGTAAAAAGTAGTTCAGGATTAGGCAACAGTAATACCCTAGGGGCCTAGGAAGAGCCTGGACAGATGCACATTGGTTCCTGACATTGATGGAGGAACAGAATATGTTACCTGGGGAATTCCGGGAGTTGTCCACATGTCTTAAAGTGGCCAAGATTGAAAAACATTGATATAATTGAAACCAATCAAAAAAGTGATATGTCTAGTTTTGCAGGCTAGAAATTGTAGGGTGGAGAGGAACTATGTTCCAGTGTCCACATTATTTATTTATTTACTTATTTATAACTCTCATTTATTATTTCTATAAATAACTCATAGTCGTTTCTTCTTCTATTTTCCCCACAACAACAACCCTATCAAGTGAATTGGGCTCTAGCCTTCAAAAAACACCCAAGGTTTGCAAATGAAAATAAGTCAATTTCTGGTTAGAGAGACGAAGAGGAAGGGACAAGAGCAACAACACAGACCTCAGGATACAAGCTTCACACGACCAGCGACCAGTAATCATGATGAAAAATCTTGGCTTTACTGTTTACTTTTATGATTTTCTATTAAAGTAGCAGACATAGCAATAAATGACATCACTCGCATTACCATTCCATTCATTCACTCGATTCACTGATATTTTTTGCCAAGAAAAATAAAAGGCCAAATATTCTTGAATGCAAGGCATTGAAAAACCTCAAAGACCGTGAAGAGGCAAGGGGCTTCACATAAATATTTACCCAGGTTACACTAAATAAGTGAAAAGTTTTAAAAAGTAAAACAGGGCAGTCTGTAACAGCCTTAGAAATAGTTTTATTCCTTTCGTATGTTTACCCACACTCTTTTTAAAGTGTTCCCACAAAGAGGAAAACTATTCTTTGGAAACAGTTGTATATACCCCATGCATTTCCTTCTCCACTAGTTATTGGAGACACACCTACCACCTGGCCAGTGAACATAATTTAGCTGTGCTTTCTCAACAGCTGGTCTGCTCAGGGCAGTGTCACATGGAATGCCATTTACCATAATTCCTGGCAGGCGTTGGAACTGCACCTTCAATAAACATTGTTAAACAAGTGCTCAAACAACGATTTAGTCATCAAGTTATCTTAATTAAAAAAAACTTAGGAAAAAAGTATTGAAATCTCTACAAAATCCTATATTTCCTTGGAATGCTTATTCTGGCCCTCCCTCCAGAATAAGCAAATTGATTAAAATGAATTTTGCATTCTGGTAGAGAAATATTAGTAAAATATTCACTGTATATATGTCTAATGCTAATTGTGGTTCCTATGCAGAGTTTGGGATTCACAGTTGGAGTATGTCAAGGAAAGCAGATTGGCAGATAGCTTAGCCAATATTTGTGATCTAAATGGCCTGAAATGTTATGTAACTAAGAAGAAAAATCTGGCAACTGAGGGGAAAAGATTGGACTAGACTAGGAGGAAAGGTATTCATTTGGTTTATGTCAGTAGTGGGTTCTGAATTAATTTGCTACCGGCTTGCGCATGCGCTCATGTGCACGATGCTTCTGCGCATGCTTCTGCGCATGTCCCCAATGCATGGGCGGAGCCTCCCACCACCAATGCTACTGGTTCTAAGAACCGATCTGAACTGGGAGCAACCCACCGCTGGTTTATATGTATTGTCTAGTGCAGTGATGTCGAACCTTTTTGTAGCCATGTGCCAAAAGTACACGTGTGTGTACGCACCAGCACTCCTGCGTGCCAGAATCCATAATGCAATGAGCGCACCCCTGCACACGCACATGCACACACACACACACACCTATGTGCACCCCCCATGCGTGCATGCACCCTGCACCGCACATGTGCCTCACACTGCACATGCGCCCCACACCCCGTTTTTGATCAACCTTTGCCGGCGCGAATGGCCTGCCTTTGCAGAGGCAGCAGTGGCTCCTCCTCCTGCCAGCCTCGCACTCCGGGCAGCATCCAGCTGGACTGCGGAGGAGCGAACCCTTCCCCCTTCAGATGCTGCTGCTGCTGCTCTTCTGGAGCCTCGCTTTATTCCCCCCCCATGAACCACTTCAGACTACTTCAGACTCAGGCCAAAATAGGCGGAGGGAGGAAGATGGTAAAGAAGAGGCAGCAGCTGGGCGCACAAGGATTCCCAACCCTTCTTTTTCTCCCTCTGGCATTGAACCCGCCCAACTTGCTTGACCCCAACCACGCTTATCCTGTTTGTTTTCATTTAGCTGGCGGCGGCCGGATACACAAGGATTCCCAACCCTTCTTTTTCTCCTTCTGGCATTGAACCCAGCTGACTTGCTTGCCCCCAACCACACTTCCTTACCCTGTTTGTTTTCATTTAGCTACCGCTCAAACTCGTAGAAGTCCAACATGGCTAGGGGAATGAGCAGCGGGCAGCAAATACTGCCCTGCTGCCCCATGCGCTCGAGCTGGCTGGTCGCTCCTGCCCTTTCCCCTTCAGCTGCTGCTGCTGCTGCTCTTCTGGAACCTCGCTTCCTTCCCCCCCAACAAACCACTTCAGACCACTTCAGACTCATGCCAAATTAGGCGGAGGGAGGGGAATGGTACAGAAGAGGCAACCGCTGGGCGCACGAGGATTCCCAACCCTTCTTTTTCTCCCCCTGGCGTTGAACCCGGCCAACTTGCTTGCCCCCAACCATGCTTCCTTACCCTGTTTGTTTTCATTTAGCTGCCACTCGAGCTCATAGAAGTCCAACATTGCTAGGGGAAGGAGCAGTGGGCAGGGCAGCTGGCCGCCCAGCCAGCAAATGCTGCCCTGCTGCTCTTGCCCTTCCCCCTGCAGCTGCCGCTGCTGCTGATCTGGGGCTGAGGGGCTGCACAGGAGTAATGCCGATTGCTAGTCTTCACGCGTGCATGCATGCCAGAAACCAGGCGACCAAGTGGCTGACGTGCATGCACGCGCTGGAAAGAGGAAGGTCATCTTCCTGGAGCGCGCATGTGCAATTGGTAGCTGCTTTTCTGATTTCCGGTGCACAAGAAAACCAGCTGGTCGGTGCGCCAGAATCCAGAAGAGCAACGGGCAATGGCTCCGCATGCCCGGAGAGATGGCTCTGCGTGCCACTTCCGGCATGTGTGCCATAGGTTCACCATCACAGGTATAGTGTTTTGTATTACTATTTTCTATACCCATGTGTAGAAAAAAATAAGATATAATAAAGTCAGAAAAATATAAACAAGGTATAGAATCCAATTGTGGCCAGGGTTTAATATTTTGATTCTCATTATGAAGTAATTTCTCCCGGAGTAAAAGTTTCTCAATAGTCAATTTGAAAATGTTATTGTAGGCTAGGATTCCGAGACCATGGTGCCTACTGCTAGGCTGAAGTAATCAGGCCATGGTGCCATATGGAAATGTTGTTGCAAGATGCAGCCAGCCTGAAAGAACAAGGAACTGCACCCATGGCACACAGCCTGAGAGGAGAGGCCACTACAAAAGGGAAGCACCGCTGGAGCACAGGAAAAGGGAAGTTACGAAGGGGACAGAGTGGAAAACAAGTGACTCAATTGTGCTCATGTGTATGAAAGGACATGAAGGCCACAAGATGCAACACAAGTATAAAGTAGGAAAAAGACCTTCAGTTCCAGGGTGTGGATTTCAGGGCTTCATTTAAAAGAAGTAGAACTAGGAAGAAAGTGAGAGAAGTGGAGATCAGGCCCTGACTTCTTACAACACCTAGAATTTCTGTACCCAACAGTAGCCACAAGGGCATGGTGCTTATGGTGTGTCTGTGTGTGTCTGTGTCTGTGCGACTGTTTCCTTAATTCTGTTTTCCTTTATGAAGAAATTACTGGGGGGGGGGGAAACCTCTTGGTATTTGTTGGGAATTGCTTTGTTTGTTTACACAATTTACATAAAAGCTCATGAGTGCTCTGAATGAAAGAATGCATCTTTCATCCCAAAATAGCCACTTGAATTAGAAAATAATTTGGTAATTGTAATTCTTTTTAAAATGTTATATTTCAGCGGTTCTCAACCTGGGGGTCGCGACCCCTTTGGGGGTCGAATGACCCTTTCACAGGGGTCGGGAGACTTCACCCGGATGCCACCATTTGGGTTCTTTTACCCTCTGCGCATGTGCAGAATGCTTTGCCATGCGCAGAGGGTAAAAGAACCCAAATGGCGGCGGGGGGGCAGGTGTTGCGGCGGCCACAGCGGCAGGTGGGTCATGGCGGGGGCGAGGGGGCGTGGCATGGGACATGGCATTAGGAAGGTTGAGAACCAGTGTTATATTTAATTCAGTTAACATAACAATTTTAAGAAATAAGAATTCCAATTTACAAGATGATAAAGTGAGAACAGTGAATTCTAGAGCTATATAGAGCTATATGGGGTGGCATGGCCCATTTATTAGTCTTATTGTGAATTAGCTGTGCTGAAATGACATCGGAAAAATGCTTATTTTTCAGCTGGTTTTTAATTTAGCCAGGAATTATATATAGCTTTTAAATGATTGATTTCTTGTTTTCCAAGCATCAGTAAGCTGCTTTTAATTAAAATGGTGTTAATTAAAATGATGCAGTTAAACAATTCCACCATTTCCAAAGTGTTCTCATTACTATTTTTATATTTACTTCTAAGTACTTATGAAGAACTATATTCCAGTCTTGTTTTCACATTTTCTAAATTCAAAATTACTAAGAATTAATTTTTTAGAAAACATTAATCCTTCTTAGTACTATAAATAGATCCAGAAATAATACATCTATCTTCTATGGCATCTTTAATAAACATGTGATATATTTCAGCCTAATTTAAAACCTCTTTCATATTAAACTCATAACTTTGTAGTACTAAAACATTAACTCTTCTAAAACCAAAACCAATACCTGGTTTCTTATCCAAGAACCTTTTATGGATTTACTCAAAAGTCTGTTGTATCTCCTACAAAAAATTAGAGCTGCGTTTCCTGTATTAAATCGACATTTTGTTTGGCTCCTGTAATTTTCAGCAAAAGGTGTATTTCAATAAAATTAATATGTTTACCCTAAATTATAAATCTTAATAAAATGGTGGGGGACAAAACCCACATGTAAACAAAATGGGCAGATTCTCCTTAGGTGAAAGTATTGTGAACCCCAAATTCTATTTCCTTCATTATAGAAAGTACAAGCAACTGAATTTGGTAAACCAGTTAAGCAATTAACTAGTTAATTAACTAGTTAAGCAATACACACATCCACACACCCATACATATTTCTTCCATTAAATGTCAAATTCTTGGAGACTGCCTGAACAAGTCCCTGCAGTTTTCTTGGCAAGGTTTCTCAGAAGTGGTTTGCCATTGCCTCCTTCCTAGACCTGAGAGAAAAAGTGATTATCTCAAAGTTACCCAACTGGCTTTGTGCCTAAAGCAGGACTAAAAGTTATGGTCCCTTAATTTCTAGCCTGATGCTTTACCGACTGTATCAAAGTGCATAATCAATGACGGACGGACGGACAGACAGATAGACAGACAGATGGATAACAAAATCATTAGATTCCAAAAGTACATCATTTAAAGATATATATTACTTTCTTTAAAAAATATTATAGTCACTGTACATTACTTACCAACAACATCCAGGTGATATGTGTGATTGATGGATCCATGGATATTCTCAACAATACATGTATAATTTCCTTTGTCTGATGGAACAACACTCTCCATTATAAGACTCCAGTGCTGAATCCGTACCTAATATAATTTTTTAAAAAAGAAAAATATTTTAAAGAGCATCAATTTTCAGTTTTTGCTTATTAAGAAAAAGGCTATGCTTGCTTACCGGAAGGCCCTTAAAAAGTCTTTTTTTAAATCAACCGGGGGTGGGGTGGGCATGAAAAGTCGGCAAGATGGTTGTGTGATGTCAAGTTGTTTTCTTGCTCTCCTGGGTTTTTAAGTGCTATGTTTGTCAGCTTTTTTTAAATTTAAGTTTAAGTATTTTGTTGTTTTTAAAGTTTGGGGGCATTGTATATCACCTAAAGTCATGCTTTGTGAAATGGTCAGCTATATAAATTTGCTAAATAAAATGAGTCGATAAATAACCAAGTATATAAAGTAGTCCAGTCAATCTACTTAATTTTGCTAAAATACATTATATTTATCTCATCTATGTAATTACAAATTCATACAGTTTATCCTTCCCCCAAAGTGCTCATAAAACATCATGGATCGTCCTCCAATGTGCCCTGACTTCAATATAAGGCCAAGATTCAAAGCAAACACAAATAATAAATTTCTGCTTCTTTTCCAACCCCAGTTATTTCTGTAAGCTACCATTTTTCCTATAATATAATTTTTAAATATAACTTCTTTTACATACAGTATATGCTGTTGGAACGTAGTTATAATATAATATAATACTATGCATAAAATCTTTGAAGCTTGAAGACTCTGAAAAGAGATGTTCTTTTTTATTTTCATATCTTTTTTCCACACTTATGAATATAGTAATGGCCCTTTACTCAGACACTGAATAAAAGATAATGATTGTCTTCATAACAAAATCTTGGGTTTACTTTATACATTTTAGCTTCTTATTAAGCACCAGGAAATAATCAGTGAGCAATCAAAGGCTTGGTTTTTAATAAGCACTGTTGCTGCAGTATGTCTTTCTTTCCTTCTATGACTCAGATTGTACAAATGTAAAGTAAATAGTTAAAAGAGTTTATGTACAGTCAAGTAAGAAAGATGTAGATATAAGGAGCCCATAAACCATTTGTATATTCTTTCTACATGAAATTTAAGGCAAGTCACTAGCAATTATTTAGGGTAATTCTCTTGCGCAGTGCAGTGCATTTACTATGTGCAGTGAATCTGGATGGAGTAGGTGAATTGGGTGCATGCAGCATTATACCCAGGGTGAAACACTAGTGGCAGAACTTGATACACTCAACTCCCTGCTGCAGCAACTCAGAATAATGAAAGAATAGGTGAGACCATGATTTCAAAAGCAAGAATAAAAATAAGCACTAACTATAGCAGTTAGATCAGGGGTGTCAAACTTGATCCCATTACGGGCCGTACCAGACTTTTGTTTCCCCTTGGGGGTGGGGGTGGCCTGGTTTTCCTGACCGACTAGGTGGGCGTGGGTGGGGTGGGCCAGGGCGGCACGGGCCGATCTGTCACCGTCTCTGGGATGGCACCGCGGGACAACTCTGGGCTTATCGTGGGCCGGATCCAGCCCGCTAGCTGTATGTTTGACACGTCTGACTTAGATTTATATACCACTTCACAGTGCTTTACAGCCCTCTATAAGCAGTTTATAGAGTCAGCATATTTCTCCCAACAATTTGGGTCCTCATTTTACCGACCTCAGAAGGATGGAAGGCTAAGTCAACCTTGAGCCGGTCAAGATAGAACTCCTGGCAGTGAACCGAATTAACCTGCAATACTGCATTCTAACCTCTGCACCACCACACTCCTCAAGCTTACTCTATGCACTAAATCCAAATATTCTGGCACAAAAGCTATAGGAGCATAAGTATACTTGAAAATATTTCAGGTGAGTGCCAACTATTTCTCACTACATCTTCATCATTGCTAGTTTTTATATTCTACATTATACTTCCATAATCAGTGTGCTACTTATATAGTCTAAGATGCAGGTTTGATGCAATGTGACACCATTATTATTGCTTCCGTGAATACTGCACACTCCAAAGAGCCAAAATTTATAAGAAGACAATACAATCATGAGACTTAACAAAAAGAACAAAAAGAGTTAGAAGGGAACTTGGAGATCTTCTAATCAATCCCCTGCTCAGGCGTACTATAATAATGATTATAATAATATATTATAATATAATTATACACATGAACTTCATTATTCTTCTTATTTATCCAGTGTAACCATATTAATTTATTCAAACTGTATCTGTTAAAAATCTTATTTTCCATAAATATTTTTAAAACCTCTCTGCCACTTTGCCCGAAAATTAAGCTTTATATTTAAGAATTTGGAAGCTTTAACTACAGGAAATTCCAAAAATTATATTGATCATTTATGCAAGTCAATAGAGTAAGATATGCAATTTTTATAGAAATTTTCTAAAGCTAATACAGTATATTCATTTCATACTTTAATGTAATATTCTTTGCATTGCAGCTTAAGTGTATGCTCTGCAAAGAAATTTAACAGATATACCCTTCATATTTATCGTAATAACTTTCCTAATAAGATTCATTGTACAGTTTTAGTTGCATATGTGCATCCTTGCCCACATCACTGCATGTTGTATAAACCAAATGCAAATTAATTTAAGTTTCACAGATCCAATACTTTCACAATGCTTGTTGCTCAATATCTATAAATCTTCTTTCAATATAGTAACATTTAATTTGATTTATGAAGCATTTCTAAAGCATTCTCACTGGTCCTATTCCCATAATCCATTTAGTCTTTATAAGTCCCCCCCAAAAAGAGCTTGATTGTATGAAATTCATTCTGAGTGGGTTAAGATTCTTCCAATTTAATCGAGCACATCAAGGGAGTTGTTGACTGCAATGTTAGCTAATTCCTACTTCTCCCAATATAAATATGAAGCCATAGAGAGACCTTGTGAAACAGCACCTTGCTCTTCATCTTTAAGACTGTTTCAAGAAGTACAGTTTGACCAGGAATGCTACATAAATGCTCTACATAAATAAGTTACTGTCACGTAGTGAATATTGTCAGTTGTATGTCTATGCAGGGTGATGCACCCCTATCTAATATTATGGTACATTCCAATATAAGCAGAACACGTTGTTAAGGAATTAATTGCAGAGTCCAGGGTTTACGTAGCGGAATGGGTGGTTGTGGTTTGATATAGTCAATAATTGATAACGTGTTGTAGAAAATAAGCTTTAATGAAACCTGGATTCATTTAAAGCAACAATGACATATTTTACAAACCTGGATTTATAGTTTTACTTTTTTATATTAGGAAACCCAATCTGGTTAATTATAACCTTGACACGTGATATGATGAGTGCGCATGTGTGCATTCCTAAGTCACCATTAATTTTTCTTCTGCCTTAGCTGTTGACCTAAATGGTCATGTTTTCTTAGCAAAGATGTAATTATTCAGGATTTATTGTTTTTATACTGAAATAAATATTTTCTATTAGACTTTTAATCTTGACTTTATTTCTAACTGTCTGAATTCCAAGAAAAGATCTAAATCGCCTCTATGAGATATTATTCTCATCTCAATAGTTACTAATCAGAAAGTCATTCATAAATTATAATACATGTCCCATCAGAATCAGGAAGTAAAAAATTAATAACTTTGGGGGGGGAATCATAATTATTCAAATGTTATATAAGATTGCTTTCCTTGGCCTGGATATGGAATTGGCAACTGGTGCCCTCCAGTTGTTTTCAACAACTCAATTTTGAGCTATTGTCCATACTACTAAGATAGACAAAGTTCACTCTAGGCATCCAAAAGTTTCTATGGCTGGATTACTCAAACTATATATGACTAAAGAGAGATCTCAACTGTGATCCAAACACAATCTTTTAGCATCAGCAGCTAAACATGTCTAGTCTCATTTTGCACACCTATTTCAGGGATTACAAAATAGTGCCAGAATGCATTTTCTCCTGTAAGATAGTTTTTTAAATAACTAATACCCAAGACAAATCTGATTTCTTTGCTGTGTCTAGTATAAAAATAAGAAAACAGGCTGGGGCCTGAGCAAGAGACTATTCAAAGGTTTGGAAGGATAATTCCTCACTTGCCTTGTGCATAAAATGGATTGTTGGTTGAGAGAGAAAACAGACTAGACTGCTCAATAAGATTGATACTTTATCTCTACTTTGATTTACAACTTGAACCTATCTCAAGCATGTCTAATACTCATTTTCCTGCAAAATGTGTATGATACCCATAAAGAAATTACATTTATAATTTTCCAAGTTAGTCACCTTATTGTCAAGATAAAACCTTAACAAGATATATCTTCCCCCCCCCCCACTGACAGGAATGTTAGTACAGAGCCAAGCTGTTAATCAGTTAATCAATCCACAACTATAACAAGCTCAGCCTTTCACCAAGATTAAGCAGCATTAATTCTACTTTTAATCCTTCTGCACTAACTTTCTTCTAAAAAGTTCAATTTATTAAATGCTCTGTGATATTACAGTGAAAGCCAAAATAGTCCAATACTCATAGAAAATATGAGTGTCATTGACTAGGAGATCAATCTTTCCTTAGCACAGAGGTTTTCAAACTTGGCAACTTTAAGACTTGTGGACTTCAACTCCCAGAATTCTCCAGCCAGCATAGCTGACTGGAGAATTCTGGGAGTTGAAGTCCACAAGTCTTAAAGTTGCCAAGTTTGGGGACCCCTGCATTAGCATAATACTAAATGTGGATGGTGCAAACTGGAATCTGAAAAAATCCTCAAAATGTGATAGATGGGGGGGATTTTCATACAATTTTGAAGTCAATAGACTCAGTGTCACATGATGCAGACCACGGGTCTGCATCGAGCGAATCACGTGACGTATTGAGACATATCGAGATGTTTTTTGCCTTTGTGAAGCCAGGGTGGGCGTGGCCTGTGTGTGATGTGTCCGGCCCGTGGGTCGCCAGTTTGACACCCTTGCTGTAGACACTCCTCATTTAGCAGTTAATCTTGTTTAGCAACTATTCACAAATACAATAGTAACTATAGTTATTTACTGACCAAATGTGTCTATTTACAACCAAATTTAGTGTGCCTGATAACAAAAGCCTTCATTGTGAAACGATTAAAGTCTGGTTAGTTTCAGGTAGTAACATCAACTGTCCAGAGGGTTCTAATCGACTAATTAAGGTCAGGGAATGTTTTAGGGGCTCAAGATGTTGGGAAGAAAAGCAGTCAGGAAACTAGCTTGTAGATAGCTTGTTTAAGCAAACTCTCCACCTGTGAGGAGGGGGAAAAAACTAAAGGGGATGCTGTATGAGAAAACTTATTTGAATAACATGGCAGCAACTAATGATAACAGATAACAGATAACAGATTAACAGAGTTGGAAGGGACCTTGCAGGTCATCTAGTCCAACCCCCTGCCCAAGCAGGAGACCCTATATCTGCCTCTACCTAGGATCGAACTCACAACCTCCTGATGGTGAGGCAAGAGCTCCACCTCTAGGCCACAGCATCTCTCTCTCTCTCTCTCTCTCTCTCTCTCTCTCTCTCTCTCTCTCTCTCTCTCTCTCTCTCTCTCTCTCTCCCTCTCTCCCTCTCTCCCTCTCCCTCCCTCTCCCTCTCCCTCTCCCTCCCTCTCTCTCTCTCTCTCTCTCTCTCTCTCTCTCTCTCTCTCTCCTCCCTCTCCCCTCCCTCCCTCCCTGGTATGTGTTCACTTAGTGATCTTTTTGCTTCCAATTTAAGGAACAGATTGCAGTCGCTAAGAAAGGAGGATGCTTTCTAAAAACAGATAGTAGTTAATCCAAAAGGTGGGGACCAAATTATCCACAAAGTTTCAATGTATCAATGTGTTTTAAAAAGAGAAGGGTCCTGTTTTCAAATTCAAATATATGGGCTCCAAAAATACCTTTTATTGTTGATCACTGCTGCATCAAATGTTGAGGAAATGTTTCAGACAAGAATGAAGAGCTTGACCAAATAATAGCCTCAGAGGAAGAACACCAGCAGCAGATAGGTGTGCAGGAGAGAGAAAATAAGGCAGATAGCTGGACATGATTTTGTAGTACCCTAATGCATGCCTATTAAATTAAAAATATATAGTATGCATAGAATTAAGAATACATATCATAAAAAGAAGAATGAAATCTTGAGAGCCGAGAGATGTATCTGAATCAGCTGGAGACAAGACCATGAGCAGCAACAGGACAATTAGCCTATTTACAAAGCTAACAATATTGTATCACACTGTGACATTTGCCCTCTGCCTGACAGACTGGAAGAACAGACAAATGTTTTAATTAAAAGGGGAAAAGGTGGGAGGGGGAGGAGGATACTCTGATCCCCTTATCTGATTTTGACAAGTCCTGAGCTCAGTTTATCTTGGTACACTGCGCAAGATTATATTAGAATAAGTAGAACTTCAGATAATAGAACTTGTTCAGCTAGCTAAGAGCATATATTCTTCATTTGCCAAATATTATATCATATTACCAGGGAACTTCTCAACATTCTTCCTTATTACTTGCCTTTATCTGACTCCAAGATATGCCAAGCACTTAATAATTAGGATAAAGTCAGCCCACCTTTCCTAGAAAAGTACATATTACGGCTGCACAAAACAGTCCAAAAAAGATTTGCAAAGTTGATTTTAACTAGGCTTTCTAAAAAAATAAAATAAAAACATCATGGTTCTAATTTCAATCCTTGTTTTAAATTTCTAACTTAAACCTAATCTTGAAAAAAATGATATTAGGTAAAGTACAGATAGTCCTCACCTTACAACAGTTCATTCAGTGACCATTCAAAGTTATAATGGCACTGAATTACATGACTTACAACCATTTTTCACATTTATGACCATTGCAGCATCCCCATGATCATGTAATCCAAGTTCAGTCGCTTGGCAACTGACTCATATTTATGACGGTTGCAGTGTCCCAGGGTCATGTGATCCCCCTTTGCGACCTTCTGACAAGCAAAGTCCATGGGGAAGACAGATTCACTTAACAATCGTGTTACTAACTTAACACCTGCAGTGATTCACTTAACAACGGTGGCAAGAAAGGTCATAGAATGGGACAAAACTCACTTAACAAATGTCTCACTTAACAACATACTGTACATTTTGGGCTCAATTGTGTTCGTAAGTCAAGGATTTTCTGTAATGCTATATCATGGTAAGAATCAGGAAAAACGTGGAGATGGCACATTCTTCTCTTATCTCTCTACCAGTGGTGGGTTCCTCCCGGTGCAGTCGACTCTGCCGCACCGGTAGTGGCCGGCAGATGATGCAATTTGCACGCGACGGCTCCGGTGCCGTCTTCACCGGTCCATCGCGCGTCGCCATCATTTTTTCAGAATTTTTGGGCTTTTTTTCTTCCTGCGCATGCGCAGAAGCAAAATCTCACAAGGGGACGTGCGCGCATGCGAGATTTTGGTGATTTTTTGCTTCCGCGCATGCGCGGAAGCAAAAAATCGCTGAAACCATGTGTGCGTGCAACCCTGCGCAAGATGTCGGCAATCTTTTGCTTCTCGCTCATGCGTGGAAACAAAATCACGCAAGGGGGCACGCATGCATAGTGAGTGCGCACTCGCAATGCACGCACAGTGCACCGGTAGCGAGGTAAGAGCAACCACCCCTGCTCTCTACCTAGATTAAGATCAAACTAGGTTATATAGCATTGGGTTATATAGGAGCCTGTGGTGGCGCAGTGGTTAAAAGCAGCACTGCAGTCTGAACTGCTAGTTCAGCAGTTCAGCTGTTCAAATCTCACCAGGCTCAAGGTTGACTCAGCCTTCCATCCTTTCAAGGTGGGTAAAATGAGGACCCAGATTGTTGGGGGCAATATGCTGAACTCTGTAAACCGCTTAGAGAGGGCTGTAAAGCACTATGAAGCGGTATATAAGTAAGTGCTATTGCTATTGCTATTGCATTGTCATGAGGATTGATGAAAGCAGGCAAAGATAAAATTTTACTCCTGGTAAAATTATGTTTCATACTATTGTGAGCACAGGCTTTTGTGTTTGATTGTAATGATGAAACTTCAGAATAAGAATTTTTTTACACAGAGAAATGGTTGAATGAAAGGGTCTTACAAGTATATTGTAGATAGGGTAAAATGACATTAGATTTCCCCCCCCTTCACCAGTAAATCCAACTGAATTTAAGGAGACTTGGTGACAATATATAGGATTATACTACTTGTCACATATATTGTGTACACATTTTTATCAAGTTTAATCTCTTTACCTTGGATTTAATAAGTAACTTTCTGCCTAGGAACAGCATGAAAGATGATTAGAACCACAATCAAACAGTGCAGTATACATAAAAAGAATCTTCTTAAAAGGCTAACTGTGAGAATATTATTCCTTTCTGCAAAGTAAGATCAATTACTATGTGGCTCTTACAAATTTTTATCTACATATTGAAAACTATCGTGTTATTTATCCAAGCTAAAGTTTAGTGGGCAAAAAGGGTTGTGGTAATGTAACTTATCGAAACACAGCTGTGGAAACAAACACCCTTTTTAATACCTCAGTAGAAACTGATAGACCGAATTTACTTTCTGGGAGGTGAGAAAGTATAAAGTATAGTTCGCTTTTAGCCCTGTATATTATCTTGCTAAGTAGATGGGGGGGAAGGGGATGGGGGGGAAGGGGGAGGGAGAGGAAGGAGCATAAAAATTCTCCAACAGACATGCAGTCTGGTGTGTAAGGCAATGGTGTGGGCAGAACTGCACACTTCAACTTGGGGAAAAAAGAAAGCAACGGTCCTTTGAAATACGACCTCGGCATGTATTCTTGGAAAACCTAAGAGTTTCCAAATGTTTAAATAACAGGCATAGTCACTCTCTGCAGAAAAATTAATACTTCCCTGTAGCAGTCATTTGTACTTTTCATCCTGAAATGGCAGAGTAATCAAACAAACAAATAAATAAATCTATCATTATGAGGCAACCATGTTTTAAAAGATGCTGCCTTTCAGAGGGACAGGCACAACTAAAATAAACAAGGGAATTATAAGTTTTCTTATACCTTCTTTACAAAGCAAAAAGCTGGATATTCAAGAGAAGAATGGGTGGGGGAGGGAAATGAAGCAGCAAACACAAGAGTAAATAGGATTGTAATATCAATAACTCACTAACTTAAAGTGACCAGATTTTTTTTTTAAAAGCGGGACGGGGGGGGGGCGGGCCCGCCTCGGCGCCATTTGAATTTTGCCCTCTGCGCATGTGCAGAACGCTGCGCATGCGCAGAGGGCAAAAGTCAAGAGCTGAGTACGGGGCGGGGCAGGCAGGACGGGGTGCCGGGTTCACGTGATGCTTTCTCCCCTACCTCCCTTCCTGGTATCTGCAAAACCTAAATTTCCTTTGGGGGCCGAGGCCTTTCCATTTAGTCCTCTGGTGAGCTTTTACCCTTTTTTTTTTACTACCCGGAAACAGCGCTAGCAGCGCATTACCAGGGTGCGGGCAACCACGGCTTGCCATTCTCCAACCAAGAGCTTCAGCGGTTCCCTGTGCGCATGTCTCCCTGTCGCGCGTTCCCAATTTGCGCCTGTGTAGAGCGCCTGGCTGGCCGTCAGCCTTTCTTTTGGTCAGGCCCATTGCAAGGCAGCTCCACCCAGGGTGCGGGCAACCACGGCTTGCCATTCTCCAACCAAGAGCTTCAGCGGTTCCCTGTGCGCATGTCTCCCTGTCGCGCTGTTCCTCCGGGTGTGCTAAAGTGCTCGAGTTTTTTCTCTCTCACACACACATGCACAACCTTCCAACGACCGGGTCGGACTG
The DNA here is from genome assembly GCA_023053685.1 of Diadophis punctatus similis. Lineage (NCBI taxonomy): Eukaryota > Metazoa > Chordata > Lepidosauria > Squamata > Dipsadidae > Diadophis > Diadophis punctatus. Next base: position 26,791,245 of record JALIGW010000005.1, on the reverse strand, counting down.
GATCTCCCAGCACGACTTCCCGGTCGTTGGAAGGTTGTGCATGTGTGTGTGAGAGAGAGAAAACTCGAGCACTTTAGCACACCCGGAGGAACAGCGCGACAGGGAGACATGCGCACAGGGAACCGCTGAAGCTCTTGGTTGGAGAATGGCAAGCCATGGTTGCCCGCACCCTGGGTGGAGCTGCCTTGCAATGGGCCTGACCAAAAGAAAGGCTGACGGCCAGCCAGGCGCTCTACACAGGCGCAAATTGGGAACGCGCGACAGGGAGACATACGCACAGGGAACCGCTGAAGCTCTTGGTTGGAGAATGGCAAGCCGTGGTTGCCCGCACCCTGGGTGGAGCTGCCTTGCAATGGGCCTGACCAAAAGAAAGGCTGACGGCCAGCCAGGCGCTCCACGCAGGCGCAAATTGGGAACGCGCGACAGGGAGACATGCGCACAGGGAACCGCTGAAGCTCTTGGTTGGAGAATGGCAAGCCGTGGTTGCCCGCACCCTGGTAATGCGCTGCTAGCGCTGTTTCCGGGTAGTAAAAAAAAAGGGTAAAAGCTCACCAGAGGACTAAATGTAAGGTGACCAGATGTCCCGATTTTGAGAGGGCCTGCTGCTGCTGCTGCTGCCCCTGCGGCTGGGCCCAACCTGGCCGTCCTTGAGTGCCTGCAGGCCGATTTTTTGAAAGAATGCCCTAGTCGGGCATTGTTTTAAAAAATCGGGACTTTTTAAGAGGGCGGGCAGGACGCGGGACAAATGGTGAAAAAGCGGGTGTGTCCCGCCAAAATCGGGACGTCTGGTCACCTTACACTAACTTCAGATACACTGTATCTTTTTATAGGCATTATAAATACATGTTTTATATGGTTTATAAATACATTTCCTAGAAAAGTCACATACCTATAAAAACATGGAGTACTCATTACTTTTTCTTTCCTTAATTCCTTGTTTTGTTGACTAGGCCCCATACAAATATTTGTTCATTCTTTACACGCTTATACATATGGAAATGTATACAGGCATGCATGTCTAAATTTTGTATAACATGCAGCTCCTAAGACTTGGGGCAGTTTATAAGTTAAAAATAAAATGCATATGGTAAAATACAGTATGATATTTCCACAGTGTTCAGAAGAACGTTATCCTCTAAAGTTTAAAAATATTCATATTCCATTTGGAAGCAACATGCGTGTGTGTGTGTGTGTGTGTGTGTGTGTGTGTGTGTGTGTGTGTGTGTATCAAGGGGCACATTCAGCATATATTGTATATAATTGCATCCCTCTTCTTCAAGAGAAACATCTGTTCAATTTTCTCTCTTAAAAATGAAACACTTCATTAGAAGTAAAGACCAATAAGTCTGACTCCCTTAATTGGTTTGTATTTACCCTGTTATCCCCAAGACAAGTGGCTAACGCTGAATGGTAAACAATTCATTTATGCTTTGGAAACACAGAAGCTGCTGTCAGGTGGCCTCTCACACTTTATGATGTAAGCAAATGTAGATAGAGAAATATCTATTTCATTAATTCACATTCATGTGGAACATTTGCACACCTTGGAAAAGCTAAAATCTGGCCACAGAGGGAGGGGGGAGGAAGATGGCAAAGCCTATCTCCTTTTACATTTGCAACTGGCAAATTTGAGAGTTTCTTCCTATATTGTGGTAGGAGCCTGTGCCGTGTTTTAGTACGGAAATCATGGAAGTCAATAAACAACTGAAATGACTAGCTATTGTAGGTTTATCAACTGATACAATATATTTATGTACTTGCACAAATATATATTGGAATATAATGAGAATCCTTAAGGGCAGTTGGCAGCTGAGTTTCAAAAATCCCTTACCAGATCTACAGATTTTCACAACTTCTCCTTTTATTAATATCTGCATGTGAGAGGATAAGGAAATAAGTGTACCCTGACAATGCAGGGTGAAAAGGTAGAGATTTCTTGGGAGTTAACCAAAAGAAACCAAGGCTTCAGGACAAGGCAAATGAAAAGGGCAAAGCATAAGAGCAATGAAACCATACTCAAGGAAAAGACTAAATGGTGTAGCCTAGTAGTTTAGTACAGGGGCCCCCAACCCCTGATCCATGGACTGGCACTGTTTCACAGCATGCTAGAAACCGGGCTGTACAAACAAATGAAGCACCATCTACGGATGCAGGCAGCACACAAAACCATGCCCCCTCCTGTCTGTAGAAAAACCTCTTTCCAAGGAACCGGTCCCTGGTGTTCAAAAGGTTGGGGGCCACTGGTTTAGTAACTGAACAACCAGAGCAACAGAATCGAGCAAAAAGCTGATATGTATATCTTAGGAAGCAAGCTAAACTGAAATTAGATTATTGGTCTTGGTAGAAGTCAGGTAAAAATGTGCCTTAGAGAGCATATGTCATTAATGACATTTATTTATTTATTTATTTATTTGCTTGCTTGCTTGTTTTGGCCACAGACCAGAGTAGACTTTGTCCAATCCCCTTTGAAACTTCTGACACAGTTGCCCTATCCCCAGATGAAGAACTTCTATGTGGTCCAGAATCAGCTGACTTTCTCTCTTCACAGTCACAAACCACATGTCCTATGATAAACACATCCTTACAGTCTCAACATATCTAGGTGTCCTGATGGACCACCATTTAAGTGTGAGTCAGCAGTGTGGTGCAACTGCCAAAAAAGCCAACACAGTCCTGGGATAGTATCAGGGGTGGGTTCCAACTTACCTCTCTGCCGGTTCGCTCACTCACTCCCGTTCCACGTGGGCGTGCGCATGCGCAGTAACGAAAAATCTGGAAAAAAACCCTAAGCAGAAAAAAAGATGGCGACCGCATGCAGTGCCAGAACTCGGCTTCTGCACATGCTCAGAAGGGGGAAAAAGTTTAAATTTTTTTTAATTTAAAAAAAATTGAAAGCAATAAAAAAAGATGGCGGCCACTATGGACTGGCACCAACCGATCCAGTTCGGTGACATCATTGTGACATCACCAGCAGGTCACTACCGGTTCAGGCAAACCGGTCCGAACTGGGAGGAACCCATCCCTGGATAGTATCAAGATCAAGGGAAGTGATAGTACCACTCTATATCATACTGGTGAAACCACATATGGAATACTGGATCCAGTTCTGGTCACCACAATAGAATAAAAGGTGGTGAGGTCCTAAAAAGAGTGCAGAAAAGAGCAGCAAAGATAATAAGAGGTATGGAGTATAAATCGGAACTAGGTGTGTTTATGGAAATTCTCAGTCGTCCAGGTCATCGTTGTCCCAAAGGAGCTTTTTCAAGAGGCAACTGGACTTCTTTGTTTTTCTTTAAAGACATTTCGCTTCTCAACCAAGAAGCTTCTTCAGATCTAGGTATGTTTATTTTAGCAAAGAAACACAAGGAAGACATAATAGCAATATAGAGTGTTGGACTAGAAGACCTGAAAGGTCCTTTCCAACCATATAATTCTATATTGTTTCAAGCACCAAAGATCCAGGTAGAGGGGTAAACTAAGTTAGCAACTCTTCCCAGAGGTGGGTTCCTGCCGGTACGCTCTTACCTGTCGGTCACCGCAGAGCCGAAGAAGCTGGTGGCATTCACGGCGCGGGGCTTCCCCCACCCGCTTCCCCCGCCCGCCTGGACGCCGCCATTTGCGTTCTTTTGCCCTCTGCGCATGCGCAAAGTGTTCTGTGTGCCGCAAACGCCACCAGCTTCTTCGGCTCTGTGGCGACCGACAGGTAAGAGCATACCGGCAGGAACCCACCTCTGACTCTTCCACACCTACAGGTTCAACTAATTTCTCAACTCCAACCCCAATTTCAGCTCAGGAACTTAAATTATCACCTTAAATTAGGCTCCTTCCAAAATATAGCATGCTTCATCGACACCATTTCCAATAATAGTTCATCGCCCAAAACTCCATCAAGGCTCTTACAGCAACCAGACATTTCTTCTAATATCAGAAGAACAAAAGAGCTTCCAGACGACTCCAAATCAGTTCCAGGCTCTGTTCACAATTCCAACTCCTATTTTTCATCAGAAGCAGCCAATGAACTAATTTCAGCAGGTACCACATGAAACTTGTATGAAAACATACAAGCTGTCAGGATTCCGACAGATGCCCTAATTAACTCATGAGCCTCAAGCCAAGCTTCAAAAGAAATCCAGTTATTTATTAGGAGCTTCATGCCAGCACCGACCAGATGGAGCCAACTCTGACCTTAATTAATTCGTACTTTGCTTCCGACCCTGTTTCCCCCTCCCCCCAATATGTCATCAGTCACATTCCCCAATGAAGCAATTTCATGCGTTGTAAAATTCACTCCCCTCCGACCACTGTGGGTTTCCGTGGAGACGACCTCGGCATATTAGTTGGAATGTGCCTTGTTTTGACTGAGATATCAGCTGCAAAGTTCACTTTCACATCCCCCTTGCCTATGGCAACTCGAAAGCAGGTCAGGGATGCTTTGCAAGTTCAAACGAGAACTTTGAAGGCCGAACTGAAGAAGGGTTCTATGTGTATAGCAGTTGAACATGGGTCAGTCGGTCCTGAGAGATAGGCGAGCACTGTTCCGAAGGGACAGATGATGGCCTCTGTTGCCCTCGGCCGATCATAAGGGAGTCGGGGTCAGATCCCCGAATCCGGAGTGGCGGAGACAGGTGCCGTGAGGTGTCCAGTGTCCGACCGATCCCGGAGAAGCCAGCGGGAGCTCCGGGGAGAGTTCTTGTTTCTTTGTGAACCAACATCAGCCAGCCAAGCCGCATAGTATTGAGTCAATTTGGTAGTCAGTTCCGCTGAACATTGATTAGTTACCAAGGAGAGCAGGTCACAGGGACAACTATTGTCTTTATAAAAATAACGAAGGTTGTATAGGGGTTTATGATACCATAAGGAGCCGAGGTGGCGCAGTGGTTAAAAGCAGCACTGCAACCTACTTCAGCTGACAGCTAGTTCAGCAGTTCAGCTGTTCAAATCTCACTGGCTCAAGGTTGACTCAGCCTTCCATCCTTCTGAGGTCGGTAAAATGAGGACCCAGATTGTTGGGGGCAATATGCTGAACTCTGTAAACCGCTTAGAGAGGGCTGTAAAGCACTATGAAGCGGTATATAAGTCTAAGTGCTATTGCTATTGCTATTTTCATAATTTGAGTATTGTGTTATCCCAGTGCAAGTTCCAACCATTTCATATGTATGTGTAGTATCACAATGTTTGGGCTTCCATTGAAATACAAAGCTGTTTTCATCCTTTGCCTTCCTCTTGACCCCGTGCACAGCCTGTGTAACTAAAATAGATTGTTAGGGCACATTCTTTGCTCTCTGTTTTCCCTTTTATGCAGGCAACATGAAAGTAGTGGAAGAAAAGCAATTTCACTAAATACTTTTTTTTAAAATCCTGACCTCAGTTTAACCCTGCATTTTCTTGACAGTCCAGCTAATTTTTCTAATCAGTAACTCAGAAATTAAAGAGAGACGACTAATCTGATGCTATGAAAATTTCAAGCAAGTATCTTAAGTAATTGTGATTACTTTCCCTTAAAAACTTTGTTTCCCACATCTATTTCACAGACCATAAAATTCATTAAAATAGTTTTCCTGCTCTTTTATTGTGTGCTATAATCACCAAGCTCTACGTTTTTGCTCTACTCTATCTCTTCAAATTGAAATATTCCTGGTTGCCATAGCTCAAAAGTGCAAACTGTTAAAAACACTTTATTGAATGCTACTGCCAAGTTCTATTTTATTTCTTTTTTGCTTTATCACTAAACTCTTAAAACCAGAAAGTCGCTAGTTACAATCGATTTGGATTTTTGATAATTTGGCTTTACAAAATCTGTAAACAGAAAACAAGTAAAACGCTCCAGGTGAAAGCACACAACATCTACTACAGGGTTGTGAAACTCCCGGCCCATGGGCTGGATGCGTCATGCACTGGCCACGCCCATGCCTGGTTTAGCGAAGGGGGCAAAAGTCCCTATAAGTCCTCGGACTTACGACAATTCCAAAACCCTAGCCAGCTGCAAACCGAGCCTGATTGGCTAAGACGCGAGCAGCCAGCAAGCGGGAAAATGGGCGTCCTGATTGGTTGCCAGTTTGACAGCTTGAGTATAAAAGGAGTTGTCAGCCTGCACGTTGCTGTTCATTTCTCCTGTTATTGCCTGTGATGCTGAATTGAAATAAAGTGTGTTGCTGTTTAACGAACCTCGCCTCCCTTCCTGTCAGCCACGTATTCCCCAGATAAAACAGTTCCGATACGTCACGTGACGCCACTGTGATGACATGAGTTTAACACCCCGATCTACTACATAAATTACAACTCCCAAAATGTAACTACAAGTGTAACTACATTACCAGCCAAGAAAGACTCATCAACAATGAAATGTGAGATCAGAGTTCAGTTGTAAGCACAATGAAAAGAAGTACAGTGAATGAATTCAGCCATATACTGAATCGAAACTATGGTCCATCTAGTTGTTTGCACTGACTGGCAATGACTCTTTTATATTTTAAAATTGGTCATTCCTATTCATGCTACCAGGATTAGTATTAGCAGGAACATTAGTATTTATTAAATTTATTAAATTTATATTCTGCCCAACTTCCCTGATTCTAGGGTCAAATCAGAAATCAATACACATACACATACACACACACACACACACACATACACACACACACACACACACACACACACACACACACACACACACACACACCAAACACCCACAGAAACAGGCACAAGACACAACAGATCCCCTGTGAATTATACCAGCCAACATATTCCTTGACCTTTACCAGGCACTCTGCCCTATTTGCAGACAACCATCTGCAAAGCAAATTATCTACTCCAAGGACAATGTGAATTTCCAACAAATTTATCTGAGCCTCTCAGAGATCCGAGAGACAGTCATTAAAAGTAAAATGATTGGTGGCTGCAACCAGTGCATTAGTTGGCTTCTCATATGTGATTGGCCAGAAGTACTATAGCAACCATTTTGTAAATACTCATTATAGGCTCTCAATATTCCAACATGCCCCAAACGAGTGGAGATGCCATCTACTAGGACAATACAGAGCCTTTCTACATACAAAATATGTATGTGATCACTGGATATTGCCCTTCTTTCAAGGATAGCTAAATACCAATGGATTGCCCTTGGCACCCTATCAATAGGTGTGCAGAATATAAAATAATAACATTTGATCAAGTTAAATGGTATGGAATTTGAGTTTCCATCAAACTGCAATGTTTTATGCATGAATGTTTCACCTCATATATGGCAAGATTTTCATGAGACATAAACAGCTAAAAATCCTCTTTGAGAACATTCAAAGTTGCCAGGGCTTCATCAGACAGACTTAAAGTCAGACTACAAATTTTGGAAAAATGATCAGTCAGGATTTATGTACATATGATGAGCCAGTTCAATTGTGAATTATGCAAATCACACAATTTCCTGACCATCATATTTTCACAGTTCTCTTCTATATCTAATATAAAAATTGTCTTAAAAAGTACTGTCATAAACAAACTTCTTACCTTAAATCCACCAATCCGGTGCTCTTGCTTAAATTCTTTCCCATTTTTTAACCATCTCATGGTTGGTTGAGGATTTCCTATAGCTGGACAACGGAATTTGACTGTGTTAGCTGCTGGAACAGCATGTAAGCGCTTCTCCATTTTGTCAGTGTGTGTCCATATAGGTCCTTCTGTTTTAAAAAATGAAGAGAAGAGAGAAAGGAGAAAAAAATTACTCAATTTCTGTATGAATGTAAATTCCAGGCCAGAAACTTCCCAAATGGGTGACATTCCAATGAGACACAAATAAGACTTTAAGAAGTCACATTGATGTTTTACACTGTTGATTTATGTTATCTCTGACAAGTCACATAAGATACTGAATACCTCAGAAATTTCAGTGTGTACCTAGACAAAAATCTAGCCAATATGTCAGGTAAACTATTACTTATGATTCATACCTTAAGGCACTTAAAACACAGTTCAAGAATGAAACTTTTTAAAAATCCATCGTCTTTAAGCTTAAATTAAACAAAAATTCCCTTAAAACAGGGATATTACATTAAAACAGATTTTACAGCATTTCTTTTGAAACGTTGGCCTTAATTTTATTGAATCCATCATCTTCTGAATAACCACATTGTAGATTGTTCTGCAAAACTATTATTTAATCAACTAGTTTTGATCTCTATATGTCTTGGTACCTAGGTGCCTATGGGACTGTTTATTTTAAACTGATCCTATTCATATAGTGGACTCATCCTGAATGAGCATAGTGTTTTTTATTTCTTATTTCCAAGAGAATCAGGAGAGGGCAACAGAGAAGCATTTTTCTATTACTACACTCATCCTTTGTAATACCTTTCTACTGGGGATCTGGTTGGCACCATTATGCCTAAATTGTAGGAAGACCTTGAAAACAAAAACATTTAGAAAGGTATTCAGGAATATTCACTGGATTTATTTATATTTAGTTGCATTAGAATCAGTGGTGGTTTGCTCCCGGTTTGGACCGGTTCTTAGAACCAGTAGCACCGACGGCGGGAGGCTCCGCCCACCCGCCCGGGATGCTTCTGCACATGCGCAGAAGCGAGTGCACGCGCAAACCGGTAGTAAAGGGTTTTAGAACCCACTACTGATTAGAATGTATATGTATATTAGTCATATGATTACTCAATTCTATGGTTTGATATAGGACTTATATAATTGTAATAGTTTTGCATTACAATAGTTTTACATCTATTATTCATTATTATTTTAATT